>CM065379.1:18895000-19370000 GCA_033060915.1 Euryodendron excelsum | reverse complement strand
TAAGGAGGAATCCTACAAAAGGATTTGGGTGAAAAATGGGGCAGCGATTAAAAGAGTGATAAGGCTCCATGCCTTCGAACCTTTTAAGTTTAAGAAACAATTCTCTGATAGGGGTTGGCTAGGGTTGGCCTCATATAAGGGGGAGTGCATTTTGACCTTGTGTGCCGAGTTTATGGCAAACATATTCTCCCCAGTGGTTGAGAAGGGGAGTGAACGGATCAAGTCTTGGCTCTGGAGGAAGGAAATCATCCTAAAGCCCGCCACTTTTTGTCATTATTACGGGCTTAGGCGGGAGGCCAATCCTAAGTTTGACTACCCTGACTTAGGCGCCCCTCCATTGTCTGTCCTTTGCGATGAATTGCTGAAGAGGAGAGAAACCTGGGATGGGTTGGTCCAGTGTAACAAACTGAAGTTGGTGCCGAAGTACCTTAACCTTTTCCTATTCTCCTGTCATAATTTGATGCCGCTGAAAAGAACAGTTGGTATAAGCCTTAACCGAGTGTAGCTGCTTTGGGCCATCAGTACGGGGAAGTCCATTGACTTGCCCCGATTCATGTTCATGCAAGTCTACCATGCCTACACAAACCTGAATTCCCAGGGGTCGATCCCTTTTACTTATATGCTTACTAAGTTGATTAGAGACTTGAAAGTAAAGATTTCCCGGGACCTCATTACCCAGGACCAGGAGACACTCATTGATGATACCACCTGGAGTCGGTCTGAGGGTCAGAAGAAAAGAAAGAAAGAGGTAGAGGAACTGAGAAAGAGGGCGATTGCTGAGGCAGCTAGAGGGGCCCAGGGTGCGAGTTCGCAGGCTGTTATAGTGCAGCAGGGGCAGAAGTTGGATGCTTTCATAGCTTCAATCGATACTCGGTTGAAGAATATCGAAGAACATGTGGAGAGGCACACTGCCATTCTCCAGGAGATGATGGCGATGATGATGAGGGGGCACCCGCTGGCTGTAAGAGATGATGGTGATGACAATGAGGACAATGAGTAGGAGTTTAGATTGAGTTGCTAGTTGATGTTTTTCTTTCTAGTCTAAAACTTTATTTCTTTTGTTTTTATGGGCTGTATAACTATTTTGTGGATATTAACTTTTGGTTTTGAATCAATATACCTTTTGTTTTAACACTTTTGATTTAATTTATGCATATTATCAATGGGATTTGAATAATTATTGAGACAGGTTATCTGATATCTAGTACATGTGGAGTTCACCCGAAACAGGTCGGTTTTCTGGTTTCGCTGTAACGGTACATGACTCTTTGCATCCTGAAGTAAATAGATTTTTTGTTTTTATTGATAATGGGTGTGTTAAGCATATCTTAGAGAAACCATTGTTATATTCATGTCATTACATTTTCTTGCTGATTGAGATACTTTGTTTCATGCATTGGACTAAGTTTGAAGGAATGATTGATGCACCTTGGTGCCATGATGACTTGCAAGTGTTTGTCATGAATCCATTATAAGAGAGAATTTACATCATTATGCTCTAACATGATTATATGACTGTTTACGGGTCTCTTTTGTGCATGTACATCTTTATAAAGTGGAGATTTTACCATGTGAGTTTAGGGCCTAAAGATCATTTTTCAGAGTGATTTATGTCTACTCAAGGATATTTTGTAATCTTCTGTTAATTGAATAGCTTGTTTTTCTTGATTTTGATTCGTGTGCCGAGTAGTAGTTGGAGTATTTGACCCCCTATATTTTGTTAAGGTTTTGACTTAATGTCTTTTCGGATTCTAGACTGAGGCCAGTTCTTTTCTCGCAAATTGTACATGTCATTTCTCTCTCACGATATTGGTATATACACAATCTTGAAAAGTCTATCAGTGCTGAGCAAACGCATTGCATTTCACATGTGAAGTTGTATGGAGTTGAAAAGAAACAAGAGAAAGAAAATATATATAAAAAAAAATGATGAAGAAATGAGGGAAGTTGAAAAGTTCACTATAGTTCAAAAGTTGGGAAATCAGAAGTGAATGCATTCTTGTCATCATGTGTAGAGTGCAATGCACGTGTTGAAATTCTAATACCACTTTTTTCGTTCCCCATTCACAACTCTTCTTTCACATGGCCGTAGCATATCCGGAATTGCATAAGTTATTAATTCAGTTGAGTATAGGTCCATACATGTCACATCTCTAACTGATATTTGAGCCGCGAATGTTCCTTCAAGAAGCTATGCTAAGTCGATACACTTACATTTTAGCGGTTTTTGAGGATTGGAATTGCTCGTTTTTGCATGTTTTATTCATTTACTCTTTTGACGAGCTTTCACATGAGAGAACCCTGTGTGTTTATCTTTTGAGTTGAGTGTATGGCTTGGGAGACTTGAAATCGAAGCGAAAAGGATGTAATTGCATGAGTTGAGTTGGTATAGTTATATATAATTGATAGTGCACTTTAACATACTTTCCTTTCTTCGATGTTTTATGCCTTTAACTTGCATGATTCAATTTATTTTAGGCAATTGAGATTTCTTGCGAATGGAGTTATTGCATGATTCATTGTATCTCTTCTATCTTCTTAACATGACATGGGTAGATGTTGATGCGTATCCATCCCGGGAAGCCCTCATGAACTCGCATTAGGATAAACATAGTGGTAAAAGGCTAGATTTATTCACCAAATAGGCCCGGGACTCCTACGAGAGTGGAGATTATGCTATCTTTTCTTAGTTTTTGCTAGGGACTAGCAAAAGGTTAGTTGGGGGGTGTGATTAGACAATGAAAGTGTAGTCTATTGCCTCTAAACGACCCCTTGTTAGTCGTAGTTTTGGGATAAGTTTGTTTTCTTTACTATATTTTGCATTGAACCTCTTTCTCAATCTGATTGCAGGTTTCTAAAGCTAATGGAGTGAATTGGGAGTCAAAGAATTGATTCGAGTGCACGTGTGGTGCGAGTCAAGGGCTCCGGGAGCTGTTTGGAATAGAGGGGGAAAGTTTCTAGAAAAATTTTTTGACCCAAAATAGTGTAAGGGGTCAGTACTTATAGTGTTTAAAAAGGGAGAGAGGTGCGCCACTCTTAGTGGCGCATAGCCTAATCTTGGTCGTGCACCACTACGAGTGGCGCAAAAAGGTTTAATGAGGACTTAAAAAAAAAGCTAGATACAAGGCTGGTTGATTCGTAACTAATTTTGGGGGGTTATGCGCCACTATTAGTGGCACACAGTTAAAGAACGGTCATGCTTCACCCGAAGTGGAGCATGAAGGTTCTGGATCGAAAAGGGAAGGTGCCGGACGATGGGACCTGGCTGGAAATGGAAGGGAATACTCTGGAAAGTGTCATGAAGATTGCTAGTTTGATTCCCAGAGCTGGTATAGTTAAAAAGAGTGACCGGATTGCGGTCACCGCATCCCGGAAGTTCTAGGGTTGACCAAGATTGACCAGGGTTGATTGGGTTGACCAGAGTTAACCAAGGTTGATCAGAGTTTACCATAGTTGATTGGGGTTGACCAGGATTGACTGGGGTATTGTTGGTTTGATACCCAAAGCCAGTGTGGTTTCCTAGAACATTTGGATGCCTAGGGGCAAAATAGTCATTTTGGTTGGGGGACCTCCGGGAAAGGATTGGGGTTGACTGGATGGCACTGGACATACCGGACTGTCTAGGGACGGATTTTGAAGATGGTCTTAACGTTCTAAGGACTTGGTACTTTCTCAAGGAACGTGTCAAGCCTAATAGGGGCAAAATGGTCATTTTTTGTAGGGTCAGGCTAGCAGGCCTCGGTGTTAATCTGTTTGGATCTGGTCTGGACTTCTGTCTGAGGAATTGGTATTTTCTCGGTGTACAAGCTTGAAAGGGCCTTTCGGCCTTAAGGGATAAACTTTCTCGAAGGTCGCGCTAGACTGGAATGGTCTTCTATTCTTGAAGGGTTTGTGCTTTCTTAAAGAACGTCCCGAACTTAGATGGTCTTCTGTTCTTGAAGGATTTGTGCTTTGTCAAAGAATGTGCTAAATTAGCGAACATTATACATTAGCGAGCTAGCAGGCACCAGAAGTGAACTGCTCTTCCATCTCGGGGACTTAGGTACTTTTCGGGGATAAGTGTGAAAGGGACTTTATCGATCCGAGGAATAAACCTTCTCAGTGATCGTGCCATGCTGGATTGGATGGTCTTACCGTTAATAAGGGATCAACTTTCTTGAATGATGGAACAAATGGATTTGAATGGACTTATCATCTTATGGAAGATGTGTCGGTCTGGATTGGACTTACTAATGCGATAGGGGCATTTCGGTCATTTTGCCTTTATTAGGCCCAACGAGCTTGTGAGGCAGTTAACAAACTAGATTGGATCTGGGAAGCTGGTTTGAGCTTGAGTATGCTTCTATTGATTTGGAGGTGCTTCCGATTGGATCGGAGATCGCCGATTGGCCAAAATGGGGTGCTTATAAACCTCGAGTCCAAACTATGACTGACCTAATTCCTAACAAAAGGATACGTAGGCAACCCTTTCAAGTTCCTAACATGGATGCGGTTATAACCTTTTTCAAGTTTCTAATTTCACAAGATTTTTCAAATTTTTAATTCCATAACCTTTTTCAAGTTTCAACTCCCATAACCTTTTTCAAGTTTACAATTTCCATAACCTCTTTCAATCTTCAAATCCTCTCTTCAAATTTACTTTCAAAATCAATCTTTTTCTTGCACTTGCATGTCATGCATCATATCTAATCTCATTCTAAAATTCTCAAACTGGATATAATTAGACATTGGATAGTTGAAGATTCTAATTGAATGAACCTAGGGTGATAAGACATGCAAGTACCAAAAGGGTAGGATAGGATGATAGCCTAGTATATCTTCTCTAAACATAACCAACCTCCAAACCTAGAATCACTGTTTTCGATAGACCAAAACCGGAGTTATTTTTCAAAAAGGACTTAAATCTTTCAAAAGGTTGCCAAACAACCTATTTTTCAAAAAAAAAAGACCCTCTCTTGTCGGAGTTTTTCAAAACATTTTCAAAAACCCTAAGTTTAATATTCGGATTGCAATTAGTTTTAGGTGACCCAACTCTCCCTAACAAAGTTAGGTGGCGATTCCACACTTTTTTTCAAAAACCCTTATTCAAATCATTTTCCAATTCAAACCTAATCATATTCGTCCTTCTAGAAGGATGAGTTATAACGAGAGAATACGGTATTTTTCTCAATTGCATTTTCCTGAGTATGAAAAATCGGGGCCGACAATTTGATGGTTGTTAAATTAGATTGCAAAAAGAAACAGATTAAAAACAGTCTTGAATCCAATTGATCCGATCACGTGACTTTCTTGCTGGTTGATCAATATAGATTTAACATCTATCAATCGTTTGGCCCTCTTGAGCCTTATAAACCAAAAGATGGGAATTTTCAATGATGACCAAATACTAAAATATTATGTTATAATTATGAACCTCCACCATCAACTCATAAACACTAGATAATGCTTTGTGAGAGAATAAGTGTAACAAGTATAATTAAAAGCAAATGTTTTCAAAGGTTCTAGCTAAATATTTATTCAATTATTATTGAAGACTCTCGCCATTGACATGCATATACTGGCTATTTTGTGAAGGCAAAAACTATGACAAACATAATTAAAAGTCTAAGTTTTCAAAAGAATCTAGATTTTAATTACCAAGAATATAAAAACAATTGATTCTGTATTAAGATTAAAAACCTTAGGTCCCTACCAATGATTTGGACATAAAAACATATCAATCAGAGAACCTACATAAAATATACAAGCCTCTAAAAAGTGATAAGTAAACCAGTATTTAATTAATTGATCATGTGTAAAAACTCTAAGTTTTTGAATAAATTTTGAATGAAAAGACAGTTTTTAATTGATCATTCTAATATCGTCACATGATCTTCATAATTGGCTCTAAGAATAAAACTAGCTACTCATGATAATTAAAAATAAAAATAAAAAAGAAATGATTTCATAAATAAAAAGATTTATTAAAAGGCTAAAAGTTGACTAAAAAAAATACTAACAAACTAACTGAAAATCTATACTTGGAAATGAAACAACCGAATGTGGAGCTCCTTGGCTTTGAATTTTCTCTTCTTTGGACTCTCTCTAGCTCTCTTCTCAAGCTCTCTTCTTCCTTTCCATGACTCTTCTATTTATAGGAGATGAAAAGATTTTTTTATTACTTTATTATTTTCTTTTTCTTAATTTTTTAAAATTATTTTATTATTTTTTTTCCACTAACATTATTTAATTTTTCCACTCACATTATTTAATTTTATCACTCACATTTTTCATTAATTTTTAGTAACATTACTTTATTTTTTCACTCACATTATTTAATTATTACCACTCACATTATTTTCTTATATATATACATATAATACATCAAATTAACACTCGAAAAAAATGTCTGTATGCCCTCCAGGTTCATTTTGCTCTATTTTAGCTTTAAATCTGCACATGATACAAAAAACGTAAAAGAAAATTAAGTTGCATTAAAATGATAAATAATATATAAATAATTACTAATATTAGAAACTCTGATTGTACTTTTTAGAGTATAATCACAATCCTCAACTAAGTTTTTACTAGTCCTTAGCAAAATAATAAATATATTTATAAAGATGTGCTCTACTTTCGTATGAATAACGAGTACATTTAGCATATACATGAAA
The DNA here is from genome assembly GCA_033060915.1 of Euryodendron excelsum. Classification (NCBI taxonomy): domain Eukaryota; kingdom Viridiplantae; phylum Streptophyta; class Magnoliopsida; order Ericales; family Pentaphylacaceae; genus Euryodendron; species Euryodendron excelsum. The sequence continues at coordinate 19,363,347 of CM065379.1, read as the reverse complement.
CCTTTAAATCTCTAAGTTTTTCTTAGTGAACGAGTAGTGTCTCGTGAGGGTTTCTAGTAATGGTACCCACAAACATCAAAACGTGGCTTGCAAGTGAGGATAATGAGAAAAAAAAATATTACATGTATAAAAACACAAGCATATTCTGTATATCTTACTCGTTAATACACAAGCAAGATAATATCTTAACACAACATATGAAAGGCTTTTGTGTGTATGTGATCATTATATGATAAGAAAAGTATTACAACATAAAAACACAGATACATTATTTAAGTTTTGATTCAACCTCACTGGATATTTTCTAAAAAAGAAAGAATATAGGCATCTCATACTGGTTGTCCTTGTAAAAGAATAAATATAATATAAAATTAAAAGAGATAATCATAAAAAAAAAATGACATGAATATATAAAATGAGAGACGACTTGACATAACTCCATGAATGAATACTCAATGTTAAAATCACACAAGAAACTAATAAGTGAATTCTCTATGAAGTAAATGAACAAGCATTTACAAATCAAATCTTCAAGGACTTTGTTCGGATTGTAACTTGGCCTTGAGATTTAAGGTAAGGAAAAAAAAAGGATAAATGGCTCAAAACATGTGTGATCAAGACATGGAATGATAAATGAATACATAACTTCAATTTCCCAATTTCATTTGATTTGATACAAATAATTTTTTCTTCTTCTTTTTTTATTTATTTTTTATACTTCCCTTCTTTCTTACCTTCTTACCTAGTTTTTTTTTCATCGTATTACAAATAGATCACCCCATTTTCAATTTAACTTGTACAAGTGAATATACTTGTGTTTTTGTATTTAGGAACGAAACTGTAGAATAATATATGTAGCAAGATACAAAGAAATAGGTTTAAAAATAGTTCTAAGGGAATAATGTCAACAAAGAAATCTGTGGCTTAAAAGATCAAAGATGGCCTTGATTCATTTTTGAAAGTGCACAACAGCTCAAGGTTATAAGAATTTAACATATTTAATTACCGCAATAATTAAAACAATTGAGTCAAACACAAGTATAATGGAGCTATTGAAAGAGTGATATGGAAGAAAGTTATCAAGAGTAAATGTAAACACTCCGAAAGGCGTGATTGGCTTTAAAACTCACTTAGTGAAAAATATCTACTTTTGTAAGGATGAAATTGTACAATATGCAAAAATACTAAACTTATCATGATATGACAATGAATGATGTAAAATAGCCTCTTTCTGTGTGTTAAGATAAAATCTTACAATTGTATTAAAAAGAAAGGACAAAACAAAAATTGTGTTAAGGTGAATGAAAACATGTTTAAGCAAATCCCCAAAATCTACATTTGTATTTCACATAAAATTGTACAAAATTATAAAAAATATGCAAACCTCTTTCGTAGATCTCTAGTGCATTCAAATTGTACGCTTATCGGCCTAACGCATGTTTTTGTTTGTTTTTATTTATTTATTTATTTTAATTTTTTTTTAAAAATATAAAACATCTGCAAAATAAATATTAGTCATATTTAAAAATAAAGATAAACACGAAAATAAAACACCTAAACATAAACACACCCCAAGAAGAATAATTATTACAAGCTGAGCCAGACTTTCCACATTAAAATCAAGATAGTCTACCGTTCTATTGATTTCAAAGCGTCTCAATGTCTCAGCATTTACTTGTCCTTTAATAATATCTATGTAAACCATTTGATTCCCTGACAATAGTTTGTTAATCCTTTTACAATTTTTATCCACACACGTGTGTCTAGCACAACGGTGATACCTATTTAATTTTTTTGCTCTTATCTTACAAGTCAGAGTACTGTGACAAGTAAGAGGTTGAGATTATTCCTCTTAGAGCTCAACTCTCCTCACCATCTCTGCACGGCAAATTATCTCGCCCCTGATACCAAATAGAAATATCCAAAAGATGCAACATGCAAATGTAAGCACTCGACCATCTATATAAGAAGTCATGACACTATTAAGTTCTTTGATATCTGCTGGTCACAAATACAAAACTATAGAAATTAATAACACAAATATCAGAAAAACAAACATGGTCCCCCCCCCCCCCCCCAGTTCCCAACTGGAGATTTGCCATGGCCTAAAGCATAGAAGGAAACAAAGGGTGTGAAGGAATAAACATGGGTGGGGAACAAAGTATGCCTGCTAACTACAGAGAAACTAACTACCAAATTATAAAAACTATCCTAACTATACAAATGACAGGTTGTTACTTCTATTTAAGCAATGGTGGATCCATAAGATCCACACTTTCAACTAGACTGACAAGGTTCTCAAGGTAAGGCTTGAGACGATTATTGCACCCAGATTTTTCGTACTCGAGGAATACACACACAAGTGGAAAAAATATTGTACTCTCTCATTAGAACTCATCCTCCTATAAGAATGAGTGCGACTAGGTTTGAATTCAAAATTGATTTGAATAAAGGACTTTTAGAAAACATTTGAAGTCGGTACCTAAATTAAGGTGAGTCAGGTCACCTAAAAACTAAGCCCAATTCGAAGAGTACACTTAGGGTTTTTGAAAACGATTTTGAAAATACTTCCTTAAGAGAGGGTTTTCAAGAAAACAGGTTGTTTGGCAACCTTTAAAAAATATTTAAGCCCTTTTTTGAAAATAACTCTATTTGATCTTTGAAAACAGTGATCTAAGTTCAGAGATTGGTTACTTGTATGGAAGACGCACTAAGTCATCACCCTACCCACCCTTGCAGTACCTACATGTCTATTTACCCTATATTCACCCATTAAAGTCTTCGATTAATATATGTCCAATACTATCCACTTTAGAAAAAACGAACTTTGAAAAGAATTTGACATGATGCATGATATGCGAATATAAGAATTTGATTTGATTTTGAAAATAAATTTGAAAAGAACTTGATCTGATTTGAAAGAAAGTTTTAGAAATTGGAAATAGATTTTTAGAATTAGAAGTTTGAAATAGATCATGGAATTGGTAATTGAAAAAAAGTTATGACCGCACCCGTGAGGGTTGCCTATGTGTCCCTTTGGAGGAATTAGGTTAGCAGTAGTTTGGATAAGTGTCCAATTGAAAATAGAAGATTTTGCTTGGAAAAAGAAATTGAGTTAGAATTCAAATTGGAAGATTAGGAAATTTAAACTTTGATTGGAAGATTTGAAAGAATTGGTTTTAGGAAACCTAGACCTAGGAAAGATGGAACTTATGAAAGATTTTGAGGTTCAAGAAATATTGGACTTGTTTTGAAAAGATAGAGATTTAGGAAAGGTTCAAATTAAGAAATGTTCAAAATAGGAAAGTTCCGTTTTAGGAAAGTTTTGTGTTAAAAAAGTTTCATTTTAGGAAATTTTTTATTTAGGAAAGTTTCATTCTAAGAAAGGTTTTGAAATAGGAAGGGTTTCATTTTTGGAAAGTTTCAAATTAGGGAAGTTTTGAATTAGGGAAATTCCAAATTAGGAAAGAATTAAAATAGAAAAGTTTTAAAATAGGAAAGTTTTGAAATTGGAAAGTCTTTTTTTTAAGAAAAAGTTAATTTTTGGAAAGAGTTTGAATTAGGAAAATTTTAGTTTAAGAAAGATTTGGAGTTTAGAAAGTATTAACTTAAGAAAGTTTTGAATTTAGAAAGTTTTAACTTAGGAAAGTTTCGAATTTAGAAAGTTTAGAATTTTAGAAAGATTTAAAGTTTGAGTTCAAGAAATTCTTGAAATTAAGAAAGATTTGAGTTTAGGAATGATTTTGAAAATTCAGATTTGGAAAGTTAAAATTTGGAAAGGTATGGAATTAGGAAAGGTTGGAATTAGGAAAATTAAGAAGTTTAAAGTTTAAGGAAATATTTGAAAGTTTAAATTTTGAAAACTTAAGGTTTAGGAAGTATGAGATTAGGAAGGGTTTGAATTTATGAAAGATTTGGATTTTGTTTCTAAAAAGAGGTGATTTTATTTTATTTCCAAAAACGAAGGATTGAATCTAGTTTCCTAAATGAGAGATTGGATTTGGTTTCCTAAAGGAAAGATTGGATTTGACATGGAATTGGAAAGATGAAGTTTTAGAAATCCTAGATTTTGGAGTAGAAAATAGGTTTTGAAAATATATGATCTTAATGTAGAAAACGGGATTTGGAAACCTAAAGTTTGAGGCAAGATTAAAAATCTTGTTTTAGGAAAGAAAAATTAGGGTTTCCTAATCGTTGGCTCTAAGGTTTGACGTGGACTCCAAGGAAAGAGATTTTGAAAAGTGAATTTTGTGGAAAGGAAGATTTTTGGGAGGAGATCTTAGAGAGGAGTTTTTAGAAAGTAATTTTGAAAAGAGAGTTTTTAGGAAAGAGATTTTTGGAAAGAGTTTTTAGAAAAGAGATTTTAAAAAGAGTTTTTAGGGAAGAGATTTTAAAAAGAAATTTTGAAAAATAGATTTTTTGAAGAGAGTTTTTAGAAAGTATGTTGGAAAAGAGATTTTGAAGAAGATTTTAAAAAGAAGTTTTGAAAAGTAAGTTTGAAAGCAATTTGGAAAGGGATAAAATATGAACTTTTGCAAACCTCTAAAAATACCACACTTTCCTAAAACGATTCTAATCATAAGAAGATTAGAACCATTCTAGGATTGTGATTTTGAAAACAACAAGGATTTGAAAATATTGACCATATTGGTCACTTTAAATGTAACACTTTCCGAAAGCAACCCTAACCATGAAATAGCTGGAATCAACATAGGATTGTGCTTTCGAAAACAAGTTTTGAAGAAGAAGATTATAACACAAGTTTTGAAAACAATTTTCGACGCAAGTTTTGAAAACAATTTTTTGAGAGATGCATGATCATGATATGCACAATGCAAGTTGGGGTCATGAACATACAAGGTTAAAGGCTTCACCAAATAATCAAGGGGGCCAAACCCATGTGGTCTCCAGTTAGACTAAAAGAAAACATCCGACACAGTGACTTTCAATAGCCTACACATGGGCCGGGAAGTCCCTTGTTTCAAGCATGCAAGAAGGGGGGGGTAGAAGATGGGGATTAAAATGAAAAAAAACCCAAGTGGGTTCGGAGAGAGAAGAAAGAGGGGGGAATTACGTAAATGTAAATAGGAAGCCTACCTTGTTTCTTCTTTTGCTTGGTTTTATTCGCTTTGTTCTTCTTGCTTTGTTTCGATCTTCGCCTTGATCTTTAAGAGCTTTCTTGGATCTTCGGAAACTTTAGAGTTGCAGCACTTCAAGTCTTGAATGGAGGCTTTGGAGGCTAGTGTAGGAGTGTATAGGGGTGTATGTGAGTGTATGAGAGCTAGGGCTTGTGTATGGGGGCTAGGGTTTGGAAAACTTAAAGAATACTAGGATTTGGGGAGGCTACGAGTTTTGTTTATTGAAGAGGAGAGTTTTTAGACTGAGTTTGTGGACCTTTTTTATGCTGGAGAAGGCTCTGTATTTATAGAGAGAGGATTGATCTGGCGCCTGTTGCAGTGGCATTAGGCAAAAATTCCTTCTAGCGTCACTAAAAGTGGCGCCAAACCAAAATTTGGCTTGGCCCCACTGCTAGTGGTGCTAGCCAGTTAGAAAAGTTTTTAAGGTCGGTAAGCAACGTATGTTCAGAAGATTTGGATACATGTACTAGTGACTACCATGCAATTTTTAGCCTAGCTTTACAAGTGTAAGCACCCCATTTTTGCCCGCTCGGCAACCTTCGACCCGACTAGGCTCGGTTTCAAACACCACAGCACGTGCAGGCTCAAGATGAACCTTTCAACCCTCAATCCAACCAACTGGTCTCTTCTCGGGGCCACAAGGACCCGCTGGAGCCATAAGCACCATCAACCTAGGCAGCTTTCCGAACCAAGTAGTCCTGGAAACCAACGCCATCTAGGTAGCTTCCCGGGATTGGGCGATCTTGGGGACTAACACCTCATCAAATTCCAGGCGGTTCACTTCTAGCACCCACTAGCCTGCCAATGTAGAATGTCGATCCTTTGGTAGTTCTCTGAGACTGGGCGTTCTTAGAGACCGACACCACCATTCTAGGCAGCTTTCTGGGACCAGGCATTCTCAGGAACCAACACCATCCATACAGGTAGCTCTCTAAGACCGGGCGTTCTTACAGACTAACACCGCATAGGTAGTTTTCTGAGACTGGGCAGTCTCGGGAACCAACATCTAGGTCAACACCGGCGCCTACTAGCTTGATTCGGTGAAAAATAACCAAACCTGCCCCTTGGGCCTCTAGACACGTTTTGGAAAAGTTTAAAATCCCTCAAAATGATAAGTCCACCTTTCCAAAATGTTACTAAACTGTTAGGCATCCCCCGCACGCTATTCAGTCCAATTCCGGTCCCATTCCGGCTCACTCTGGTCAAAATGACCGTTTTGCCCCTGAACACCTCAATACTGCACAAACCCTGCCAAATGGTAAAAGACTCTCCCAAAACCATCCCTGAACAACCCTACACGCTTAACACAACACACCAAACCATTCCTAACCATTTCCAGCCAATCTTGGCTAAAATGACCATTTTGCCCTTGGCAATCCAAACATGCCCCGAAACACACTGGTCTTACAATTTCAAGCAAAGAGTTTCACCATACACCCTTATTTAACCTGAAGAGAACCTTACGACGCTAAACACTAATGACTCGATAAAAGTTCCCTGGAGCGTCTCACAGACGCTCCGCCTAAATTGTCTTTTCTCTTGATTCCCTGGTTATAACGCACCGTCAACTGACTTGAGAAATGCGCAAATCAAGGAATTCTCGAAAGCTCGTTCATAGATCTTTCCATCGATACGGCTCGATCGGATAGATTGCTTCCTGAAGCCCTCCATCGTATGGTGTGAAAACTATAGCTTTCAGCAACCCCTAGAGCGTCTCGCAAACGTTCTGCCAAGGCTGACTTTTTCTCCAATTCCCTGACTAAAACGCACCGTCAAACGACTTGAGAAATGCATAAATTTAAAAATTTTTGAAAGTATTTTCAGAGTACTTTCCATTGGTACAGTCTGATCAAAATGATTGCTTCCCGAAGGCCTCGATCACACGACATGAAAACAGTCACTTTCGAACACCCTTGGAGCATATCACAGATGCTCAGCAAAAGTGTCCTTTTATGCATGCTTCCTGATACAATATGCCATGCTTCCAAACATAATTCAAACTTTCCAAAAACATGAAAGTTCACGAGAAACCCTAAGAGAGCACCGTAGGTGCAACCAATTCCCCCGAAACCTTCCCGTTTGACTCAATTATCGAGGCAAAATTTGGACGAACCTTCCCTGTGATAGAGCGTATGCTACATGCGCTCAAATTTTAATCAGATCGACCAACTTTTGGTCAACAGTCGAGATTTAACCAGTACACAGGGTGCCACGTGTCATTCTGGCAATGGAACAGTACATGCGCTAGGTCAAATTTTGGCCAAGCGCATATAGCATATGCGCCAGGCCTGTTCAGACTGCCCATAAAGACCATACCCCCCTTTTGCATATTCCATCTCCGAAATTGATGCGAAGCTTTGCTAAAACTGCTCCAGAACCTCGAATCCTTACATATATTCCACCCCTCCAACATTTAGGCTAGATTCTACCTCTCTCAAGCCTATACACTTCACCTACAAAGCCTTATACACCATTATACACTCCATTCCAGCCCCTCAAGCCCTCTTGAAGTCATTCAAACTCCAATCAAAGTATATTTTGAAGACTACAAGTGTGTTGAAGGCAAAAGGTGGTATCCCTTTTACATTTGTTTCTTCCCCCACTCTTCTCTTCTCCCTCCTAACCTACTTAGGCTATTCTCTATTTTAATCCCCATCTACAACCCCTTATTCTTGCATGCTTGAGCCAAGAGGGCTCTTAGATCATGCCTAGAGGAAAGCAAGTGAGAGCCACCGTGTAAGGGGACCTCTCACTAGCCTACGTGGAGATGGTATAGCCTAAAAGCCCCTTGTTTATATGGTGTAGCCTAAAAGCCTTGTATGTGATCATGACCCCTTGCATATCACTATTTTGATCATGTCTTGTATGCTTGGCTTCATTTTATGCTTATTGTCATGTTCTACAATGCTTACATTGCTCTTATTTTTATGCCATTTCTAAGTTCTATATTTCTTTTGAAAATGGTTCCAAGAGTTATCCCCTTGAAGCCTAGGATAAGACCTTAGAAATCATGCCTTAGAGAGTTCCCTACTAACCCCCTAACTCTCACTTTGGCATCATGACATTTTAACTTGCATAAGGGTTGCTTTCTAATTCTCTAATTTTCAAGATTTCCATTCTTTTAAGTGTAGTGGTTGGAATGGCCCTATGGAACCCTTTCTTGAGTGGTCTCCCTTTTGTTTGGCCATATGGACCCTCTCTTAATGGAATGGTTCCCTTGAAAAATGGTTTTCAAAATCCTTCTCAGAAGGTGATTTTAAAAAATGCATTCTCTCCATCTTTGCATCAAAAATGATTTTTTAAAAGTTGCCATCATTATGTTGATTTTTGAAATCCCCACTCTTGTCAAGATAAAGGTTATAATGGCCATGAGAAAACCTTTCTTGGAATGGTCTCCAAACACCAACCATATAAACCATACTCTTGGCTAGAGTCAAAATTTTCATGGAAATGATCTTCAAAAGGGTTGTCCACCAAAGTCCATTGCATAACATGTCTTGTTTTTCAAAGCTCTTTCCAAAAGTGCATCAAACCAACTTTCAAAACCATTTTCCAATCCAATTCTAGGTTAACTTGACCCTAGTTGTCCAACCCTAGGTTAACTTGACCCTAGTTGCCCAACCCTAGGTTAACTTGACCCTAGTCCACTCACCTTAGGTTAGCTAACCCTAGGTCACCTTAACCTTAGGTTAACCTAACCTTAGTTAGCTAACCATAGGTCATCTTAACCCTAGGTTAAACAAACCCAAGTTAGTTAACCTTAGGTCACCCCTAACCCTAGGCCAACCCAACCTAGGTTTGTACACTTCAAGGTTCCAACTCTTGAACTATTTTCTAAATGATCATTCAATTTTAAACTATTCTCATAACCTATTTTTCCAAAACCTCCTACTCTTTTGATGTAAAAAAAAGACCAACTCCATAAACTCTTCAAATGTTCTTACACTCTACCTTCACGGCATTTCCAAAAATATTTTCAAAAGGTCACAAACCTAAGGTGTCCCTAGCCCTCTCATGGTTAGAGATTCCAAGGAAAAGTGATAAATCAAGAACAACCTCTAAGGTCGTCCATATTAGGATTCCTAACCCTTAGCCATTTCTAAAAACCACTTTCAAAAACTAATTCATTAAAACATTTTAAAGTCATGCCTCCAAGGTTTGCAAAACAAGACTTCAAAAGCACTTTCAAGTTCTCTTGAGTAATGCCAAGGCATTTTTTCAAAACTCCCTTAAGTTGATCCAAAAACGTTTTCAAAACACTCCACCATCCAATTTCAAGTCAAAACTTTCAAGACCATAAAAAGTCTTCAACTTTCAAGACCTCATAGTGTCTTAAACTTTTTCAAAGACCCCAAAGTATCTTCAAACCTTCCAAAGGCCCTAATGCACCTATTTTCTATCGGGCTCTTGCCCGAACTACGATTGACCTAATTCTCGCCAAATGAGATACTTATGCAACCTAGAATGATGCAGTCATAACTTTTATTCCAACTTCAATCTCTTTTTCAAAAATTTCAGTCAATTCAAAGTTTCTATTCCCAACTCTTTCGAAACCCCCATTGTTTTCAAACTTCTTCCAAAAACTTGCATCATGCATCCTCCATCCTAAAAGTGATAACTAAACCCCGTTTTCAAAATTCTAAAGTGGATATTAAGTGGACAATGGTAACCGGTTATTCTAGTGAGTGAACAAAGGGTGATTAGACATGTAGGTACTGAAAGGACAGGGTAAGGTGATGATCTTAGGATATCTTTCCTACACGTAACCAATCCCCGAACTATAGATTTCTGTTTTCAAATGAAAAAAATGGAGTTATTTTCCAAAATGGCTTAAATCTTTCCAAAGGTTGCCAAACAACCTATTTTCTTAAAAACCCTCTCTTGAGAGAGTTTTCAAAACATTTTCCAAAAAAAAAACCCTAAGTTTAATTTTCGGATTAACACTTAGTTTTAGGTGCCCTAACTCGCCTTAATCAAGTTAGGAAGCGACTCCTATTTTTTTTGAAAAGCCCTTAGTCAAACCAGGAGAATGAGTTATAGTGACAGAGTTCCGTGCTTTTTGTCTCCAAGCCGAAAGGACCTTAGGCACCCAAAAATCGGGGCGCGACAACTAGGAGTGACTCTGAAAAGTCTGGGAATGGTTTAAGGGGTCGGGAATGGGTTGGAGAGCTGGAAAGGGACAAGAACCCTTAGAATAGTGTCCCAAAGGTAGTATACTTGAAAAATGATGACAAGATGTGACGGAGGGGTTAATCGGCCCATTAGGGGCAAACAGTCAATCGGGCCGGAAAACTACTGGGATAGACTTGAGACTTGTAAACGTTAACTAGAATGTTCCAGGAGGTTACCGGTTTGATACCCAGAGCCGATGTGGTTCTCAGGGTGCTCGGACGCCTAGGGGTAAAATGGTCATCTTGACCGGAATGTCTCGGAATTGGCCCGAAACTGACTGGAAGGCACCTAATTATGTCGGATTGTCTTTAAGACAATCTTGGAAGGGTGGACTTACCATTCTGAGGACTTAGGTACTTCCCCAAGAAACGTGCCGAAAATGGCCCTAGGGGCAATTTGGTCATTTTTCACCGGAGTGGGCTAGCAGGCACTGATGTTGACTTGGGTTTTGAGTGTTTTCCCCACTCTGACGACAGTCTTATGATATAGGGGTTTGTTGGCAATTCCCTATGTCAACCTATTTGCGAGTGTTTCCGCCACTCTAACGGTTGTGATGTTTACGAGTATTTTCGTTACTCTAACGGGTTGCGATCATTCCAGAGATTGCCTGATCTTGGGAAGCTGCAAAGTGGACTTAATGCCTGAGGAATCAACTTTCTCGAAAGGCATGCCGAAACTGACATTTCTTCACTAGCGGGCTAGCAGGCGCCAAAGGTGGATCGTTCTACCATCTCTGGGACTTGGGGTCTCATCCCGGTCGATGGGTTTGAAGGGACTTACTGTTCCAAAGAGTTATCTCGGAAACTTGTCGGACAGGATGGACTTACCACATTGAGGAATCAACTTTCTCGAAAGGTGTGTCAGATTTAATTGGAATTGGAATTGGACTAGAATTAGATTAAAAAGGGGACTTACCATCTTCGAAAAGACGTGCCCACTGGAATTGGACCGAACAATGACCCCAAGGAAATTTTGGTCATTTTACCTCTGTTTGGGCCCAATAGGCCCGCGAAGCGATTGATTGGCAGGATTAGACTTGGAAAGCTGATTTAAATTGGAATATGTCCACATTGACTTAAATACAAGTCTGGACGAAATGGAGATTACCTGGTGGGCAAAAATGGGGTGCTTGCAACGATGCCCATTGACTTTAAAGATATTGCCATTACTAGGATCCTTAGTTTCTATTGCCCCGTGTGATGACACATCCCTTACTGTATAGGGTCCATACCATTTACTTTTCTACTTACTCGAAAACAAGTGTAATCGGGTATTATAAAGCCATGCTTTTTGACCGATGAAAAACAATTTATGCACAATGCGTTGGTCATGGAATGTTTTCATCTTGGCTTTATAGATTTTTGAATTTTCATAGGCGTTATTTTGAAATTCCTCAAGTTAATTGATATATAGCTTTCTTACTAGGCCTGCCTCATCTAGACTTTCATTGAATTGGTGCATGGCCCAATAGGCTTTGTGCTCAATCTTCTCTGAAAGATGACATATCTTTCCATACACAAGCCTATAAGGAGTAGCACCTAACACAGTTTTATATATAGTTCGATAAGCCCAGAATGTATCAACTAACCTTAAAGACCAGTCCTTGTAGTTAGGGTTGACAATTTCTCAAGAATACGCTTAATTTCCCAGTTAGATAATTCCACTTGGTCACTAGTTTGGGGATGATAAGGTATACTAACCTTATGAACAACCCCATACTTTCTCATTAACATTCCAACAGGTCTATTACAAAAATGAAAACCTCCATCGCTAATGATAGCACGTGGCATACCAAAGAGTGAAAAGATATGCTCTTTTAAAAACCAGACCACCATATGGTGATCATTGGTGCGAGAGATAATGGCCTCGACCCATTTAGACACATAGTCTATGGCCACAAGAATATAAAGGTAACTAAATGAACTAGGAAAGGATCCCATGAAATCAATACCCCAACAATCAAATATCTTAAGAATAAGAATGGGAGTAAGGGGAATCATATTTCTTCTAGAAAGGCTCCCTAGTTGTTGAGATTTATCACAAATTATGCAAAAGGTATGAACATCACGAAATATGGTAGGCCAATATAAACAGATTATAGAATCTTTGCAACTATCTTTTTGGAACTAAAATAGCCACCGCACAAATGGGGGTGACAGAACCCCATGATAGAATAAAACTCATTATCGGGAACACACTGATGAATTATTTGATTAGGACAGTACTTGAACAAGTATGGATCATCCCAAAAAAATATCTCATATTTCAGAAGAATTTTCTTTTATCAATATATGACCAATGTGATGGAATTTTTTTGGTAGCCAAAAAGTTGGCAATGTCAGCAAACCACGGAGTGGTTAGATGAGAAAAACCTTGAATTTGAAAAAGATGCTCATCTGGAAAATGCTCACTGATAGGGAGAGTATCTTAGGCATTCCTATCAATAAAAAGTCGTGACGAATGGTCAGTAACAACATTCTCTACCCCTTTTTATCTTGAAATTTAATTTGAAATTCTGATAACAAAGAAATCAAACAGATGAGGCGTGGTTTTGTATCAGGCTTGGTTGACAAGTACTTTAGCGTAGAATGATCAGTATAGATAATGACTAATGACCCTACCAAGTACGATCAAAACTTATCCAATGCGAATACAAAAGTAAGGAGTTCTTTTTTAGTTGTGGTATAGTTCATTTGGGCCTCATTCAAGGTTTTGCTTACATAATATATCACATGGGGTTTCTTGTCCACTCTTTGCCCTAAAACCGCTCCTACAGCATAATCACTAGCATCACATATTAACTCAAAAGGTAAAGACCAATCGGGTGACCGGTGTAAGCACCCCATTTTTGACCGCTCGGCAGTTTATGCTTCATCTAGACTTGTACTCAAGTCAATATGGGCATATTCCAACCAAAACCAACTTTCTAAGTCCAAATCTCGTCTGTCTATCGCTTCACGGGCCGGCCAGGCCCAAATAGAGGCAAAATGACCAAAATGCCCTTAGGGGCATTGTCTTTTCCAATTCCAACTCCAACCCCTCTCTCAAGACAGTTGATTTTTCGAGACGGTAAATGTATTCCAATCCAGGCACGTCTTTCCGAAGACGGTAAGTCCCCTTTCCAATCCCTCTCTCGAGACAGTTTATTCCTCGAGACAGTTCCAAATCAAACACATCTTTCTAAAGACGGTAAGTTCCCTTTCCAATCCCTCTCTCAAGACAGTTTATTCCTCGAGACAGTTCCAAATCAGGCACGTCTTTCTGAAGATGGTAAGTCCCCTTTCCAATCCCTCTCTCCAGACAATTTATTCCTCGAGACGGTTCCAATTCAGGCACGTCTTTCCGAAGACAGTAAGTCCCCTTTCCAAAAAACCTGATGAATAGCCCCTATGAAAGCAGTATGTACCCACGGAGTAGGCAAATGCTGTTTAGAGTACACAATGGGGTGATAGGCAAGATCCCCGAGTGGTGGGACGTTTGGTATCTGCAGATCTCCCAAGTCGACATCCGTCTGCCTATGCCTAGAAGAAGCTCTCCCATAACCGGTCACCTAATCCCTAGGGCCCGGTACCTCCTCCTCAGCACCAATCTCCTCGGCGAAAGCCTGCTCAACTAGAGGAAAAGGGTCAATAGGTAGCCTACTCCCCTGCCCACTCTAACTAGAGGAGGATCGTCTGGTAGATCGTCGACTACCTCTAGATCGACTAGAGTCGCCAGTAGAATCTGTTCGGGCCACCTTCCTCGAGCGGCACCTCCTCTCAGAACCGTCATCCCCCGCATCTACCATCCTAAAAAGGTAAGCCAAGGTAAGAGACGTTAGCATACCATCCATGCAGTTCAAATAACAGTAAAATAAAATAAACAACTAACACAAACGGGACAAATAAAGGATTTCGAATGATAAATCAAAACAAATTTCCTACATGCACATCTTGATTTTCCAACTTGAAAGCATATCTCAAGGGTTTTCTGTCTTTTTCCTTCAAAAAGGTTTTATTTCTAAAACTTTAACCAACTCTTCCCCTAATTTCTAAAAATTTCGGCAGAGTACCGTTCAAAAATGGCCCCTACAACACCCATGACATCAACACAAAACACAAAACGTGCACTTCACATGGTCACAATCACAAGACATCAGCACCCATGCACACTTTTCAATTTTTCAAAATTTTCAAAACACATGTTTTATTTCTTCAATAAATCAATCGTTTTCAAAAATGCTTTAAAATTTTTCAAAAACATTTCAAATGTTTTCCAAAAATATTCCTACCTTTTTCAAATTTTAAACTCTATGAAATTCCATCAATTTCCTAAGTTTTCTCATTTTCCTAAATTTTGTAAATATTTTCCTAATTTTCAAAAAATCAAAAATTCACCGAGTTTTCAAAAAATCACAAAACTTCATACGGTTGTTAAACACATTTTTCTAAGGCACATTGCACAAAAATATAGCGAGAAAACCTAATGCCCAAGCCTGTAAGAACAAATCCCCTATTCCTGCAGAAAACCCCCTTCACTTACTTCTATCGCTTTCTGTCTTCGACACGGAAAGACAGAAAAAGAGGAGCAGCTGTAAGCTCCCCATTTTTGACCGCTCGGTAGTCTCCACTTTGTCCATACTTGTACTCAAGTCAATATGGGCATATTCTAACCGAAACCAACTTTCTAAGTCCAAATCCCTTCTGTCCATCGCTTCGCGGGCCCGCCAGACCCAAATAGAGCCAAAATGACCAAAATGCCCGTAAGGGCATTGTCTTTTCCAATTCCAACTCTAACCCCTCTCTCGAGATAGTTGATTCCTCGAGACGGTAAATCTGTTCCAAACCAGGCACGTCTTTCCGAACACGGTAAGTCCCATTTCCAACCCCTCTCTCGAGACAGTTTATTCCTCGAGACAGTTCCGAATCAGGCACGAGTCTTTCCGAAGACGGTAAGTCCCCTCTCCAATCCCACTCTCGAGACAGTTTATTCCTCGAGACGGTTCCAAATCAGGCACGTCTTTCCAAAGACGGTAAGTCCCCTTTCTAATTCCAATCCCTCTCTTGAGACAGTTTATTCCTCGAGACGGTAAATCTATTCCAAACCAGGCACGTCTTTCCGAACACGGTAAGTCCCCTTTCCAATCTCTCTTTCGAGACAGTTTATTCCTCAAGACGGTTCCAATGCAGGCACGTCTTTTCAAAGACGGTAAGTCCCCTTTCCAATCCCTCTCTCGAGACAGTTTATTCCTCGAGACAGTTCCAAATCAGGCACGTCTTTTCGAAGACGGTAAGTCCCCTTTCCAATTTCAATCCCTCTCTCGAGACAATTTATTCCCCGAGACAGTTCCAAATTAGGCACGTCTTTCCGAAGACGGTAAGTCCCCTTTCCAATTCCAATCCCTCTCTTGAGACAGTTTATTCCTCGAGACGGTTTCAAATCAGGCATGTCTTTTCAAAGACGGTAAGTCCCCTTTCCAATTCCAATCCCTCTCTCGATAAAGTTTATTCCTCAAGACTGTTCCAAATTAGGGATGTCTTTCCGAAGACGGTAAGTCCCCTTTCCAATTCCAATCCTTTTCTCGAGACAGTTTATTCCTCAAGACGGTTCCAAATCAGGCACGTCTTTCCGAAGACAGTAAGTCCCCTTTCCAATTCCAATCCCTCTCTCGAGACAGTTTATTCCTCGAGACGGTTCCAAATCAGGCACGTCTTTCTGAGGTCGGTAAGTCCCCTTTCCAATTCCAATCCCTCTCTCTAGACAGTTTATTCCTCGAGACGGTTCCAAATCGGGCATATCTTTCCGAAGACTGTAAGTCCTCTTTCTAATTCCAATCCCTCTCTCGAGACAGTTTATTCCTCGAGACGGTTCCAAATCAAGAATGTCTTTTCGGAGATGATAAGACCCCTTTACAATCCCTCTCTCGAGGCAGTTTATTCTTCAAGACTGTCTAAGTAGCGAAAATACTTGCAAACATCACAACCGTCCGAGTAGCGGAAATACTCGTAAACAGGTCGATATAGGGAATTGCCAACAAACCCTTGTGTCACGGCGACCACCGCCTGAGTGGCGGAAACACTCAAAACCCAGGTCAACACCAGTGCCTGCTAGCCCACTTTGGTAAAAAATGACCAAACTGCCTCTTGGGCCTTTTCCGAGACTTTCCAGTCAAGATGACCTTTCTGCCACTAGGCATCCAAACGCGCCGGGAACCACACCGGCTCTGGGTATCAAAGCGGTAGCCTTTTGAGATTACTTCTTATAGTATTCTCAACCTTCCTCTACCTTTCCAGATCATTCCGAGTCAATTCCGATAAACTCGGTACAAAATGACCATTTTGCCCCTAGTGGGCCGGTCTCCTTTTTCGACCACACCGGCTTTGGGTATCAAACCGGTAACTTTCCGAGAATGCTTTTTATAGTGTCCTCAACCTTCTTTGTCCTTTCCGGATCATTCCAAGTCAGTTCCGGGAAATCTGGTACAAAATGACCATTTTGCCCCTGGTAGGCCGGTCACCTTTTCTGACCACACCGGCCCTGAGAATCAAACCAGAAACCTCTGGGAACATTCTGAATAATGTTTCCAAATCTCGAGTCTTCTTCCGGGACAGTCCGAGTCCGTCCCGGTAGCTTTCCGGCTAGATTGACCGTTTTGCTCCTAAAGGCCCAGTCAACCCTTCCGACACATCCTATCCTCATTTTCCAAGTCAAATACCTCCGGGACACTATTTTAAGTGTTCCTGCTCTTTTCCAGTCATCCGGGCCATTCCCAGTCCCTTAAATCTTTTCCGGATTTTTTGGAGTCACTCTTAGTGAAGCCAGGCTAAAAATTAAATGGTAGTCACTAGTATAGGCGCCCAAATCCTGTCAAAGATACGTTGCTTGCCGTCCTTAAATATTTCCTAAATGGCTAGCACCACTATTAG
This sequence comes from Euryodendron excelsum, assembly GCA_033060915.1. NCBI lineage: Eukaryota > Viridiplantae > Streptophyta > Magnoliopsida > Ericales > Pentaphylacaceae > Euryodendron > Euryodendron excelsum. The sequence continues at coordinate 19,346,132 of CM065379.1, read as the reverse complement.
GGGCGCGACGCCAAAAAATGGCCTGGCGCCACTAGGAGTGGCACCAGTGTAAGTTTTGGCCTGGCACCACTGCAACAGGCATCAGTGCATTCCCCTCTCTATAAATATAGAGCCTCCTTCAACGTGAAAGAGGTCCGTAAACTCAGTCTAAAAATCATATATTTCGATATACAGAGCTCGTGCACTTTTTAAACCCTAGCTTTCTTAGGTTTTTCAAACCCTAGCCACCATACACAAACCCTAACCTCATATACACTCATACACATCCCCATACACTTATACACTAGCCTTCAACCCTCATTTGAAGACTTGAAGAGCTACAAACCGAACCCTTGAAGATTAAAGACGAGCCCTCAAAGATCAAGACTGAAGTGAAGCGAAGACCGAAGAAAGCAAGGAGCATAAAATAAACAAGATACAAGTAAGGTTTTTATTTAAATTTCTGCTCTCCCCCCTCTCTTTTCTCTCTCCTAACCCACTTGAGTTTTCTCTATTTTAATCCCCCATCTTTTTCCCCCCCTTTCTGTGTATGCTTGAAATAAGGGGACTCCCTGTCCATGTGTAGGATTAGACTATCAGAGGGTCACTGTGTCGGGGGCTTTCCTTTAGGCTAACCGGAGACCACATGAGTTCGGCCCCCTTGATTATGTGGTGAAGCCTTAACCTTGTATGTTCACGACCCCAAATTTGCATTGTGCATATCATGATCTTGCATCTTCCAAAAATTGTTTTCAAACTCGTTTTCAAAATTTGTATTAAAACTTGTTTTTAAAATTGCATCAAAATCTCTTTTTCAAAACATGTTTTCAAAATAACAATCCTAGGGTGATTCTAGCTTTTCCATGGCTAGGGTTGCTTTAGGAAATTGTTACATTCAAAATGATAAATATGGTCCACATTTTCAAATCTTGTTGTTTTCAAAACCGCTTTCCTAAAGTGGTTCTAGCCCTCTTATGGTTAGAATTGCTTTAGAAAAGTGAGATATTTTTACACCTTCCAAGAAACTCTATTTTCAAAAATCTCTTTTCCTAAAACCTCCTTTTTCAATGTGCTTTCTAAAAACTCTCCTTTCCAAAGTTGTTTTCAAAAACTCCCTCCAAAAATCTATTTTTCAAAACTCCCTTTTTCAACTCCTTTCCAAAACGCTCTTTTCAAAATCCACGTTCTAAAAACTCTCTCTAAAAATCTTTCCAAAAACTCTGCCCAACAATCTTCTACCAAAATTCACTTTCCTAAAAACTCTTTCCAAAATCTTCCCTCTAGAAACTCCTCTCTAGGATTTCCTTCCAAAAACTTATTTCCAAAAAACACATTTTCCAAAAAACCTTTTTCTTGGTGCCCAAGTCAAGCCCTAGAATCCACAATTAGGAAACCCTAATTTTTTCTTTCCAAATAACATGGTTTTCAAACTTACCTTAAAACCTAAGTTTTCAAAACCTCTTGTTTTCACATCCAAACTCTATACATTTCCAAAACCTATTTTCTACATCAAAACTATATCCTTCCAAATCTAGGGTTTCTAAAACCTCCCTTTCCAAATCCTTACCAAATCCCATCTTTCCTTTAGGAAACCAAATCTCATCTTCCCGTTTAGGAAACTAGATCCAATCCTCCGTTTTTGGAAATAAAATTAAACACTTCTTCTTAGAAACAAAATCCAATCCCTTCCTAATCCAACTCTTTCCTTTAACTCCTTCCAAATCTCCTACTTTCCTAAATCTTAACTTTCCAAAACTTGAACACAAAAATCTTTCCTAAATTTTAAAACTCAACTTCCACGTCTTTCCTAATTCAACCCTTCCGAATTCTAATCCCTTTCCAAATCTTAACTTTCCAAATCTAAATTTTCAAACCTTTTCTAATCTCAAGATTTTCTAAAAACTCTAAAACTTTCTAAATCTAAAACTTTCTAAATTCTAAACTTTCTTAAAACTTCAAATCTTTCTAATTTAAAACTTTCTAAACTCAAAACTTTCTTAATTCAAACCTTTTCTAAATCTTTCCTAATTTAAAATCTTTCTAAAATTCTAAGCTTTTCAAATTCTAAACCTTTCTTAAACTAAACAATCCTAATTCAAAACATTTTTAAATTCAACACTTTCCTATTTCAAAACCTTTCTTAAAACGAAACTTTTCAATTTTCAAAACATCTCTATTTCAAAACATTCTAAATTCAAAACTTTCCTAAGTTGGAACTTTCCTAATTCCAAAACTTTCCTAATTTGAAACTTTCCTAAATCGGACCTTTCCTAATTCGAAACTTTCCTAAACCGGACATTTCCTAATTCGAATATTTCCTAAATCCAATCATTTCCTAAATCTTCCAAGTCCAACATTCAAGTCAGATCTTTCTAAATCTCAAGTCCATTCTAAATCCTCTCTTTCCTAAGTTTAGGTTTCCTAAAGCCGGTCTTTTCAAATCTTCCAATCAAAGTTCAATCTCTCAATCTTCCAATTCAATTTCCAACTCAATTTTTTTCTTTCAAATCAACTCTTCTATTTTCAATTGAACTCTTGTCCGAACTACGACTGACCTGATTCCTCCAAAAGGATACGTAGGCAACCTTCATGGGTGCGGTCACAACTTCTTTCAAATTTCAAATTCCTCCACATTTTCCAAATCTCAAATTCTACAATCTTTTCAAATCTCCAATCTATTTTCAAACTTCCAACTCCAAATTTCTATTTCCAAATCTCTATTTTCAATTTCAAAAACCTTCTTTCCAAATTCAAACTTCCATCTCTATCTTTTCAAATCACATCAATTTCTTTCCAAATCAATTTCCAAATCTGTTTTCCAATTCTCTTTCCTTGCACTTGCATATCATGCATCATGTTTTTCTAAACATTATTTTTCAAAATGGATAGGATTGAACATATGTTAGTTGAAGACTCTCATAGGTGAATCTAGGGTAGATTGACATGTAGGTATCGAAAGGGCGGGGTAGGGTGATGGCTTAGTGCGTCTTCCCTACACGTAACCAACCTTCGAACCTAGATCACTGTTTTCGAAAGACCAAAAGGAGTTATTTTCAAAAAAGGGCTAAATGTTTTCCAAAGGTTGCCAAACAACCTGTTTTTCTTAAAAACTCTCTCTTGAGGAGATATTTTTAAAATCGTTTTCAAAAACCCTAAGTGTAGTCTTCGGATTATGCTTAGTTTTTAGGTGACCTAACTCACCTTAATCAAGTTAGGTGGCGACCCTGAATCTTTTTCCAAAAGTCCTTTATTCAAATCAATTTTTTATTCAAACCTAGTCGCACTCATTCTTCTAGGAGGGTGAGTTCTAACGAGAGAGTACAACATTTTTCTCGCTTGTGTGAGTATTCCTCGAGTGCGAAAATCTGGGCGCTACAGTTGGCGACTCCACTGGGGATACCTAGAGGGTTAGGCCATAGTCATGTCTCTTTACCCTTCACCCATGTAGAGTCTTCAATTAAGTTGTTCAATCGTATTCACTTTAAATTTTCAAAACTAAATTTTCAAAATTGTTTTCAAAAAACATGCATTTATTCATATTATCTTGTATTATGTTTGCCATTCTCATACTAACACTTGCATCTTTGTTTGTAGGTACACATTTTGTTTAAATTTTATTAACTGCTATGCATGAATGTGATGAACAGGATGAATGGGAGTAGTTGGGCTCTTTCCTCCACTTTAAAAAATCACACACACACTGCATGTGCACTTGCATTCTGCATACTTGCATTATTACCCTGATATGTCCTTTCTAGTTAGAAAGGGGGAATGGTATATTGGTTGTGGGCAAGATGCTGTGTCAGTTTCTTCGCCTACGGCCTCTTAATGGTTCCCCCGCTCAGATCACCAACCGATCATGGCACCACCTCGGGGAATGGGCCTAGGTTTGAAGATTCGGGGACCGAGCCTTTTTAGGACGCATTAGTCAACCCTCAACCTCATACTCATATAGACACCATACATATCCGAACCTCTACCGGATTTAAGACACGAGCACTATTTTCAAAACCACGGAGGAAAGGGCGACTGCTCTTACTTTCATCTATACCAGTATATTCCTACTATTATATTGACTGTATTCATACTGTTATAATGTCTGTTTAACTGCTCATGCACCCACATTTATCTTGCTAGTGCATTATCTCCTTATACTCTTTGCATACCCATGTTCATGCATTCAATATTCTATGTCAAGACAAGAGTTCCAAGTAACTCAAGTCACTGCATTTTCATGCACATGATCAACCTATTGAGAGTGACACCAACGTCACTCTCCCTTGCATTAAACCTACCCAAACCCCAAGGGTTCTTGCGTAACCCTAAGGACTCATTGCGTGCATCTCGATTTATTCTATAAGAGAGGCCCCAATCCCTTTATGCTCACGGAGATAGGATTGCCATAAAGACAAGGGGCAACCAATTGGCAAAGTTTCTCAACGACCTCGCCGACATCAAATCCAAGGAAGGCGAATCCGAAGACTCAAGAGTAGTTTAGGGTTTTCCTTTGTAAAAGTAGATAGGTGGAAGTCCAAAGAAAAATGTTCTCCCTCCCCCTATTAAAATGTATTTCAGTTCTGTTGTATCTTAAACCCAAAATTTAATGTACTTCTTTACTTTTATGAATGAATGCATGGATGGCTGAAGGTTCCTACTTGACGGTAAGGTATCTGCATACAGGGGCAAACCCTCTATCTCCAAAAGTGAGCCAATACATCATGCTTAGTTTCCTTCCTAAAGAGGGGCACCCTAGAGCATGCATTGCATAAAGACTAGTCAAGATAAAACACTGACTCTTTCCTTTTGTTGGTTTTAGGTACCTCCCTTCGTTCCCCTTGTCATTATGGCCAAAAGCTCCAAAACGCTCATGGAATCACTCACACTCGACACCTTAACTCTATTACTAGGAGAAGCAAAAGGAGTCAGACATAGGATGACCAAAATGGAAGGCATGCTTTCTTCACTCTTATCCCATGCAACCCATGAGCTAGCAGAGTCCTCGCAGGCCCAAACCCATGATGGACGAAAAAGGATGAAGAAGGAAGACCGTGACTATGCCGCCACCATTGCTTACCAACGACCTCCCTAGGCCGGGGGCCTTGCTCGGATGCCTTCCAAACCAACCCCTAACCAAACACAAAGATTATATAATCTCTCCTTTGGATATCATCCCAACCCATTTGGCCCTGCCACTGAAAATTGTCCCATTTTGAAACATAGAACCCGAAGCCCTTTCAATTCCTGAACCATCAACCCAGCTGTAACCTCACCAAAACTCGGTCCCCAATCATCAAAAACACCTGCAACACCTCCTCGGCCTAAGCGAACAAGTGGGAAAAAGCGGACGTTTACTAAACTTGCGTGCTCACAGACCGCGGCCTATTTTGGCCTCTTAGCAGCTGGATAACTGAAACCTATACCTACCCGACCCCAGCCCCATCCTCTGCCTCATTACTTCAAATCTACAGCAAGCTGTAAGTATCATTCAGATAGCCAAGGACATGACCCTGAAGATTGTTTGATCCTCAAGCATAAGATTCAAGACCTGATAGATAACAAGATCATTGGGGTACGACCAGCAAATCCTTCTCTAAACGGCCCTACAAACCCTCCACTAGACCACACCGTCAACATCGTTACAAAGTTTGGTAACAACAAGGTTTGTTTTGCTGCATGCCAAGAGATATATTACAAGGATGGGGAGGAGATGGAATGCAACGCTATGGAACAGAGTCGTATTCGGTTACAATGCAACCTCGATAAAATGCTGACCCCGAAAGACAAACGCGCATATGAATCTGTGAAGAAAATTAACTAAGAGCTGTCCAAACTAGGTAATAAAAATCTCCCATTGTGTACACCTGAGGAGCATCGAGCCCCAACTGGAGGCCAGAGCAAAAAACCCCAGGCACGACCTATCAAGCTGGACAAATACGAGTCGCCCGAGTGGTTTGTTAGAGAAAACTCCAGAGCAAACAAATAAAGGCAGGACAGTCAAGAAAGCTGACAATTACATCATCACCGCTAACTCACTTGGAGCTCCGGGAGAGGCATCTACCTATCCTGCCTTAGCTAAAAATCTCAACCGTGGATGGAATGCAGACAAGGGCACAGGCCCAAGACCTTACTAAAAATGGATTCCTTGCACAAGCGTACAAAAGAGGGGTATTTACACCCACTTTCTTTCTATCCCTTTTACTTTCTGTCTTTAAATTAATGCTTACATTTTCTTATTGCTTAAGAACTCTATGCTTTCCATAAGAAATGATAATAATAATCAAATAATTGTCTTTTATTCCATCAAGATTGTCTTATCTTCTCTTGGAAATGGTGGCTACTTTCTATACAAGGGGCATGGTGTATCTTATGGAATGATCCAACATGAAAGGAGGATAGCACGAGTTAACCACTCACCAAATGATCAGCTTTCCACAGAGAGAGAGAATAAGGATGAGTGAGGATACTACCCAAAGGCGACACTTGCAGGACTTTGAAGCTAAGCGATGTGTGACCAGTTTATCAAAATGAAGAGGAGCCATCTTTCATTTCCTCACATATAAGTAAAAGAATAAATAACTAAATAAATAAACAAATGCGCTCATATTCCCTTTGTTTGACCCCTAGAGTCTCGCAACAAACGAAGTTTTCTTTGTTAACCCCGATCCAAGACTGTTCTCCCCACACTAGGGTAGACAATAGTTTGAGAACTCTAGGAATGGTATCCACCCTCGCTATGCTAAGGCAGTAATGAAAGCTCCATAGATCAAGCAATCTAATTCAAAGTGAAGAGCAGCCCTCGATTCATTTCCCATACAGTCAAAAGTAACCCCTTGCCAAACCTGTTGAGTCATCCATCTTTTTTCCGAGAAAACCCTAGCCTAGGGATCATCGCCCACATTGGGTAGATTGAACCGCCAAGGAAAAGGTCTAAAGAAAAAGGGTCGAAGAATTAGTCGTTCCATAAAAGAAAAAGAAAGGAAAAAACAAAGGAAAATATTCACCTAGGGGCAAGAGGCCGAAAAAAAAAAATCCTTTAAGGAAAAGCCTAAAGAAAATCATGATTGAGTCATCTTCAAAAGCATAATAAAAGGATCGAAAGAAAAGAAAGTCATGTTTATCTCAAAAAGCATATAGAAGGGGTGAAAGAACAAGGTCATTTTCACCCTAAGAAGTCATGTAAAAAGGCAAAAAGAAAATTCAAAGGTGATCCTAGGTTATGAAGAAACCCAGTAGAAACAATAGGTTCGAGCCTTTACCCTTTTCTTGCAAAATCCCGAAACCATGACCTACATTACAACCCTATTAAAGTCCCCTCTGATTGAAAATGGATTGCTTGATCTAAATGAGCTAGATACGCTGCCAAAGCTAAAGAAAGATGCTAATCTTACTAAAAAGTAGTCAAGGATGGCATAGATCTAAACCCTATCGAAAACAACATCAAATTTGAGCCTGCATATCCCATTGTTTCTAAAACCCCATAACCTAGCCTACATTACGGTCCCAAGCAAAATCTCCTTGGATTGAAAGGACTAGCCACTTATCACTCTGATAAAGGTCAGGCAAGCTGTTGTTAAAACCCCGAGAGTTAAGAGTCTCAGCCTAAGACAGAGAGTTGAAGGCGATGAAAAGGTTAAGAAAGGTGCGAAATGCTATCATCCAATCAAGGTAAGGTTGAGCTAGAAGAAAAGCTAAATCCTCGAAGAGGAGGGAGTTACCATTCCCAGGACTACAAGTCTAACAGCACCCTGTGTCATTCTATTAACATATTTTTAACTTGTGCATATGTTAAAAAAAAAAAAATCAGCATGGGCTTTGCACAAATAGGATATAACTCCCTGTAGAAATAGAAGTCACCAACATCAACTCATGTAATAGATATCTAACGTCATCATACATCAGATGCATCTGATCATATGCCTAGCTGTAAAAATCATAAATGTATTTGTCTATCCATGCATTTAAGTACCATAAATATTCATCTTTGTACAAAATATCAAAATAAAACTGTCTAACATAAATACAACTCAGGGACAAGAGGCAAAAGAGGATCAGAGTCTCTACAAGGGGCATCTATCATAGGTCGAAGTCGATATCATCAGGATTAAAATTCCCAAAACCCGGCATCGGAGGAGGTGGATAACTACTCGAAGCACCACCATCCTGCAGGGAAGATAGAACCAAAATCAACTATATACAAAAGGAACTAAGCAACAGCAGAGCAGGAAGAAGCAAAGAAAGAATAACAAAGCCCCCCACCGCCCATTTGAGATAACCGAGCCGTCAGGGAAGCTACCTCAGCCTGGTACTGATCCCGCTCCATCTGGTACTGGTCTCTCTGGTCTCTCACAGCAATAAACTCAGCCTGGGGCATATATCCCTTGGCTCGGCGCCACAGGTCAACCACCTCCTGGCCAACAGTGTACCCGCCAACTACTACCTCAAACCGGGTGAAGGCACCGACCGAATGAACCCCAAAGTGCGCAGCATAATCTAAATTCGGAGGAAGCAAGAACTCGACACCTGGCTGACTCTCCTGATAAGGGATAGGCACTCCTGCCACCAGGGCTCCAAACATATACTCTAGCGGAGCTCCTACTGATCGAAACTCCTCATGAAACTGCCGCCAGTGTCGCTTTCCCAGATAAGACTCCCAAGTGTCATCACTGAAAAAAACAGCTCTCGACAGGGACAATAGGACCAAGTACCGAACTGTCTCGTAATGGACTGATCCAATGAAGGGCCACCAGGTCACATCCCTCGCCTCGATCAGCTCTAGGTTAGCCCGGAGCGTCACAAAATCGGTAATCTCCGATCGTTGGGCTACCCGGTCACGAGCCCACCTCAAAGCACGAGGATAGAGCTCATCCTCAACAACTGTAGGGCGACGAACAGGGAGGTACTCGTAGCTCCACCAGAAGAAAAAGGGCCAAAAACTAGTCATGCTACCCCAACGAGAAGAAGTCCGAACCCGTATTGACCGAAGAAAGCAGCCAAAGGAAAAAGGACCCCCAGTCCAGCTCAGATAAGGCTCCAAGATCGGCTACTATACTCACCAAACGACACGGCACGAGTGACTTGTTGTTGTTGTAGAAGGAGCGAAAGATAATATACAACACAAGTCGCCGTCTCATGATGTCCCGCCTTGCAGGCGATGGCTCAGTAGCAAAAGTACGGTCATCCTGACTGATCCAAGAGACTGGGAAGGCAGAATGCTCAGGAGGAGGCAAGTCCAACAGCAAATAGGCCTCGTCCCTACTGACTGGATGCAAGGTGATCCGCCAGTCGACAAAGGAGAGCCCTGTAATAATCGCCCAATCCAAAGGAGTGGGACCTAACTCGAAGCCGACGAAATAAAAGGTCCCGATCTCCCCAAACCACCTCTCAACAAGTGCCAATACCAAATGCCGGTTCAGGTGGTTAGCATGTAATCCCATGAAGGCGCCACATCCGATCTTCGCCAAGAAGGCACGATATGATAGGGCAGCCCGCTGCATGGTCACAAAAACCTGATGAACAGCCCCTCTGAAAGCTGTATGTACCCATGGAGGAGGCAAATGCTGTCTAGAGTACACACTGGGGTGATAGGCGAGATCCCCGATTGGTGGGATGTCTGGTATCTGCAGATCTCCCAAGTCGACATTCGTCTGCCTATGCCTGGAAGAAACTCTCCCATAACCAGTCACCTAATACCCAGGGCCCAATACCTCCTCTTCAGCACCAAACTCCTTGGCGAAAGCCTGCTCAACCGGAGGAAAAGGGTCAATAGGTAGCCTACTCCCCTGCCTACTCTGACTTGAGGAGGATTGTCCGGTAGATCGTCGATTACCTCTAGATCGACTAGAGCCGCCAGTAGAATCTGTTCGGGCCACCTTCCTCGAGCGGCACCTCCTCTCAGAACCGTCATCCCCCGCGTCTGTCATCCTAAAAAGGTAAGCCAAGGTAAGAGACGTTAATATACCATCCATGCAGTTCAAATAACAGTAAAATAAAATAAACAACTAACACAAACGGGACAAATAAAGGATTTCGAATGATAAATCAAAACAAATTTCCTACATGCACATCTTCATTTTCCAACTTGAAATCATATCTCAAGGGTTTTCTGTCTTTTTCCTTCAAAAAGGTTTTATTTCTAAGACTTTAACCAACTCTTCCCCTAATTTCTAACAATTTCGGCAGAGTACCATTCAAAAATGGCCCCTACAACACCCATGACATCGACACAAAACACAAAACGTACACTTCACATGGTCACAATCACAGGGCATCAGCACCCGTGCACACTTTTCAATTTTTTAAAATTTTCAAAACACATGTTTTGTTTCTCTAATAAATCAATGGTTTTCAAAAATGCCTTAAAATTTTTCAAAATCATTTCAAATGTTTTCCAAAAATATTCCTACCTTTTTCAAATTTTAAACTCTAAGAAATTCCATCAATTTCCTGAGTTTTCTCATTTTCCTAAATTTTCTAAATATTTTCCTAATTTTCAAAAAATTAAAAATTCACCGAGTTTTCAAAAAATCACGAAACTTCATACGGTTATTAAACACATTTTTCTAAGGCACATTGCATAAAAATATAACCAGAAAACCCATTGCCCAAGCCTGTAAGAACAAATCCCCTATTCTTGCAGAAAACCCCCTTCACATATTCATATATAATCACTCAAATTCAATTAAACAAGCACCAAAATGCAAAAATAATATCACCATCATGTTCAAAACACATCAAAACATCAATTTCCACTATTCACATGATTCAAACGAAGTTCTACACATCAAAATTAACAAAATTTGAAAACTCACTTTTTGGAAGTTCTCTGGCAAAATCTTCTCTTCCGGCGACTATTCCGACTACGTGGTCTCCTTCCGGCAATCACCCGTGGTCTTCAGGAAGTGCCCCTTCAAGGCTCAAGTCAATTTTCACACAGAATCTCTCGGATTTGCGAGAACTCTCCACAATGCCGCAGCTGTTCGAACCAGAAATTTTCTGGTTTTAACTCTAAGCCTGGCGCCACTAACAGAGGCGCCAGGCATTTTTTTGCCAAAAGTGCCACTGCTAGTGGCGCCAGTTGCAAATTCTGGGCAGCTTTGCCCTTTTTCCTGCCAAAACTCGTTTTCGAAGGCCTTTTTGGCCCGTTATCCATTTTCGACCCCCGTTGTCGAAAGATTTCCAATGTCCGTCCCTCTGACTGCCTCACGGTCAACATGGGACACTTACTTTTATTGTTTTCTGTCTTTGACAAACAAAGACAGAAAAAGAGGGGTAGCTGTAAGCTCCCCATTTTTGACCGCTCGGCAATCTACGCTTCATCCAAACTTGTACTGAAGTCAATTTGGGCATATTCTAACCGAAACCAACTTTCTAAGTCCAAATCCCTTCTGTCCATCGCTTCGCAGGCCCGCCAAGCCTAAATAGAGCCAAAATGACCAAAATACCCGTAGGGGCATTTTTTTCCAATTCCAACACTAACCCCTCTCTCGAGACAGTTGATTCCTCGAGACGGTAAATCTATTTCAAACCAGGCACGTTTTTCCGAAGACGGTAAGTCCCCTTTCCAATCCTTCTCTCGAGACAGTTTATTTCTCGAGACGGTTTCAAATCAGGCACGTCTTTCTGAAGACGGTAAGTCCCCTCTCCAATCCCTCTCTTAAGATAGTTTATTTCTCGAGACGGTTCCAAATCAGGCACGTCTTTCCAAAGACGGTAAGTCCCCTTTCCAATTCCAATCCCTCTCTCGAGACAGTTTATTCCTCGAGACAGTTCCAAATCAGGCACGTCTTTCCGAAGACGATAAGTCCCCTTTTCAATCTCTCTTTCGAGACAGTTTATTCCACGAGACGATTCTAATTCAAGCACGTCTTTTCGAAGACGGAAGTCCCCTTTCCAATCCCCCTCTCGAGACAGTTTATTCCTCGAGACGGTTCCAAATCAGGCACATCTTTCCGAAGACGGTAAGTCCCCTTTCCAATTCCAATCCCTCTCTCGAGACAGTTTATTCCTCGAGACGGTTCCAAATTAGGCATGTCTATCCGAAGACGGTAAGTCCCCTTTCCAATTCCAATCCCTCTCTCGAGACAGTTTATTCCTCGAGACAGTTCCAAATCAGGCACGTTTTTCCCAAGACGGTAAGTCCCCTTTCCAATTCCAATCCTTCTCTCGAGATAGTTTATTCCTCGAGACGGTTCTAAATCAGGCACGTCTTTCCGAAGACGGTAAGTCCCCTTTCCAATTCCAATCCCTCTCTCGAGATAGTTTATTCCTCATGACTGTTCCAAATCAGGCACGTCTTTCCGAAGACGGTAAGTCCCCTTTCCAATTCCAATCCCTCTCTCCAGACAGTTTATTCCTCGAGACAGTTCCAAATCAGGAACGTTTTTCCAAAGACGGTAAGTCCCCTTTCCAATTCAAATCCCTCTCTCAAGACACTTTGTTCCTCGAGACGGTTCCAAATCAGGCATGTCTTCTAAAAGACGGTAGGTCCCCTTTCCAATTCCAATCCCTCTCTCGCGACAGTTTATTCCTTGAGATGGTTCCAAATCAGAAACGTCTTTTTGAAGACGATAAGACCCCTTTCCAATCCCTCTCTTGAGACAGTTTTGTAAGCACCCCATTTTTTACCGCTTGGCAGTCTACACTCCGTCTAGACTTGTTGTCAAGTCACTGTGGGCGTATTCCAACCGAAACCAACTCTCTAAGTCCAAATCCCGTGTGTCAATCGTTTTGTGGGCTCGCCAGGCCAAATAGAGGCAAAATGACCAAAATGCCCTTAGGGGCATCGTCCTTTCTTTTCCAATCCCTCTCTCGAGACAGTATATTCCTCGAGACGGTTCCAAATCAGGCGCGTCTTTTCGAAGACGGTAAGACCCCTTTCCATTCCCACTCTCGAGACAGTTTATTCCTCAAGACGGTTCCAATTTAGGTACGTCTTTTCGAAGATGGTAAGACCCCTTTCTAATCCCTCTCTCGAGACAGTTTATTCCTCAAGACGGTTCCAACTCAGGCACGTCGGTAAGACCCTTTTCCAATCCCTCTCTCGAGATAATTTATTCCTCAAGACGGTTCCAAATCAGGCGCGTTTTTTCGAAAATGGTAAGACCCCTTTCCAATCCCACTCTTGAGGCAGTTTATTCCTCGAGACAGTTCCAATTCAGGCATGTCTTTTCGAAGATGGTAAGACCCCTTTCCAATCCCTCTCTCGGGATAGTTTATTCCTTGAGACGATTCCAAATCAGGCACGTCTCTTCAGAGACGATAAGACCCCTTTCCAATCCCTCTCTCGAGATAGTTTATTCCTCGAGACGGTTCCAAATCAGGCACGTCTTTTCGAAGACGGTAAGACCCCTTTCCAATCCCTCTCTCGGGGTAGTTTATTCCTTGAGACGGTTCCAATTCTGGCACGTCTTTTCAAAGACGGTAAGACCCCTTTCCAATCCCTCTCTCGAGACAGTTAATTCCTCAAGACGGTCTGAGTAGCGAAAATACTCATAAATATCACAACCGTTAGAGTAGTGGAAATACTCACAAATAGGTCGATATAGAGAATTGCCAACAAACCCTTGTGTCACAACGACCGCCGTCAGAGTGGCGGAAACACTCAAAACCTAGGTCAACACCAGTGTCTGTTAGCCCACTTCGGTGAAAAATGACCAAACTGCCCTTTGGACTTTTTTCGAGACTTTTCGGTCTGGATGACCATTTTGCCCCTAGGCATCCGAATGCCCCGGGAACCACACCAACTCTGGGTATCAAACCGATAACCCTCTGAGATTACTTATTATAGTATTCTCAACCTTCCTTTACCTTTCCGGATCATTCCGAATCAGTTCTGGCCAACCCGGTACAAAATGACCGTTTTGCCCCTGGTGGGCCGGTCTCCTTTTTCGACCACACCAGCTCTGGGTATCAAATCGGTAACCTTCTGAGACTACTTTTTATAGTATTCTCAATCTTCCTTTATATTTCCGGATCATTCCGAGTCAGTTTCGGCAAACCCGGTACAAAAATGACCGTTTTGCCCCTAGTGGGCCGGTCTCCTTTTCGAACCATGCCGGTTCTGGGAATCAAACCGGCAACCTCTGGGAACATTATGAATAATGTTTACAGATCCCAAGTCTTCTTCCGGGACAGTCCAAGTCTGTCCCGGTAGTTTCTCGGTCCGATTGACCGTTTTGCCCCTAAAGGCTCGGTCAACCTTTTCGACCCATCTTATCCTCATTTCTCAAGTTAAATACCTCCAGGACACTATTTTAAATGTTCCTGCTCTTTTCCAGCCTTCCGGGTCATTCCCGATCCCTTAAATCATTCCCGGACTTTCCGAAGTCACTCCTAGTGAAGCCAGGCTAAAAATTGCATGGTAGTCACTAGTACAACCGCCCAAATCTAGTTAAAGATACGTTGCTTGCCGACTTATGAAGTTTCCTAACTGGCTGGCGCCACTCTTGCCGACTTATAAAGTTTCCTAACTGGCTGGCGCCACTAATCAATTCACTCAAGCTGCTTATCATGGTGGTACCATTTATGAATGGAATTTTGATGGTATGACTGAATACCATATTCTTAACAAACTCCAAGAAATGACAATGGTTGCTTTAGCCTACAAAACTAAACAAAAATCTTCTGATTTTGCTGTTGCTCAAGCTTTAGTTGCTGGTTTTACTGGTCATCTTAAAGGATGGTGGGATCATTTTCTCACCTCTAGTGAACGCACTCAAATTCTTACTGCAATCAAAACTGATTCAAATGGTACACCCATCAAAACTGAAGACAATCAAACAATTGAAGATGCAGTTAGTACCCTTATCTTTTCCATTTCTAGGCACTTCTTAGGGCGTCCTTTCAAAGTCCAAGCTGTTACCTCTAAAATCCTCAATAATCTTAGATGTCCAAAACTTCAAGATTTCCGTTGGTATAAAGATGTTTTCTTAACTAAAGTTATGTTACGTGATGATTGCCGTCAAACACATTGGAAAGAAAAATTTTTAGATGGTCTTCCCAAACTATTTTCTCAAAAAGTTAAAGACAAACTCAAAGAAAACAACAATGGCATTGTCCCTTATGAACAACTCACTTATGGTGACTTAATTAATGCCATCCAAACCCAAGGTCTTGAACTTTGTACCAACTTCAAACTTAACCAACAATTACAAAAGGATTTAGCCACTTCCAAACGTGAATTAGGTACCTTTTGCCAACAATTTGGATTTGAAAATACCACACAAATCATACCCCCTTCCCGACGTAAACCTCGCACTACTTCTGCACGACGATTCTTTCGAAAACCCAAACCAAGTTCTAATGTTTTTTACCAGAAACCCCATGCACAACCTCCTGTAAAAACTTCTCCATCTAAACCTAAACATGTTTACAAAGGGGAACATGGTATCAGAGCCATGTTCTTTGTAATTGTATTTATTAGTCACTTATTGTGAATCTTTCAAGTATTTGTTTTCAAATTATATATCTGATTCTTATCCTCTGTGTTGTCTGATGAACCTGTAAACCAACTAGTCGCGTAGCCGCTATAAGTCCCAAGGTTGAGGCAATAGGTGTAAAACGTTGACCGGCTAGGGTACATCTAGATCACCCGTAGGTATTAATCTTTATATAATTTTGAATCTGAATACTTAAATGATAAACAATTAAGTTCCCTAATGAATCATTTAACGAGAACCATGTCTTCGGTGTCTAGGCAATCTCATAGTAGTAATGACACTTCAATACTTAACCAAGAAGAACAATGTTTTCCTCCTCCCAATTGGACACCTCCTCGTGTCTCTGTTCGTCAAGTTTATCAAGCCAAGCCAAGAATTGACCTGGCGCCACTCCTAGTGGTGCCAAGAGCAATTTTGCCCTAGCGCCACTGCAATAGGCGCCGGGTTTGTCCAACCTCTATAAATACAGAGCCTCCTCCAATGTGAAAAGCATCCGTCAACTTAGTCTAAAAATCATATAATTCGATATACAAAGCTCGAGCACCTCCTAAACCCTAGCTTCCCTAGGTTTTCCAAACCCTAGCCACCATACACTAAACCCTAGCCTCCTATACAATCATGCACACCCCCATACACTCATACACTAACCTTTAACCCTCCTTCGAAGACTTGAAGAGCTGCAATCTAAAGCTTGAAGACAACTCTTGAAGATTGAAGACGAAGACCAACACGGAGACCGAAAATAAAAGACAAGCAAGGCGCGCAAAATAAACAAGACATACGGTAGGCTCCCTATTTAAATTTCCGCACTTCCCCCCTCTCTCTTCTCTCTCCTAACCCACTTGGGTTTTCTCTATTTTAATCCCCCATCTCTTTCCCCCCCTTTCTTTGCATGCTTGAAATAAGGGGACTCCCGATCCATGTGTAGGATTAGACTATTGGAGAGTCACCTTGTCGGGGGCTTTCTTCTAGTCTAACCAGAGACCACGTGGGTTCGGCCCCCTTGATTATGTGGTGAAGCCTTAACCTTGTACGTTCACGACCCCAAAATTGCATTGTGCATATCATGGTTTTGCATCTTCTAAAAGTCATTTTCAGAGTTGTTTTCAAAATCGTTTTCAAACGTGTTTTCAAAATTGTATCAAAATCTCTTTTTCAAAAACTTATTTTCAAAACCACAATCCTAGGGTGATTTTAGCCTTTCCATGGCTAGGGTTGCTTTAGGAAAGTGTTACATTTAAAGTGACCAACATGGTCCATATTTTCAACCCTTGTTGTTTTCAAAACCACTTTCTTAAAGTGGTTCTAGCCCTCTTATGGTTAGAATCGCTTTAGGAAAATGAGACGTTTTTATACTTTCTAAAAAACTCTCTCTTCAAAAATCTCTTCCTAAAAATCTTATTTTTCAACATACTTCCCAAAAACTCTTCTTTCCAAAATTGTTTTCAAAAACTCCCTCCCAAAATCTATTTTTCAAAACTTCATTTTTCAACTCCTTTCCAAAATCCTCTCCCCAAAATCCACTTTCTAAAAACGTTCCCCAAAAATCTTTCGAAAAACTCTCTTCAACAATCTTCTACCAAAAAAAATCTTTCTAGAAAAACTCTCTCCAAAAATCTTGCCGAAAACTCTCTTTCCAAAATCTTTCTAGAAACTCCTCTCTAGGATTTCCTTCCAAAACCTTCGTTTCCAAAAACACACTTTCCAAAAACTCTTTCTTTTTAAAATCTTTTTCCAAAAACTCTATCTTCAAATTCACTTTCCAAAAACTCCTCTCTAGGATTCTCTTCTAGAAAACCTTCGTTTTCAAAAACGTACTTTCCAAAAATCCTCTTTCCTTAGAGCCCAAGTTAAGCCCTAGAACTCACAATTAGGAAATCCTAATTTTCTTTCCAAAAACATGATTTTCAAACTTTGCCTCAAACTTAGGTTTCCAAAACCTCTTGTTTTCACATCCAAACTATATACGTTTCCAAAACCTATTTTCTACGTCGAAACTATAATTTTCCAAATCTAGGGTTTCTAGAATCTCCCTTTCCAAATCCTTACCAAATCTTATCTTCCCTTTAGGAAACCAAATCAAATATTTTCGTTTAGGAAACCAAATCCAATCCTCCGTTTTTGGAAACAAAATCCAACCTTTTCTTTTAGAAACCAAATCCAATCCCTTCCTAATCCAACTTTTTCCTAATTCAAATCCTTCCTAAACTTCCACTTTCCTAAACCTTAAGTTTCCAAAACTTGAACATAAAATCTTTCCTAAATTTTAAAACTCAATTTTCAAATCTTTCCTAATTCAACCGTTCCCTAATTCTACCCTCTTTTCAAATCTTAACTTCTCAAACCTAAGTTTTCAAACCTTTCCTAAATTCAAACCTTTCCTAATTACAAGACTTTCTAAAATTCAAACTCTAAAACTTTCTAAATCCTAAACTTTCTAAATTTCAAATCTTTCTAAAATTCTGAGCTTCTTAAATTCAAAACTTTCTTAAGTTAAATCTTTCTAAACCCAAATCTTTCTAAATTCTAAAACTTTCCTAAAATTTTAACTCTTTCCAATTTCAAAACTTCCTTGTTCTCAAAGCTTTCTTATTTTCAAAACTTTCTTGTTTTCTAAACTTTCCCACTTTCAAAACTTCCCTTTTTCGAAACATTCCAAAATTCAAAACTTTCTTAACTTGAAACTTTCTAAATTCTAAGCCTTTCTTAAGCTAAACTTTTCTTACTTCAAAACATTTCTAAATTCAATACTTTCCAAATTCAAAACTTTCCTAAGTTCAATACTTTCTAATTCCAAAATTTTCCTAAATTGAGAACTTTCTTAATTCGAAAACTTTCCTAAAATGACACTTTTCTAAAACGGAACTTTCCTAAATCGGACCTTTCCTAATTCGAACCAAGTCTTTCCAAAATCAATCTTTCCAAAGCAAGTCTAATCTTCTCAATTTCAATTTCCTATCTCCTCTTCTAATCTCAAATCAAATCCAATTTTCAATTCAATCAATTTCTTCCAATCCAACCTTCTATTTTCAATCGGACTCCGGTCCGAACTACGACTGACCTGATTCCCCCAAAGGGATACGTAGGCAACGTTCATAGGTGCGGTCACAACACTTTTCAAACTTTCAATTCCACCCTCATGGGTGCGATCTCCAAATTTTTCAAATCTCAAATTCCAATCTATTTTCAAAATTCCAATTTGAAATTTCTATTTCCAAATTTCTATTTCTAATTCCTCAAACTTTCCAATTTCAAATCTATTTTCAAATCAAATCAAGTTCTTTCCAAACCTATTTTCCAATTTCTCTATTCTCTTACACTGGCATATCATGCATCATGTTTTTCAAAAATTCTTTTCTAAAGTGAATAGGATTGAACCATAGTCAGTTGAAGACTCTCATAGGTGAATCTAGGGTAGATTGATATGTAGGTACCGAAAGGGTGGGGTAGGGTGATAGCTTAGTGCGTCTTCCCTACACGTAACCAACATCCGAATCTAGATCACTGATTTCAAAGACCAAAAAGGAGTTATTTTTCTATAAAGGGCTAAATGTTTTTCAAAGGTTGCCAAACAACCTGTTTCCTTAAAAACCCTCTCTTGAGGAGATATTTTCAAAAATTGTTTTCCAAAAACCCTAAGTGTAGTTTTCGGATTATGCTTAGTTTTTAGGTGACCTAACTCACCTTAATCAAGTTAGGTGGCGACTCCAAATCTTTTTCAAAAAGCCCTTTATTCAAATCAATTTTACAATTCAAACCTAGTCGCACTCATTCTTCTAGGAGGGTGAGTTCTAACGAGAGAGTACAGCATTTTTCTCGCTTGTGTGAGTATTCCTTGAGTGCGAAAAATCTGGGTGCAACAAGTTTATTCCTCAAGACTGTCCGAGTAGCGAAAATACTCACAAACATCACAATCATCTAAGTAGCGGAAATACTCGTAAACAGGTCGATATAGGGAATTGCCAACAAACCCATGTGTCACGACGACCGCCGTCAGAGTGGCGGAAACACTCAAAACCCAGCTCAACACCAGTGCCTGCTAGCCCACTTTGGTGAAAATTGACCAAACTGCCTCTTGGGCCTTTTCCGAGACTTTCCAGTCAAGATGACCATTCTGCCCCTAGGCATTCAAACACCCCGGGAATCACACTGGCTCTGGGTATCAAAGCGGTAACCTTCTGAGATTACTTCTTATAGTATTCTCAACCTTCATCTACCTTTCCGAATCATTCCGAGTCAATTCCGATAAACCCGGTACAAAATGACCGTTTTGCCCCTAATAGGCCGGTCTCCTTTTCCGACCACACCGGCTCCGGGTATCAAACCGGTAACTTCCCGAGAATGCTTTTTATAGTGTCCTCAACCTTTCTTTGTCCTTTTTGGATCATTCTGAGTCAGTTCCGACAAACTCGGTACAAAATGACTATTTTGCCCCTGGTGGGCTGGTCACCTTTTCCGACCACACCCCTTTGGGACTCAAACCGGCAACCTCTAGGAACATTCTAAATAATGTTTTCAAATCTCAAGTCTTCTTCCGGGACAATCCAAGTCCGTCCCGATAGCTTTCCGGCTCGATTAACTATTTTGCCCCTAAAGGCCCGATCAACCCTTCTGACACATCCTATCCTCATTTTCCAAGTCAAATATCTCCGGGACACTAATTTAAGTGTTCCTGCTCTTTTCCAGCTATCCGGGCCATTCCCAGTCCCTTAAATCATTTCCGGACTTTCTGGAGTCACTCCTAGTGAAGCTAACCTAAAAATTACATGGTAGTCACTAGTACAGGCGCCCAAATCCTGTCAAAGATACGTTGCTTGCTGACCTTAAATATTTCCTAAATGGCTGGCACCACTAGTAGGGGCGCCACGCCAAAAAATGGCCTGGCGCCACTAGGAGTGGTGCCAGTGTAAGTTTTGGCCTGGCGCCACTACAACAGACGCCAGTGCATTACCCTCTCCATAAATACAGAGCCTCCTCCAACGTAAAAGAGGTCCGTAAACTCAGTCTAAAAATCATATATTTCGATATATAGAGCTCATGCACTTTCTAAACCCTAGCTTTCTTAGGTTTTCCAAACCCTAGCCACCATACACAAACCCTAACCTCATATATACTCATACGCATCCCCATACACTTATACACTAGCCTCCAACCCTCCTTTGAAGACTTGAAGAGCTACAAACCGAAGCCTTGAAGATTAAGGACGAGCCCTCAAAGATCAAGACTGAAGTGAAGCGAAGACCGAAGAAAGCAAGGCGCGCAAAATAAACAAGATATAAGGTAAGTTTCCTATTTAAATTTCTGCTCCCCCCCTCTCTCTTCTCTCTCCTAACCCACTTGGGTTTTCTCTATTTTAATCCCCCATCTCTTTTCCCCCCTTTCTATGCATGCTTGAAACAAGGGGACTCCCGGTCCATGTGTAGGATTAGACTAACGGAGGGTCACCGTGTTGGGGGCTTTCCTTTAGGCTAACTGGAGACCACTTAAGTTCGGCCCCCTTGATTATGTGGTGAAGCTTTAACCTTGTATGTTCACAACCCGAAATTTGCATTGTGCATATCATGATCTTGCATCTTCCAAAAATTGTTTTCAAACTCGTTTTCAAAATTTGCATTAAAACTTGTTTTCAAAATTGCATCAAAATCTCTTTTCCAAAACATGTTTTCAAAATCACAATTCTAAGGTGATTCTAGCTTTTCCATGGCTAGGGTTACTTTAGGAAAGTGTTACATTCAAAATGACCAATATGGTCCATATTTTCAAATCTTGTTGTTTTCAAAATAGCTTTCCTAAAGTGGTTCTAGCCCTCTTATGGTTAGAATTGCTTTAGGAAAGTGAGATGTTTTTACACCTTTCAAAAACTCTATTTTCAAAAATCTCTTTTCCTAAAACCTCCTCTTTCAACGTGCTTTCTAAAAACTCTCCTTTCCAAAGTTGTTTTCAAAAACTCCCTCCAAAACTCTATTTTTCAAAACTCTCTTTTTCAAATCCTTTCCAAAACGCTCTCTAAAAATCTTTCCAAAAACTCTCCCCAACAATCTTCTACCAAAATTCACTTTCCTAAAAACTCTCTCCAAAATCTTCCCTCTAGAAACTCCTCTCTAGGATTTCCTCCCAAAAACTTGTTTCCAAAAAACACATTTTCCAAAAACCTTTTTCCTTGGTGCCCGAGTCAAGCCCTAGAACCCACAATTAGGAAACCCTAATTTTCCTTCCAAATAACATGGTTTTCAAACTTATCTTAAAACCTAAGTTTTTAAAACTTCTTGTTTTCACATCCAAACTCTATACATTTCCAAAACCTATTTTCTACATCAAAACTATAGCCTTCTGAATCTAGGGTTTCTAAAACCTACCTTTCCAAATCCTTACCAAATCCCATCTTTTCTTAAGGAAACCAAATCCCATCTTTCCTTTAGGAAACCAAATCCCATCTTCCCGTTTAGGAAACTAGATCCAATCCTCCGTTTTTAGAAACAAAATCAAACACTTCTTCTTAGAAACAAAATCCAATCCCTTCCTAATCCAACTCTTTCCTTTAACTCCTTCCTAATCTCCTAATTTCCTAAATCTTAACTTTCCAAAACTTGAACACAAAAATCTTTCCTAAATTTTAAAACTCAACTTCCACGTCTTTCTTCCTAATTCTACTCCCTTTCCAAATCTTAACTTTCCAAATCTAAGTTTTCAAACCTTTCCTAATCTCAAGATTTTCTAAAAACTCTAAAACTTTCTAAATTTAAAACTTTCTAAATTCTAAACTTTCTTAAAACTTCAAATCTTTCTAATTCAAAACTTTCTAAACTCAAAACTTTCTTAATTCAAACCTTTTCTAAATCTTTCCTAATTAAAAATCTTTCTAAAATTTTAAGCTTTTCAAATTCTAAACCTTTCTTAAACTAAACTTTCCTAATTCAAAACATTTTTAAATTCAACACTTTCCTATTTGAAAACCTTTCTTAAAATGAAACTTTCCAATTTTCAAAACTTCCCTATTTCAAAACATTCTAAATTCAAAACTTTCCTAAGTTGGAACTTTCCTAATTCCAAAACTTTCCTAAGTCGAAAACTTTCCTAATTCGAAACTTTCCTAAATTGGACCTTTCCTAATTCGAAACTTTCCTAAACCGGACCTTTCCTAATTCGAACATTTCCTAAATCCAATCTTTTCCTAAATCTTCCAAGTCCAACATTCAAGTCAAATCTTTCTAAATCTCAAGTCCTTTCTAAATCCGCTCTTTTCTAAGTCTAGGTTTCCTAAAGCCCGTCTTTTCAAATCTTCCAATCAAAGTTCAATCTCTCAATCTTCCAATTCAATTTCCAATTCAATCTTTTTCTTTCAAATCAACTCTTCTATTTTCAATCGGACTCTTCTCTGAACTACGACTGACCAGATTCCTCCAAAAGGATACGTAGGCAACCTTCATAGGTGCGGTCACAACTTCTTTCAAATTTCAAATTCCTCCACATTTTCCAAATCTCAAATTCTACAATCTTTTCAAATCTCCAATCTATTTTCAATCTTCCAACTCCAAATTTCTATTTCCAAATCTCTATTTTCAATTTCCAAAACCTTCTTTCCAAATTCAAACTTCCATCTCTATCTTTTCAAATCAAATCAATTTCTTTCCAAATCAATTTCCAAATCTATTTTCCAATTCTCTTTCCTTGCACTTGCATATCATGCATCATGTTTTTCTAAACATTATTTTTCAAAATGGATAGGATTGAACATAAGTTAGTTGAAGACTCTCATAGGTGAATCTAGAGTAGATTGACATGTAGGTACCGAAAGGGCGGGGTAGGGTGATGGCTTGGTGCGTCCTCCCTACACATAACCAACCTCCGAACCTAGATCACTGTTTTCGAAAGACCAAAATGAGTTATTTTCAAAAAAGGGCTAAATTTTTTTCAATGGTTGTCAAATAACCTATTTTTCTTAAAAACCATCTCTTGAGGAGATATATTTTTAAAATCGTTTCCAAAAACCCTAAGTGTAGTCTTCAGATTATGCTTAGTTTTATGTGACCTAACTCACCTTAATCAAGTTAGGTGGCGACTTCGAATCTTTTTCCAAAAGCCCTTTATTCAAATCATTTTTTTATTCAAACCTAGTCGCACTCATTCTTCTAGGAGGGTGAGTTCTAACGAGAGAGTACAGCATTTTTCCCGCTTGTGTGAGTATTCCTCGAGTGTGAAAAATCTGGGCGCGACAGCTGGAGACTCCACTAGGACACTTAAAGGGTTAGGCCATAGTCATGTCTCTTTACCCTTCACCCATGTAAAGTCTTCAATTAAGTTGTTCAATAGTATTCACTTTAAATTTTTAAAATTGTTTTCAAAAAAACATGCATTTATTCATATTATCTTATATTATGTTTGCCATTCTTATACTAACACTTGCATCTTTGTTTTGTAGGTACACATTTTGTTTAAATTTTATTAACTGCTATGCATGAATGTGATGAACAGGATGAATGGGAGTTGTTGGGCTCTTTCCTCCACTTTTAAAAATCACACACACACTGCATGTGCACTTGCATTCTGCATACTTGCATTATTGCCCTGATATGTCCTTTCTAGTTAGAAAGGGGGAACGGTATATTGGTTGTGGGCAAGATGCTGTGTCAGTTTCTTCGCCTACGGCCTCTTGATGGTTCCTCTCCTCGGATCACCAACCGATCATGGCACCACCTCGAGGAGTGGGCCTAGGTTTGAAGATCCGGGGACCGAGCCTTTTTAGGATGCATTAGTCAACCCTCAACCTCATACTCATATAGACACCATGTATAGCCGAACCTCTGCCGGATTTAAGACACAAGCACTGTTTTCAAAACTACGGAGGAAAGGGTGATTGCTCTTACTTTCATCTATACCTGTATATTCTTGCTATTATATTGACTGTATTCATACTGTTATAATGCCTGTTTAACTGCTCATGCACGCACGTTTATCTTGCTAGTGCATTCTCTCCTTATACTCTTTGCATACCCATGTTCATGCATTCAATATTCCATGTCAAGACAAGAGTTCCAAGTAACTCAAGTTATTGCATTTTCATGCACATGATCAATCTATTGAGAGTGACACCAACGTCACTCTCCCTTGCATTAAACCTACCCAAACCCTAAAGGTTCCCGCGTAACCCTAAAGACTCATTGCATGCGTCTCGATTCATTCCATAAGAGGGGCCCCAATCCCTCTATGCTCACAGAGATAGGATTGCCATGAAGACAAGGGGCAACCAATCAGCAAGGTTTCTCAGCGACCTCCCCGACATCAAATCCAAGGAAGGCGAATCCGAAGACTCAAGAGTAGTTTAGGGTTTTCCTTTGTAAAAGTAGATAGGTGAAAGTCCAAAGAAAAATATTCCCGCTCCCCTTATTAAAATGTATTTCAGTTCTGTTGTATCTTAAACCTAAAATTTAATGTACTTCTTTACTTTTATGAATGAATGCATGGATGGCTGAAAGTTCCTACTTGACGGTAAG
This sequence comes from Euryodendron excelsum, assembly GCA_033060915.1. Taxonomy (NCBI): domain Eukaryota; kingdom Viridiplantae; phylum Streptophyta; class Magnoliopsida; order Ericales; family Pentaphylacaceae; genus Euryodendron; species Euryodendron excelsum. The sequence goes on along the minus strand of CM065379.1, from coordinate 19,321,225 downwards.
GTATCTGCATACAGGGGCAAACCCTCTATCTCCAAAAGTGAGCCAATACATCATGCTTAGTTTCCTTCCTAAAGAGGGGCACCCTAGAGCATGCATTGCATAAAGACTTGTCAAGATAAAACACTGACTCTTTCCTTTTGTTGGTTTTAGGTACCTCCCTTCGTTCCCCTTGTCATTATGGCTAAAAGCTCCGAAACGCTCATGGAGTCACTCACACTCGACACCTTAACTCTACTACTAGCAGAAGCAAAAAGAGTCAGACATAGGATGACCAAAATAGAAGGCATGCTTTCTTCACTCTTATCCCATGCAACCCATGAGCCAGCAGAATCCTCGCAGGCCCAAACCCATGATGGACGAAAAGGATGAAGAAGGAAGACCGTGACTATGCCGCCACCATTGCTTACCAACGACCTCCCCAGGCCAGGGGCCTTGCTCGGATGCCTTCCAAACCAACCCCTAACCAAACACAAGGATTATATAATCTCTCCTTCGGATATCATCCCAACCCATTTGGCCCTGCCACTGAAAATTGTCCCATTTTGAAACATAGAACCCGAAGCCCTTTCAATTCCCGAACCATCAACCCAGCTGTAACCTCACCAAAACTCGGTCCCCAATCATCAAAAACCCCTGCAACACCTCCTCGGCCTAGGCAAACAAGTGGGAAAAAGCGGACGTTTACTAAACTCGCGTGCTCACAGACCGCGGCCTATTTTGGCCTCTTAGCAGCTGGATATCTGAAACCTATACCTGCCCGACCCCAGCCCAATCCTTTGCCTCATTACTTCAAATCTGCAGCAAGCTCTAAGTATCATTCGGATAGCCAAGGACATGACACTGAAGATTGTTTGACCCTCAAGCATAAGATTCAAGACCTGATAGATAACAAGATCATTGGGGTACGACCAGCAAATCCTTCTCTGAACGGCCCTACAAACCCTCCACTAGACCACACCGTCAACATCGTTACAAAGTTTGGTAACAACATGGTTTGTTTTGCTGCATGCCAAGAGATATATTACAAGGATGGGGAGGAGATGGAATGCAACGCTATGGAACAGAGTCGTATTCGATTACGATGCAACCCCGATAAAATGCTGACCCCCGAAGACAAACTCGCATATGAATCTGTGAAGAAAATTGACTAGAAGCTATCCAAACTAGGTAATAAAAATCTCCCATTGTGTACACCTGAGGAGCATCGAGCCCCAACTGGAGGCCAGAGCAAAAAACCTCAGGCACGACCTATGGAGCTGGACGAATACGAGTCGCCCGAGTGGTTTGTTAGAGAAAACTCCAGAGCAAACAAATGAAGGCAAGACAGTCAAGAAAGCTGACAATTACATCATCACCGCCAACTCACTTGGAGCTCCTGGAGAAGCATCTACCTATCCTGCCTTGGCTGAAAATCTCAACCGTGGATGGATTGCAGACAAGGGCACAGGCCCAAGACCTTACTAAAATGGATTCCTTGCACAAGCGTACAAGAGAGGGGTATTTTCACCCACTTTCTTTCTATCCCTTTTACTTCCTGTCTTTAAATTAATGCTTACATTTTCTTATTGCTTAAGAATTCTATGCTTTCCATAAGAAATGATAATAATAATCAAATAACAGTCTTTTATTCCATCAAGATTGTCTTATCTTCTCTTGGAAATGGTGGCTACTTTCTATACAAGGGGCATGGTGTATCTTATGGAATAATCCAACTTGAAAGGATGATAGCACGAGTTAACCACTCACCAAATGATCAGCTTTCCAGAGAGAGAGAGGATAAGGATGAGTGAGGATACTACCCAAAGGCGACACTTGCAGGACTTTGAAGCTAAGCGATGTGTGGCCAGTTTATCAAAATGAAGGGGAGCCATCTTTCATTTCCCCACATATAAGTAAAAGAATAAATAACTAAATAAATAAACAAATGTGCTCATATTCCCTTTGTTTAACCCCTAGAGCCTCGTAACAAACGAAGTTTTCTTTGTCAACCCCGATCCAAGGTTGTTCTCCCCATACTGGGGCAGACAATAGTTTGAGAACTCTAGGAATGGTATCCACCCTCGCTGTGCTAAGGCAGCAATGAAAGCTCCATAGATCAAGCAATCTAATTCAAAGTGAAGAGCAGCCCTCGTTTCATTTCCCATACAGTCAAAAGTAACCCCTTGCCAAACCTGTTGAGTCATCCATCTTTTTTCTGAGAAAACCCCAACCTAGGGATCACCGCCCACATTGGGTAGATTGAACCGCCAAGGAAAAGGTCTAAAGAAAAAGGGTCGAAGAATTAGTCGCTCCATAAAAGAAAAAGAAAGGAACAAACAAAGGAAAAGATTCGCCTAGGGGCAAGAGGCCGAAAAAAAAAATCCTTTAAGGAAAAGCCTAAAGAAAATCATGATTGAGTCATCTTCAAAAGCATAATAAAAGTATCGAAAGAAAAGAAAGTCATGTTTATCTCAAAAAGCATATAGAAGGGGTGAAAGAACAAGGTCATTTTCACCCTAAGAAGTCATATAAAAAGGCAAAGAGAAAATTCAAAGGTGATCCTAGGTTATGAAGAAACCCAGTAGAAACAATAGGTTCGAGCCTTTACCCTTTTCTTGCAAAACCCCGAAACCATGACCTACATTACAACCCTATTAAAGTCCCCTCTAGTTGAAAATGGATTGCTTGATCTAAATGAGCTACATACACTGCCAAAGCTGCTAAAGAAGGATGCTAATCCTACTAAAAAGTAGTCAAGGATGGCATGGATCTAAACCCTATCGAAAACAACATCAAATTTGAGCCTACATATCCCATTGTTTCTAAAACCCCATAACCTAGCCTACATTACGGTCCCAAGCAAAGTCTCCTTGGATTGAAAGGACTAGCCACTTATCGTTCTGCCAAAGGTCAGGCAAGCTGTTGTTAAAACCCCGAGAGTCGAGAGTCTCAGCCCAATAACCCTATACACTAACCCTAAGACAGAGAGTTGAAGGTGATCAAAAGGTTAAGAAAGGTGCGAAATGCTATCATCCAATCAAGGTAAGGTTGAGCCAGAAGAGAAGCTAAATCCCCGAAGAGGAGGGAGTTACCATTCCCAGGACTACAAGTCTAACAACACCCTGTGTCATTCTATTAACATATTTTTAACCTGTACATATGTTAAAAAAAAAAAAAAAAAACGGCATGGGCTTTGCACAAATAGGATATAACTCCCTGTAGAAATAGAAGTCACCAACATCAACTCATGTAATAGATATCTAACATCATCATACATCACATGCATCTGATCATATGCCTAGCTGTAAAAATCATAAATGTATCTGTCTATCCATGCATCTAAGTACTATAAATATTCATCTTTGTACAAAATATCTAAATAAAACTGTCTAACAAAAATATAACTCAAGGACAAGGGGCAAAAGAGGATTAGAGTCTCTACAAGGGGCATCTATCACAAGTCGAAGTCGATATCATCTGGATCAAAATCCCCGAAACCCGGCATCGAAGGAGGTGGATAACTACTCGAAGCACCACCATCCTGCAGGGAAGATAGAACCGAAATCAACTATATACAAAAGGAACTAAGCAACAACAGAGCAGGAAGAAGCAAAGAAAGAATAACAAAGCCCCCCAACGCCCATATAAGATAACCAAGCCGTCAGGGAAGCTACCTTGACCTGGTACTGATCCCGCTCCATTTGGTACTAGTCTCTCTGGTCTCTCACAGTAGTAAACTCAGCCTGGGGCACATATCCCCCGGCTCGGCGCCACAGGTGAACCACCTCCTGGCCAACAGCGTACCTCCCGACTACTACCTCAAACCGGGTGAAGGCACCGACCGAATGAGCCCCAAAGTGTGCAGCATAATTTGTACCCGGAGGAAGTAAGAATTCGGCACCTGGCTGACACTCCTGATAAGGGATATGCACTCCTGCCACTAGGGCTCCAAACATATACTCTGGCAGAGCTCCTGCTGATCAAAATTCCTTATGAAACTGCTGCCAGTGTCGTTCTCTTAGATAAGACTCCCAAGTGTCATCACTGAGAAAAGCAGCTCTCGACAGGGACAATGGGACCAAGTACCAGACTGTCTCGTAATGGACTGATCCAATGAAGGGCCACCAGGTCACATCCCTTGCCTTGATCAGCTCTAGGTTAGCCCGAAGCATCACAAAATCGGTAATCTCCGATCACTGGGCTACCCGGTTACGAGCCCACCTCAAAGCACGAGGATAGAGGTCATCCTCAACAACTGCAAGGTGACGAACAGGGAGGTACTCGTAGCTCCACCAAATGAGGAAGGGCTAGAAACTAGTCATGCTGCCCCAATGAGAAGAAATCTGAACCCACATCGACCGAAGAAAGCAGCCAAAGGAAAAAGGACCCCCAGTCCAGCTCAGATAAGGCTCCAAGATCGGCTACTATACTCACAAAATGACACGGCACAAGTGACTTGTTGTTGTTGCAGAAGGAGCTAAAGATGATATACAACACAAGTCACCGTCTCATGATGTCCCGCCTGGCAGGCGATGGCTCAGTAGCAAAAGTACGGTCATCCTGACTAATCCAAGAGACTGGAAAGACAGAATGCTCAGGAGGAGGCAAGTCTAACAGCAAACAGGCCTCGTCCCTACTGACTGGATGTAGGTTGATCCGCCGGCTGACAAAGGAGAGCCCTGTAATAATTGCCCAATCCAAAGGAGTGGGACCTAACTCAAAGCCGACGAAATAAAAGGTCCCGATCTCCCCAAACCACCTCTCAACAAGTGCCAATACCAAATGCCGGTTCAAGTGGTTAGCCTGTAATCCCATGAAGGCGCCAAATCCGATCTCCGCCAAGAAGGCAGGATATGATGGGGCAGTCCACTGCATGGTCACAAAAACCTGATGAATAGCCCCTCTGAAAGCTGTATGTACCCACGGAGGAGGCAAATGCTGTCTATAGTACACACTAGGGTGATGGGCAAGATCCTCGAGTGGTGGGACATCTGGCATCTGCAGATCTCCCAAGTCGACATCTGTCTGCCTATGCCTAGAAGAAGCTCTCCCATAACCAGTCACCTAATCCCCAGGGCCCGGTACCTCCTCAGCACCAATCTCCTCGGCGAAAGCCTGCTCAACCGGAGGAAAAGGGTCGACAGGTAGCCTACTCCGCTGCCCACTCTGACTTGAGGAGGATCGCTCGATAAATCGTCGACTACCTCTAGATCGACTAAAGCCGCCAGTAGAATCTGTTTGGGCCACCTTCCCCGAGCGGGGTCTTCTCTCAGAACCGTCATCCCCCGCGTCTGCCATCCTGAAAAGGTAAGCCAAGGTAAGAGACGTTAACATACCATCCATGCAGTTCAAATAACAGTAAAATAAAATAAACAACTAACACAAATGGGACAAATAAAGGATTTCGAATGATAAATCAAAACAAATTTCCTACATGCACATCTTGATTTTCCAACTTGAAATCATATCTTAAGGGTTTTCTGTCTTTTTCCTTCAAAAAGGTTTTATTTCTAAAACTTTAACCAACTCTTCCCCTAATTTCTAAAAATTTCGGCAGAGTACCATTCAAAAATGGCCCCTACAACACCCATGACATCGACACAAAACACAAAACATGCACTTCACATGGTCACAATCACAGGACATCAGCACCCGTGCACACTTTTCAATTTTTTAAAATTTTCAAAACACATGTTTTGTTTCTCTAATAAATCAATGGTTTTCAAAAATGCCTTAAAATTTTTCAAAATCATTTCAAATGTTTTTCAAAAATATTCCTACCTTTTTCAAATCTTAAACTCTAAGAAATTCTATCAATTTCCTGAGTTTTCTCATTTTCCTAAATTTTCTAAATATTTTCCTATTTTTCAAAAAATCAAAAATTCACTGAGTTTTCAAAAAATCACGAAACTTCATACAGTTGTTAAATACATTTTTCTAAGGCACATTGCACAAAAATATAGCCAGAAAATCCAATGCCCAAGCCTGTAAGAACAAATCCCCTATTCTTGCAGAAAACCCCCTTCACATATTCACATATAATCACTCAAATTCAATCAAACAAGCATGAAAATGCAAAAATAATATCACCATCATGTTCAAAACACATCAAAACATCAATTTCCACCATTCACATGATTCAAACGAAGTTCTACACATCAAAATCAACAAAATTTGAAAACTCACTTTTTGAAAGTTCTCCGGCAAAATCTTCTCTTTCGGCGACTATTCCGGTGACGTGGTCTCCTTCCGGCAATCACCCGTGGTCTCCAGGAAGTGCCCCTTCAAGGTTCAAGTTAATTTTCACATAGAATCTCTCGGATTTGCGAAAACTGTCCACATTGCTACAGCTGTTCGAACTAGAAATTTTCTAGTTTTAACTCTAAGCCTGGCGCCACTAGCAGAGGCACCAGGAATTTTTTGCCAAAGCAGTGGCGCCAGTTGCAAATTCTGGGTAGCTTTGCCCTTTTTCCCACCAAAACTCATTTTCGAAGGCCTTTTTGGCCCGTTATCCATTTTCGACCCCCGTTGTCGAAAGATTTCCAATGTCCGTCCCTCTAACTGCCTCGCTGTCAATATGGGACTCTTACTTTTATCGTTTTCTGTCTTTGACAAGCAAAGACAGAAAAGAATGGGTAGCTGTAAGCACCCCATTTTTGACCGCTCGGTAGTCTACGCTTCATCCAGACTTGTACTCAAGTCAATATGGATATATTCCAACTGAAACCAACTTTCTAAGTGCAAATCCCTTCTATCCATCACTTCGCGGGCCCGCCAGGCCCAAATAAAGGTAAAATGACCAAAATGCTCGTAAGGGCAATGTCTTTTCCAATCCTAACTCTAACCCCTCTCTCGAGATAGTTGATTCCTCGAGACGGTAAATCTATTCTAAACTAGGCACGCCTTTCCGAAGACGGTAAGTCCACTCTCCAATCCCTCTCTCGAGACAGTTTATTCCTCGAGACGGTTTTGAATCAGGCACGTCTTTCCGAAGACGGTAAGTCCCCTCTCCAATCCCTCTCTCAAGACAGTTTATTCTTCGAGACGGTTCCAAATCAGGCACGTCTTTGCAAAGATGGTAAGTCCCCTTTCCAATTCCAATCCCTCTCTCGAGACAGTTTATTCCTTAAGATGGTTCCAAATCAGGCACGTCTTTCCGAAGACGGTAAGTCCCCTCTCCAATCCCTCTTTCGAGATAGTTTATTCCTCGAGACGGTTCCAATTCAGGCACGTCTTTTCGAAGATTGTAAGTCCCCTTTCCAATCCCTCTCTCGAGACAGTTTATTCCTCGAGACGGTTCCAAATCAGGCACGTCTTTCTGAAGACGGTAAGTCCCCTTTCCAATTCCAATCCCTTTTTCGAGACAGTTTATTCCTCGAGAGGGGTCAAATCAAGCACGTCTTTCCGAAGACGGTAAGTCCCCTTTCCAATTCCAATCCCTATCTCGAGGCAGTTTATTCCTCAAGACGATTCCAAATTAGGCACGTCTTTCCGAAGACAGTAAGTCCCCTTTCCAATTCTAATACCTCTCTTGAGACAGTTTATTTCTCGAGATGGTACCAAATCAGGCACGTCTTTCCGAAGATGGTAAATCTCCTTTCCAATCACTCTCTCGAGACAGTTTATTCCTCGAGACGGTTCCAAATCAGGCACGTCTTTTCGAAGATGGTAAGTCCCCGTTCCAATCCCTCTCTCGAGACAGTTTATTCGTCGAGACGGTTCCAATTCATGCACGTCTTTCCAAAGACAGTAAGTCCCCTTTCCAATCCTTCTCTCGAGATAGTTTATTCCTCGAGACGGTTCCAAATCAGGCACTTCTTTCTGAAGACGGTAAGTCCCCTTTCCAATTCCAATCTCTCTCTCAAGACAGTTTATTCCTCGAGACGGTTCCAAATCAGGCACATCTTTTCGAAGACGGTAAGTCCCCTTTCCATTTCCAATCCCTCTCTCGAGACAGTTTATTCCTTGAGACGGTTCCAAATCAGGCACGTCTTTTCAGAGATGATAAGACCCCTTTCCAATTCCTCTCTCGAGACAGTTTATTCCTCGAGACTGTCCGAGTAGCGAAAATACTCGCAAACATTACAACCGTCCGAGTAGCGGAAATACTTGTAAACAAGTCGATATAGAGAATTGCCAACAACCCCCTGTGTCAAGACGACCGCCGTCAGAGTGGCGGAAACACTCAAAACCCAAGTCAACACCAGTGCCTGCTAGCCCACTTTGGTGAAAAAAGACCAAACTGCCTCTTGGGCCTTTTCCGAGACTTTCCAATCAAGGTGACCATTCTGCCCCTAGGCATCCAAACGCCCTGGGAACCACACCGGCTCTAGGTATCAAACCGGAAACCTTCTGCGATTACTTCTTATAGTATTCTCAACCTTCGTCTACCTTTTTGGATCATTCCGGTAAACCTAGTACAAAATGACCGTTTTGCCCTAGTGGGCCGGTCTCCTTTTCCGACCACACTGGTTTCGGGTATCAAACCGGTAACTTCCCGAGAATGCTTTTTATAGTGTCCTCAACCTTTCTTTGTCCTTTTTGGATCATTCCGAGTCAGTTTTGGCAAACCCGATATAAAATGACCATTTTGCCCCTGATGGGTCTGTCACCTTTTCCGACCACACCGGCTCTGGGAATCCAACCGGTAACCTCTGGGAACATTCTAAATAATGTTTCCAAATCTCGAGTCTTCTTCCGGTCCGAGTCCGTCCCGGTAGCTTTCTGGCCCGATTAACCGTTTTGCCCCTAAAGGCCCGGTCAACCCTTCCGACACATCCTATCATCATTTTCCAAGTTAAATACCTCCGGGACACTATTTTAAGTGTTCCTGCTCTTTTCCAGCCTTCCGGGCCATTCCCAGTCCCTTAAATCATTCCCAGACTTTTCAGAGTCACTCCTAGTGAAGTCAGACTAAAAATTATATGGTAGTCACTAGTATAGGCAGCCAAATCTAGTCAAAGATACGTTGCTTGCTGACCTTAAATATTTCCTAAATGGCTAGTGCCACTAGTAGTGGCACCAAGCCAAAAAATGGCCTGGCGCCACTCCTAGTGGCGCTAGAGTAAGTTTTGCCTAGCGCCACTCCAACAGGTGCCAGTGCATTCCCCTCTCTAAAAATACAGAGCCTCCTCCAACGTGAAAGAGGTCCATAAACTCAGTTTAAAAATCATATATTTCGATATACAGAGCTCGTGCACTTCCTAAACCCTAGCTTTCTTAGGTTTTCCAAACCCTAGCCACCATACACAAACCCTAACCTCATATACACTCATACACATCCCCATACACTTATACACTAGCCTCCAACCCTCCTTTGAAGACTTGAAGAGCTGCAAACCGAAGCCTTGAAGATTAAAGATGAGCCCTCGAAGATCAAGACTGAAGTGAAGCGAAGACCGAAGAAAGCAAGGCGCGCAAAATAAATAAGATACAAGGTAGGTTTTCTATTTAAATTTCTGCTCTCCCCCCTCTCTCTTCTCTCTCCTAACCCACTTGGGTTTTCTCTATTTTAATCCCCCATCTCTTTCCCCCCTTTCTTTGCATGCTTAAAACAAGGGGACTCCCGATCCATGTGTAAGATTAGACTATCGAAGGGTCACCGTGTCGGGGGCTTTCCTTTAGGCTAACCGGAGACCATGTGGGGTCAGCCCACTTGATTAGGTGGTGAAGCCTTAACCTTGTATGTTCACGACCCCAAATTTGCATTGTGCATATCATGATCTTGCATCTTCTAAAAATTGTTTTCAAACTCGTTTTCAAAATTTGTATTAAAACTTGTTATCAAAATTGTATCAAAATCTCTTTTTCAAAACATGTTTTCAAAATCACAATCCTAGGGTGATTCTAGCTTTTCCATGGCTAGGCTTGCTTTAGGAAAGTGTTACATTCAAAGTGACCAATATGGTCCATATTTTCAAATCTTGTTACTTTCAAAACCGCTTTCCTAAAGTGGTTCTAGCCCTCTTATGATTAGCATTGCTTTAGGAAAGTGAGATGTTTTTACACCTTCCAAAAAACTCTATTTTCAAAAATCTCTTTTCCTAAAACCTCCTCTTTCAACGTGTTTTCTAAAAACTCTCATTTCCAAAGTTGTTTTTGAAAACTCCCTTCAGAAATCTATTTTTCAGAACTCCGTTTTTCAACTCCATTCCAGAATGCTCTTTTCAAAATCCACGTTCTAAAAACGCTCTCTAAAAATCTTTCCAAAAACTCTCCCCAACAATCTTCTACGAAAATTCACTTTCCTAAAAACTCTTTCCAAAATCTTCCCTCTAGAAACTCCTCTCTAGGATTTCCATCCAAAAACTTGTTTCCAAAAAACACATTTTCCAAAAACCCTTTTTTCTTGGTGCCCAAGTCAAGCCCTAAAACCCACAATTAGGAAACCGTAGCTTTCTTTCCAAAAAACATGATTTTCGAACTTGCCTTAAAACCTAAGTTTCCAAAACCTCTTGTTTTCACATCCAAACTCTATACATTTCCAAAACCTATTTTCTACATCAAAACTGTAGCCTTCCAAATCTAGGGTTTCTAAATCTCCCTTTCCAAATCCCATCTTTCCTTACCAAATCCCTACCAAATCCCATCTTTCCTTTAGGAAACCAAATCCCTTCTTTCCTTTAGGAAACCAAATCTCATCTTCCCATTTTGGAAACTAGATCCAATCCTCCGTTTTTGGAAACAAAATCAAACAATTCTTCTTAGAAACAAAATCCAATCCCTACCTAATCCAACTCTTTCCTAACTTAACTCCTTCCTAATCTCCTACTTTCCTAAATCTTAACTTTCCAAAACTTGAACACAAAAAATCTTTACTAAATTTTGAAACTCAACTTTCACATCTTTCCTAATTCAACCCTTCCTAATTCTACTCCCTTTCCAAATCTTAACTTTTCTTTTCTAAACTCAAACCTTTCCTAATCTCAATATTTTCTAAAAACTCTAAAACTTTCTAAATCTAAAACTTACTAAATTCTAAACTTTCTTAAAACTTCAAATCTTTCTAATTCAAAACTTTCTAAACTCAAAACTTTCTTAATTCAAACCATTTCTAAATCTTTCCTAATTTAAAATCTTTCTAAAATTCTAAACTTTCCAAATTCTAAACATTTCTTAAACTAAACTTTCCTAATTCAAAACATTTTTAAATTCAACACTTTCCTATTTCAAAACCTTTCTTAAAACGAAACTTTTCAATTTTCAAAACTTCCCTATTTCAAAACTTTCCAAATTCAAAACTTTCCTAAGTTGAAACTTTCCTAATTCCAAAACTTTCCTAAGTCGAAAACTTTCCTAATTCGGAACTTTTCTAAATTGGACCTTTCCTAATTCGAAACTTTCCTAAACCAGACCTTTCCTAGTTCGAACATTTCCTAAATCTTCCAAGTCCAACATTCAAGTCAAATCTTTCTAAATCTCAAGTCCTTTCTAAATCCTCTCTTTCCTAAGTCTAGGTTTCCTAAAGCCGGTTTTTTCAAATCTTCTAATCAAAGTTCAATCTCTCAATCTTCCAATCCAATTTCCAATTCAATCTTTTTCTTTCAAATCAACTCTTCTATTTTCAATCGGACTCTTGTCCGAACTACGACTGACCTGATTCCTCCAAAAGGATACGTAGGCAACCTTCATAGGCGCAGTCACACTTTCTTTCAAATTTCAAATTCCTCCACATTTTCCAAATCTCAAATTCTACAATCTTTTCAAATCTCCAATATATTTTCAAACTTTCAACTCGAAATTTCTATTTTCAAATCTCTATTTTCAATTTTCAAAACCTTCTTTCCAAATTCAAACTTCCATCTCTATCTTTTCAAATCAAATCAATTTCTTTCCAAATCAATTTCCAAATCTATTTTCCAATTCTTTTTCCTTGCACTTGCATATCATGCATCATGTTTTTCTAAACATTGTTTTTCAAAATGGATAGGATTGAACATATGTTAGTTGAAGACTCTCATAGGTGAATCTAAGTAGATTGACATGTTGGTACCGAAAGGGCGGGGTAGGGTGATGGCTTAGTGCGTCTTCTCTACACGTAATCAACCTCTGAACCTAGATCACTATTTTCAAAAGACCAAAAGGAGTTATTCTCAAAAAAGGGCTAAATGTTTTTCAAAGGTTGCCAAACAACCTGTTTTTCTTAAAAACCCTCTCTTGAGGAGATATTTTTAAAATCATTTTCAAAAACCCTAAGTGTAGTCTTCGGATTATGCTTAGTTTTTAGGTGACCTAACTCACCTTAATCAAGTTAGGTGGCGACTCCGAATCTTCTTTCAAAAGCTCTTTATTCAAATCAATTTTTGATTCAAACTTAGTCACACTCATTCTTCTAGGAGGGTGAGTTCTAACGAGAGAGTACAACATTTTTCCCGCTTGTGTGAATATTCCTCGAGTGCGAAAAATCTAGGTGCGACAACCGGATTATAGGTGCAATTGTCAAAAGTCCTTTGAGCTTGTCAAAAGCTTCTTGGTAATTAGACGTCTATTCAAATGGAACATATTAAGACAGTAGTTGACACATTGGACGGAAGATGGCACTAAACCCTTTTATAAATTGCATATAGAAACCAGTGTGCCCAAGGAAAAAATGAATGTCTTTTACAGTTCTAGGGGTAGGTAGTTTTTGAATCAATTCAACTTTGGCTTTATCTACCTCAACCCCCTTGCTAGACACAATGTGTTCGAGCACTATACCTTGTGTCACCATAAGGTAGCACTTTTTTCAATTTAAAATAAGGTTACTCTCCTCACATCTCTCCAACACCTTCTTGAGGTGTAGCAAACAGTTTTCATAGGTATCTCCATGGATCGAGAAATCATCTATAAAAATCTCTAAAAATCTCTCCACCATATCACTAAAGATACTTATCATACACCTCTAGAAGGTGGCCGGTGCATTGCAGAAGCCAAAGGGCATTCTTTTATAAGCATAAGTACCAAAAGGACATGTGAATATTCTCTTATATGGGTCTTTTAAAGAAATTTCAATTTGGTTGTAACCTGAGTACACATCCAAAAAATAGTAAAAGGCCTGTCCTGCCACTCGTTCTAAGACTTGGTCCAAGAATGAGAGCAGAAAGTGTTATTTTCTAGTAACAGCATTTAGTCGACAGTAATCAATGCACATGCGCCACCCAGTTTGAATTCTAATGGGCACTAGTTCATTTTTCTCATTTTGGATAATAGTGACTCCAGATTTCTTTAGGATAACTTGGGTTGGACTAACCCACTTTGAATCAGAGATGGGGTACATGATACCCTTATCAAGAAGTTTTAGTACTTCTCCTCTCATAATTTCTTTTAAGTTGGGGTTCAGACGCCTTTGCATTTAATGAACTGGCTGTGACTATGTTTAAATTGAAAATTGATTTGAATAAAGGGCTATTAGAAAAGATTTGGAGTCGCCACCTAACTTGATTAAGGTGAGTTAGGTCACCTAAAAACTAAGCATAATCCGAAGACCACACTTAGGGTTTTGGAAAACAATTTTGAAAATATCTCCTTAAGAGGGGGTTTTTAAGAAAACAAGTTGTTTGGCAACTTTCGGAAAACATTTAAGCCCTTTTTGAAAAATAACTCCATTTTAGTCTTTGAAATCAGTGATCCTAGGTTTGGAAATTGGTTACGTGTAGGGAAGATGCACTAAGCCATCACTCTACCCCGCCCTTTCGGTACTTACATGTCAATCTATTCTAGATTCACCTATGAGAGTCTTTAACTAACTATAGTTCAATCTTATCCACTTTAGAAAAAGAATGTTTGGAAAAGACATGATGCATGATATGCAAATGCAATAGAGAAAGAGACTCGATTTAGAAATAGATTTGAAAAGAAGAATTTGATTCGATTTTAGAAGAGAGATTTGAAAGGATAGATTTGAAATTGAAAAGTTTTAGAAATTGAGAATTGAGATTTGAAAATAGATTTTTAGAATTGGAAACTTGAAATAGATATGGAATTAGAGATTGAAGAAGATTGTAGAATTGGAGATTTGAAAAATGTGAAGACCGCACCCATGAGAGTTGCCTATGTATCCTTTTAGAGGAATCAGGTCAGTCGTAGTTCGGACAAGAGTCTGATTGAAAATAGAAGAGTTGATTTGGAAAAGAATTGGAGTTAGAATTCGAATTGGAATTGGAAGAATAGGGAATTTGGACTTTGATTGGAAGATTTGAAAAGATTGGTTTCGAAAGACTTGGTTTTAGGAAACCTAGACTTAAGGACTTGAAAAAGAAAGATTGGATTTGACTTGGAAAGATTTTAGAAAAGAATTGACTTGGATATTGGACTTGGAAGATTAGGAAAGCTTGGATTTAGGAAGGGTTCGAATTTGGAAAGTTTTGAAATAGGAAAGTGTCATTTTAGGAAAGTTTTGTTTTAGGAAAGTGTTCGAATTGGGAAAGTTTTCATTTTAGGAAAGGTTTTGAAATTAGGAAGTTTTGAAAGTTGGAAAGTTTAAAATTTGTAATGTTTTGAAATAGGGAAGTTTTGAATTTGGAATGTTTTAAGTTTAGAAAATTTTAGATTAAGGAAGATTTGAAGTTTTAGGAAAGTTTAGAATTTAGAAAGATTTGGGTTTAAAAATATTTAACTTAAGAAAGTTTTGAATTTAAAAAGCTTTGAATTTGGAAAGATTTGAAATGTGGAAAGTTTAAGATTTGGAATGTTTTAGAGTTTTAGAAGATCTTGAGATTAGGAAAGGTTTGAGCTTAGAAAAAGTTTGAAAACTTATATTTGGAAAGGGAAAGAGTTAGGAAAGGGTTGAATTAGGAAAGATGTGGAAACTTAATGTTTAAGGAAAGATTTGAAAGTTTTAGGAAACTTAAGATTTAGGAAGGTAGAAGATTAGGAAGGAGTTGAATTAGGAAATATTTGGATTTTGTTTCTAAGAAGAAGTGTTTTGATTTTGTTTCCAAAAATGGAGGATAGGATTTAGTTTCCTAAACATGGAGATTGGATTTGGTTTCCTAAAGCGAAAATTTGATTTGGTTTCCTAAAGGAAAGATTAGATTTGACAAAGATTTGGAAAGGGAAAGTTTTAGAAACCCTAGATTTGGAAGGCTATAGTTTTGACGTAGAAAGAGGTTTTGGAAATATGTAATTTTGATGTAGAAAACAGGGGGTTTTAGAAACGTAGGTTTTAAGGCAAGTTTGAAAACCATGTTTTTGGGAAGAAAATTAGGGTTTCCTAATTGTTAGTTCTAAGGCTTGACTTGGGCTCTAAGGAAAGAGATTTTGGAAAGTGATTTTTTGGAAAGGGAAGATTTTTAGAAGGAAATCCTAGGGTGGAGTTTCTAGAAGATGAGTTTTGAAAAGAGAGTTTTTGGAAAGATTTTTGGAGGGAGTTTTTCTAGGAAGGGGACCTAGGGAGCGTTTTTAGAAAGTGGACTTTGAAGAGAGCATTTTGGAAAGGAGTTTAAAAAGAGAAGTTTTGGAAAAATAGATTTTTGAAGGGTGTTTTTGAAAACAATTTTGGAAAGAAGAGTTTTCAAAAAGCACGTTGGAAAAGAGATTTTTAGGAGGAGATTTTTGAAAAGAGAGTTTTTGGAAAGTATAAAAATGTCTCACTTTCCTAAAGCTTTTCTAACCATAAAAAGGCTAGAACCACTTTAAGAAAGTGGTTTTGAAAACAACAAGATTTGAAAATATGAACCGTAAAAGTCACTTTGAATGTAACAATTTCCTCAAGCAATCTTAGCCATGGAAAGGCTAGAATCACCCTAGGATCGTGATTTTGAAACAAGTTTGAAAACGATTTTGAAAACAACTTTGAAAACGACTTTTGGAAGAATGCAAGAATCATGATATGCACAATGCAAATTTTGGGGTCGTGAACATACAAGGTTAAGGCTTCACCACATAATCAAGGGGGCCAAACCCTTGTGGTCTCCGGTTAAAGTAAAAGAAAGCCCCCGATACGGTGACCCTCCAATAGTCTAATCCTACACATGGACCGGGAGTCCCCTTGTTTCAAGCATGCAAAGAAATGGGGGAAAGAGATGGGGGATTAAAATAGAAAAAACCCAAGTGGGTTAGGAGAGAGAAGAGAGAGGGGGGAAGTGTAGAAACTTAAAGAGAAAGCCTACCTTGTCTTGTTTATTTTGCTTACTTTGCACGCCTTGCTTTTCTTGCTTTGGTCTTTACTTCAATCTTCAAGAGTTGTCTTCAATCTTCAAAGCTTCATATTGTAGCTCTTCAAGTCTTCAAAGGAGGGTTAGAAGCTAGTGTATAGGTGTATGAGAGTGTATAGGAGTGTATATAAGGTTAGGGTTTGTGTATGGTGGCTAGAGTTTGGAAAACCTAAGGAAGCTAGGGTTTTGGGAGTGTACGAGTTCTATGTATCGAAAATTAGGGTTTTTAGATTGAGTTTGCGGACCTATTTTACATTGCAAAAGGCTCTGTATTTATAGAGATGGGATAGACCTGGCGCCTGTTGCAGTGGCTCTAGGCCAAAATTCCTTCTGGCGCCACTAGGAGTGGCGCCAACCAATTAGGAAACTATTAAGGTCGGTAAGCAACGTATCTTTGACAGATTTGGACGCTTGTACTAGTGACTACCATGCAATTTTTAGCCTGGCTTTACTAGGAGTTACTACGGAAAGTCCGGGAATGATTTAAGGGACCGAGAATGGCCCAGAAGGCTGGAAAAGGACAGGAACACTTAGAATAGTGTCTCGGAGGTATTTGACTTGAAAAATGAGGCTAGGATGTGTCGGAAGGGTTGACCGGGCCTTTAGGGGCAAAACTGTCAATCGGATCGGGAAGTTGCTAGGACAAACTCGGATTGTCCCGGAAGAAGACTCGTGATTTGGAAACATTATTTAGAATGTTCCCAAAGGTTGCTAGTTTGAAACCCAGAGCCGGTGTGGTCAGAAAAGGTGACCGGTCCACCTGGGGCAAAACGGTCATTTCGCACCAGGTTTGCCGGAACTGAGTCGGAATGATCCAAAAGGATAAAGAAAGGTTGAGAATACTATAAAAAGCATTCTCAAGAAATTACCGGTTTGATACCCAGAGTCGGTGTGGCCGGAAAAGGAGACCAGCCCACCAGGGGCAAAACGGACATTTTGTACCGGGTTTGCTGGAACTGATTCAGAATGATCCGGAAAGATAGAGGAAGGTTGAGAATACTATAAGAAGCAATCTCAAGAGGTTACCGGTTTGATACCTAGAGCCGATGTAGTCCTCGGGGCGTTCAGATGCCTACGGGCAAAATGGTCATCTTGATCGAGAAGTCTCGGAATTGGCCCGAAACTGACTAGAATGCACCTAATCATGCCGGACTGCTTTTAAGACAATCTTAGACAATTGGACTCACCGTTTTGAGGAGTCAGGTGTGTTCTCGAGAAACGTGTCAAAAAAGGCCTAAGGGGCAGTTTTGTCATTTTTCACCTAAGTGGGCTAGTAGGCACCGATATTGACCTGGTTTTTGAGTGTTTCCACCACTCTGATGGCGGTCGCGTGATACGGGGGTTTGTTCACAATTCCCTATATCGACCAGCTTGTGAGTATTTCCGCTACTCTAACGGTTGTGATGTTTGCGAGTATTTTCGCTACTCTGACGGTTTGCGATCATTCCCGAGACTGTTTGATCTTGGGAAACTGCTAAAGGGACTTAGCGTATAAGAATCAACTTTCTCGAAAGGCGTGCCTAAATGGACATTTCTGCATTAGCAGGCTAGCAAGTGCCAAAGGTGGACCGTTCTACCATCTAGGGGACTTGGGGTCTCATCCCAGTCGACAGGTTTAAAGGAACTTATCGTCTCGAAGAGATTTTTTTCGAAAAACGTGCCGAACCATCTCGAGGAATGAACTGTCTCGAGAGAGAGATTGGAATTGGAAAGGGATCTTATCGTCTTCGGAAAGACGCGCTTGATTGGAGTAGATTTACCATCTCGAGGAATCAACTATCTCGAGAGAGGGATTGGAATTGTAACTGGACTTGGAAAAGGGACTTACTGTCTTCGGAAAGACGTGCCTGACTTAGAATTTTACCGTCTCGAGGAATCAACTGTCTCGAGAAAGAGCGATTGGAATTGGAATTGAAAATGGAAAGGGAACTTACCGTCTTCAGAAAGACACGCCTGACTTGGAATAGACTTACTGTCTAGAGGAATCAACTGTCTCGAGAGAGGATTGGAATTGGAAAAGACAATGTCCCTAAGGGCATTTTGGTCATTTCACCTCTATTTGGGCCTGGTGGACCCGCAAAGCGATGGGATTTAGACTTAGAGAGTTGGTTTCGATTGGAATACGTCCATATTGACTTGAGTACAAGTCTGGACGGAGTGTAGACTGCCGAGCGGTCAAAAATGGGGTGCTTACAGCTGCCCATCTTTTTCTGTCTTTGCTTGTCAAAGACAAAAAACGATAAAGTAAGAGTCCCATGTTGACCGCGAGGCAGTCGGAGGGATGAACATTGGGAATCTTTCGATAACGGGGGTCGAAAATGGATATTGGGCCAAAAAGGCCTTCGAAAACGAGTTTTGGCGGGAAAAAGGGCAAAGTTGCCCAGAATTGGAAACTGGCGCCACTAGGAGTGGCGCCTTTGGCAGAAAATACTTAGCGCCTCTGCTAGTGGCGCCAGGCATGGAGTTAAAACCAGAAAAATTCTGGTTCGAACAGCTGCAGTATTTTGAAGAGTTTGTGAAAGATTGAGAGTGTTTGTGGGGAAACCAACTTGAACCTTGAAGGGGCACTTCTTGGAGACCACGGGTAATTACCGGAAGGAGACCACGTCACCGGAAAAGTCATCGGAAGAAAAGATTTCGCCGGAGAACTTCCAAAAAGTGAGTTTTCAAATTTTTGTTGATTTTGATGTGTATAATTTCGTTTGAATCATGTGAACAGTTAAAATTGATGTTTTGATATGTTTTGACATGATGGTGATATTATTTTTGCATTTTGGTGCTTGTTTGATTGAATTTGAGTGATTTTATGTGAGTGTGTGAAGGGGGTTTTCTACAGGAATAGGAAATTTATTCCTACAGGCTTGGGCATTAGGTCTTCTGGCTAGATATTTATACCGTGTGCCTTAGAAAAATGTGTTTATCAACCGTATGAAGTTTCGTGATTTTTTAAAAACTCGATGAATTTTTGATTTTTTAAAAAAATAGAAAAATACTTAGTAAATTTAGGAAAATGAGAAAAATTAAGAAATTGATGAAATTCCTTAGAGTTTAAAATTCGAAAAATGCAGGAATATTTTTGAAAAACTTTTGAAATGATTTTGAAGAATTTTAAGGCATTTTTTGAAAACCATTGATTTATTAAAAAAATAAAACATGTGTTTTGAAAATTTCAAAAAATTGAAAAGTGTGCACGGGTGCTGATGTTATGTGATTGTGACAATGTGAAGTGTATGTTTTGTGTTTTGTGTTGATGTCATGGGTGTTGTGGGGATTATTTTTAAACAAAACTCTGCCGAAATTTAGAAATTAGGGAAAGAGTTGGAAAAGGTTTTAGGAATAAAATCTTTTTGAAAGAAAAAGACAGAAAACCCTTGAGATATGATTTGAAGTTGGAAAATCAAGATGTGTAGAAATTTCATTTTTGACTTATCATTTGAAATCTTTTTATTTATTTTTTTGTTTGTGTTAGTTGTTTATTTCATTTTACTTTATTATGTCAAATGCCTGCTCGATATATTAACACTTCTTACCTTGGCTTACCTTTTCAATATGGCAAATGCGGGTGATGACGGCTTTGAGAGGAGACGTCGCTCGGGGAAGGCAGCTCGGACAGATTCCACTAGCGGCTCTAGTCGGTCTAGGGGCAGCCAGCGGTCTACTGGGCAGGCAACATCTAGTCGGAGTGGTCAAGGGAGTAGGCCGCTTGTCGACCCATTTCCCCTAGTTGAGCAGGCTTTCATAGAGGAGATTGGTGCTGAGGAGGAGGTACCGGGCCTTGGGGATTAGGTGACTGGTTATGGGAGAGCTTCGTCCGGGCATAGGTAGACGGATGCTGACTTGGGAGATCTGCAGGTACCAGATATTCCCCCACTCGGGGACTTGGCTTATCACCCTACCGTATACTCCAAATAGCATTTGCCCCCTCCTCGAGTACACACAACTTTTAGAGGGGCTGTTCATCCGGTCTTTTGTGACTATGCAGCGAGCTGCCCCATCATATCGTGCCTTCTTGGCAAAGATTGGATTTGGCGCCTTCATAAGATTACAGGCTAACTGCCTAAACTGAAATTTAGTACTGGCGTTGGTTGAGCGATGGTTTGGAGAGACTGGGACCTTCCACTTTGTTGGCTTCGAGCTAGGCCCCATTCCCTTAGATTGGGCGATCATCACAGGGCTTTCCTTCGTCGGACGGCAGATCATTCTATAGTCAGTCAGTAGGGACGAGGCTTGTTTGCTGTTGGACTTGCCTCCTCCTGAGCGTTCTGCCTTCCCAGTCTTTTGGATCAGTCAGGATGACTGTACCTTTGCTGTTAAGCCATCGCCTGCCAGGCGAGATATTATGAGATGGCGACTTGTTTTGTATATCATCTTTAGCTGCTTTTGCAACAACAACAAGTCGCTTGTGCCATGTCGGTTGGTGAGTATCGTAGCTGATCTTGGAGCTTTATCTGAATTGGACTGGGGCTCCTTCTCCTTTGGCTGCTTTCTTCGGTCGATGCGGGTCCGGACTTCTTCCTGTTGGGGTAGCATAACTAGTTTCTGGCCTTTCCTCGTCTGGTGGAGTTACGAGCACCTTCCTGTTTGTCGCCCTGTAATTGTTGAGGATGACCTCTATCCTCATGCTTTGAGGTGGGCTCATGACTGGGTAGCCCAGCGATCAGAGATTACTAATTTTGTGACGCTCTGGGCTAACCTAGAGCTGATTGAGGCGAGGGATATGACTTGGCGACCCTTCATTGGATCAGTTCATTATGAGACAGTCCGGTACTTGGTCCCGTTATCCCTGTTGAGAGCTATTTTTCTCAATGATGACACTTAAGAGTCCTGTCTCAGAGAGCGACATTGGCGGCAGTTTCATGAGGAGTTCTGATCAGCAGAGCTCCGCCGGAGTATATGTTTGGAGTCTTGGTAGTGACAGTGTCTATACCCTATCAGGAGCGTCAGCCGGTCGCCGAGTTCCTGCTTCCCCTAGATACAGATTACGCTGCACACTTTGGGGCTCATTCAGTCTGTACCTTCACCCGGTTTGAGGTAGTGGTCAGCGGGTACGCTGTGGGCCAGGAGCTGGTTGACTTGTGGCGCCGAGCCAGAGGATATGTGCCCCAGGCTGAGTTTACTACTGTGAGAGACCAGAAGGATTAGTACCAGATGGAGCGGGATCAATACCAGGCCGAGGTAGCTTCCCTAACGGCTCAGTTATCTAAGATGGGCGGTGGGGGGTATGTTATTCTTTCTCTGGTTCTTCTTGCTCTACTGTTGCTTAGTTCTTTTTGTATGCAGCCGATTTTAGTTCTATCTTCCCTGCAGGATGGCGGTGCTTCGAGTAGTTATCCAACTCCTCCGATGCCAGGTTTCGGGGATTTCGATCCAGATGATATCGACTTTGACCTATGATAGATGCCTCTTGTGGAGACTCTGATCTTCTTTTGCCCATATTCTTGAGATGTATTTACGTTAGACGGTTTTATTTTGATAGTTTTGTACAAAAATGGATATTTATGGCATTTAAAAGCATGGATAGACAAAGACATTTACGATCTTTTCAGCTAAGTATATGATCAGATGCATGTGATGGATGATGATGTTATGTATCTATTATATGAGTTGATGTTGGTGACTTCTATCCTATGTGTGCAAAGCCCATGCTGATTTTTTTTTTTTCGTATGCACATGTTAGAAATATGTTAATAGAATGACACAGGGTGCTGTTAAACTTGTAGCCTTTGGAATGATAACTCCTTCCTTTTCAGGGGTCTAGCCTCTCCTCTGACTAAACCCTACCTTGATTGGATGATAGCACTTCAAACCTTTCTCGACCTTTTGACAGCCTCTGAGTCCCTGTTTCAGGGTTAGTTATATGGTTATTGGGCTGAAACTCTCGACTCTTGGAGTTTTAGCAACAGCTTACTCGACCTTCAGCAGAGCGATAAGCGGCCAGTCCTTTCAATCCAAGGAGACTTTACTTAGGACAGTAATGTAGGCTAGGTTATGGGGTTTTCGAAATGATGGGATATGTAGGCTCAAATTCGATGTTATTTTTAATAGGGTTTAGATCCATACCATCCTTGACTTTTTCAGTAGGGCTAGCATCCCTCCTTAGCTTCGGTAACATATCAAGCTCATTTAGATCAAGCAATCCATTTTCAATCAGAGGAAACTTTAATAGGGTTGTAATGTTGGCCACGGTTTTGGGGTTTTGCAAGAAAGGGTAAAGGCTCAAACCTATTGTTTCTACTGGGTTTCTTTGTAACCTAGGATCACCTTTAAATTTCCTTCTTGCTTTTGACCATATACTTCTCAGGGTGAAAATGACCCTTTTCTTTCACCCTTTCCATATGCTTTTTAAGAGAGACATGACTCCCTTCTCATTTGATCTTCTTATTATGCTTTTGAAGATGACTCAATCATGGCCTCTTTTTTTTTTCAGGCCTTTAATTAGAGAATTTTTTTTTTTGTTTTGGCCTCTTGCCTCTTGGCAACTCCTTTCCTTTGCTTTTTCTGTCTATTTCTTTTTATGAAATGACTAATTCTTCGACCCTTTTTCTTTAGACCTTTTCCTTGGCAGTTCAACCTACCATATGTGGGCGGGGATCCCTAGGTTGGGCTTTTCTCTAGAAAAGGATAAATGGCTCAATAGGTTTGGCAAGGGGTTGCTTTTGACTGTATGGGAAATGAAATGAGGGTCTCTCTTCACTTTGAATTAGATTGCTTGATCTATAGAGCTTTCGATACTATCTTAGCTTAATAGAGGTGGATACCATTCCTAGAGTTTTCAACTATTGTCTGCCCTAGTGTGGGGAGAACAGTCTTGGATCAGGGTTGATAAGGAAAACTTCGTTGGTTGCGAGGCTCTAGGGGCTGAGCAAAGGGAATATAAACACATTTGTTTATTTATTTAATTATTTATTCTTTTGCTTATATGTGGGGAAGTGAAAGATGGCTCCTCTTCATTTTGATAAACTGGCCACACATCGCTTAGCTTCAGAGTCTTGCAAGTGTCGCATTTGGGTAGTATCCTCACTAATCCTTATTCTCTCTCTATGGAAGGCTGATCATTTGGCGAGTGGTTATCTCATGCTATCATCCCTTCAAGTTGGATTATTTCATTAGATAAATCATGCCCCTTGCGTAGAAAGTAGTTATCATTCCCAAGAGACATATAAAATATCGGCAGTGAATAAAAAGACTATCATTCGATTATTATTATCATTTTTATGGAAAGCAGAGAGTTTTTAAGCAAAAACGGAATGTAAACATCAAATTAAAGACAAAAAGTAAAAGGGATAGAAAGAAAGTGGGTGAAAACACCCCTCTCTTGTACGCTTTTGATGGGATTCCTATTTTAGTAAGGCCTCGGGACAATATCCCCCTCCTCGTTCCATCCACGGTTGAGATTCTCAGCCAGTGCGGGACAAGTGGATGCTCCTCCTAGAATTCTAAGTGACTTGGTGGTGATGACGTAATTGTCAGCTTTCTTGACAGCCTTGCCTTCATTTGTTTGCTTCGTGGTTTCTCTAACAAACCACTCGGGCGACTCGTCTTCTTCTAGCTTGATAGGTTAAGCCTAGGGTTTTTTGATCTGGTGTCCAATCGCAGCTTGGTGTTCCTCAGGTGTACACAATGGGGGATTCTTATTACTAAGTCTAAACAGCTCTTGGTCAATTTTCTTCACAGATTCATATGCGAGTTCGTCTTCGGGGGTCGACATTTTATCAAGGTTGCACCATAACTGAGTACGACTTTGTTCCATATCGTCGCATTCCATTTCCTCCCCATCCTTGTAATACATCTCTTGTTATACAGCAAAACAAACCTTGTTATTACCAAACTTTGTAACGATGTTGATGGCATGGTCCAGCGGAGGGTCTGTAGGGTCATTCGGAGAAGGATTTGCTGGTCATATCTCAATGATCTTGTTATCTATCAGGTCTTGAATCTTATGCCTAAGGGTCAAACAATCTTCAGTGTCATGTCCTTGGCTACCCGAATGATACTTACAACTTGCTGCAAATTTGAAGTAATGAGGCAGAGGATTGGGTTGGGGTCGGGCAAGTATAGGCTTCAGATATCCAGCTGCTACGAGATCAAAATAGGTCGTGGTCTGTGAGCACGTGAGTTTAGTAAATGTCCGCTTTTTCCCACTTGTCTGCCTAGGTCGAGGAAGTGTTGCAAGTGTTTTTTATGATTAGGGACCGAGCTTTGGTGATGTCACAACTGGGTTGATGGTTCAGGAATTGAAAGGGTTTCGGGTCTTATGTCTCAACATGGGATAATTTTCGGTGCCAGGGCCAAGTGGGTTGGGCTGTTATCCATAGGAGAGATTATATAATCTATGGGTTTGGTTAGAGGTTGGTTTGGAAGGCATCTGAGCAGGGCCCTCGGCCTGGGGAGGTTGTTGGCAAGCAATGGTCGAGGCATAGTCCTGGTCTTCCTTCTTCATCCTTTTTGGTCCATCATGAGTTTGGGCCTGCGAGGACTCTGCTTGCTCATGGATTGCATGCAATAAGAGTGAAGAGAGTATGCCTTCCATTTTGGTCATCCTATGTCTAACTCCTCTTGCCTCTGCTAGTAGTAGAGTTAATGTGTCAAGTGTGAGTGACCCCATGAGCGTTTCTAAGCTTTCGGCCTATAATGACAAGGGGAAACGAGGGGAGGTACCTAAAACCAACAAAAGAAAAGTGTCAATGTTTTATCTTGACAAGTCTTTATGCAATGCGTGCTCTAGGGTGCCCCTCTCTTAGGAGGGAAGCTAGGCATGATGTATTTGGCTCACTTTTGGAGATAGAAGATTTGCCCCTATATGCAGATACCTTACCGTCAAGTGGGAACCTTCAAGCCATCTATGCATTCATTCATAAAAGTAAAGAAGTACATTGGTTTAAGATACAAAAGGATTGAAATACATTTTAACAGGGGGGAATGTCGCGCCCAGATTTTTCGCACTCGAGGAATACTCACCCAAGTGGGAAAAATGTTGTACTCTCTCGTTAGAACTCACCCTCCTAAAAGAATGAGTGCGACTAGGTTTGAATTGAAAATTTGGTTTGAATAAAGGGTTTTTGAAAAAGATTCGGAGTCGCCACCTAACTTGATTAAGGTGAGTTAGGTCACCTAAAAACTAAGAATAATCCGAAGACTACACTTAGGGTTTTTGAAAAAAAACGATTTTGAAAATATCTCCTCAAGAGAGGGTTTTAAGGAAAACAGGTTGTTTGGCAACCTTTGGAAAACATTTAGCCCTTTTTAGAAAAATAACTCCGTTTGGTCTTTGAAATTAGTGATCTAGGTTCGGATGTTGGTTACGTGTAGGGAAGATGCACTAAGCTATCACCCTACCCCGCCCTTTCGGTACCTACATGCCAATCTACCCTAGATTCACCTATGAGAGTCCTTAACTAACTATGGTTCAATCCTATCCATTTTAGAAAAACAATGTTTGAAAAATATAATGCATGATATGCAAGTGCAATAGAAAAGAATTAAAAAATAGATTTGGAAAAAGAGATTGATTTGATTTGAAAATAGATTTGAAAAGATGGAATTGAAATTGGAAAGTTTGAAAATTTGAAAATAGAAATTTGAAAATGGAAAGTTTGAAAGTAGATGGGAATTTGAGATTTGAAAAGATCTTGAAAACCGCACCCATGAGGGTGGAATTGAAAGTTTGAAAAGTATTGTGACCGCACCTATGAAGGTTGCCTACGTATCTCTTTGGGGGAATCAGGTCAGTCGTAGTTCGGACCGGAGTCCGATTGAAAATAGAAGGTTTGATTTGAAAAGAGATTGAATTGAAAATTGAATTTGACTTGAAATTAGAAGAGGAGATTAAAAATTGAAATTGAGAAGATTGGACTTTGATTCGAAGAAATAGATTTTGGAAAGACTTGGGAACTTAAGAAAGATTGGATTTAGGAAAGGTTTGAATTAGGAAAGGCCCGATTTAGGAAAGCTTCGAATTTGGAAAGTTTCGAGTCATGAATTAGGAAAGTTTTGGTTTAGGAAAGTTTCAACTTAGGAAAGTTTTGAATTAGGAAAGTTTTCAAATTAGGAGAGTTTCGAAATTAAGAAAGTTTTGAAATTATGAAAGTTTTGAATTAAGAAAGTTTCGAATTTAGAAATGTTTGAAAAAGGGAAGTTTTGATTTTGGAAAGTTTTGAAAACAAGGAAGTTTTGAAAATAAGAAAGTTTTGTTTTAGGAAAAGTTTGAAAAAGAAAAGTTTTCAGTTTAGGAAATGTTTGAATTAAGAAAGTTTTAACTTAAGAAAGTCTTAAATTAAGAAAGTTTTGAGTTTAGAAAAGTCCTAGATTTGAAAAGATTTTGAAGTTTTGGAAAGTTTAGAATTTGGAAAGATTTAGGAGTTTGAACTTTAGAAAGTTTAAAATTAGAAAGTTTTAGGGTTTTAGGAAATCTTGAGATTAGGAAAGGTTTGAGTTTAGAAAAAGTTTGAAAAATTAGATTTAGAAAGTTGAGATTTGGAAAAGGGGTAGGATTAGGAAAGGGTTGAATTAGGAAAGATTTTTATGTTCAAATTTTGGAACCTTAAGATTTAGGAAAGTGGAGGATTAGGAAGGATTTGAATTAGGAAAGATTTGGATTTGGAAGGGATTGGATTTGGTTTCTAAAAGAAAAGATTTGATTTTGTTTCCAAAAACGAAGTGTGGGATCTAGTTTCCTAAACGGGAATATTTGATTTGGTTTCCTAAAGGGAAGATAGAATTTGGTAAGGATTTGGAAAAGGAGATTCTAGAAACCCTAGGTTCGGAAAATTATAGTTTTGACGTAGAAAAGAGGTTTTGGAAACATGGATAGTTTGGATGTAAAAACAAGAGGTTTTGGAAACCTAGGTTTGGGGCAAAGTTTGAAAACCATGTTTTTGGGAAGAAAATTTAGGGTTTCCTAATTGTGGGTTCTAGGGCTTGACTTGGGCTCTAAGGAAAAGGGATTTTTAGAAAGTGCGTTTTTAGAAACGTAGATTTTCTAGAAGGGAATCCTAGGAAAGAGTTTTTGGAAAGTGTGTTTGAAGAGGGAGTTTTTAGAAGGAAAATCCTAGAAGGGAATTTCTAGAAGGAAGATTTTGGAAAGAGAGTTTTTTGGAAAGATTTTTTTGGAGAGAGTTTTTCTAGAAAGGTTTTTGGTTAAAGATTGTTGAAGAGAGTTTTTGGAAAGATCTTTGGGAAAGGTTTTTTAGAAAGTGGATTTTGGGGAGAGGATTTTGGAAAGGAGTTGAAAAAGGGAGTTTTGAAAAATAGATTTTGGAAGGGAGTTTTTGAAATCAATTTTGAAGAGGGGAGTTTTAGGAAAGTATGTTGAAAAAGATTTTTAGGAAGAGATTTTTAAAGAGAGTTTTTAGAAGGTGTAAAAACATCTCACTTTCCTAAAGCAATTCTAACCATAAGAAGGCTAGAACCACTTTAGGAAAGCGGTTTTGAAAACAACAAGATTTGAAAATATAGACCAAAAGGTCACTTTTAATGTAACACTTTCCTAAAGCAACCCTAGCCATGGAAAGGCTAGAATCACCCTAGGATTATGATTTTGAAAACATGTTTTTGAAAAAGAGCTTTTGATGCAATTATGAAAACAAGTTTGAAAACGATTTTTGAAAACAACTTTTTGAAAACGAATTTTGGAAGATGCAAGACTATGATATGCACAATGCAATTTGGGGTCGTGAACATACAAGGTTAAGGCTTCACCACATAATCAAGGGGGCCGGACCCACGTGGTCTTTGGTTAGACTAGAAGAAAGCCCCCGACACGGTGACTCTCCAATAGTCCAATCCTACACATGGACCAGGAATCCCCTTGTTTCAAGCATGCAAAGAAAGGGGGGGAAAGAGATGAGGGATTAAAATAGAGAAAACCCAAGTGGGTTGGAGAGAGAAGAGAGAGGGGGGAAGTGCGGAAACTTAAATAGGGAGCTTACCTTGTATCTAGTTTATTTTGCGCGCCGTGCGGTCTTCGGTCTTTGTCTTGATCTTCACCTTCAGTCTTTAGGAGTTGTTTTCAAGCTTTGGATGGTAGCTCTTCAAGTCTTCAAGGGATGGTTGAAGGCTAGTGTATGAGTGTATGGGGGTGTGTATGAGTGTATAGGAGGCTAGGGTTTGTGTATAGTGGCTAGGGTTTGGGAAAACCTAGGGAGGCTAGGGTTTTGGAGTGCTCGAGCTCTGTATATCGAAATATAGGATTTTTAGGTTAAGTTTTCAAACCCCTTTCACGTTGAATGAGGCTCTGTATTTATAGAGGTTGGACAAAACTGACGCCTATTGTAGTGGCGCCAGGCCAAATTATACACTGGCGCCACTAAGAGTGGCGCCAAGCCATTTTTTTGGCTTGGCGCCATTACTAGTGACGCCAGCCAATTAGGAAAGATTCAAGGTCGGCAAGCAACGTATCTTTAACTAGATTTGGGCGCCTGTACTAGTGACTACCATGTAAATTTTAGCCTGGCTTCACTAGGAGTGACTCCAGAAAGTCCGGGAATGATTTGGAGGAGCCGGGAATGACCTGGAAGGCTGGAAAGGAGCAGGAACACTTAAAATAGTGTCCTGGAGGTATTTGACTTAAAAAGTGAGGACAAAAATGTGTCGAAGAGGTTGACCGGGCCTTCAGGGGTAAAACGGTCAATCGGATCGGAGAACTGCTGGGACAGACTCGGACTGTCCCGGAACAAGACTTGGGATCTGGAAACATTATTTAGAATGTTCCCAGAGGTTTCCGATTTGATTCCCAGAGCCGGCGTGGTTGGAAAAGGAGGCCAGCCCACTAGGGGCAAAACGGTCATTTTGTACTGGGTTTGCCGGAACTGACTCGGAATGATCCGGAAAGGTAAGGGGAGGTTGAGAACACTATAAAAAGTATTCTCGGGTCATTACCGGTTTGATACCCAAAGCCGGTGTGGTCAAAGAAGGAGACCGGCCCTCCAGGGGCAAAACGGTTATTTTGTATCGGGTTGGCCGGAACTGACTCGGAATGATTCGGAAAGGTAAGGGGAGGTTGAGAACACTATAAAAAGTATTCTCGGGACATTACCGGTTTGATACTCAAAGCCGGTATGGTTCTCGGGGCGTTTGGATGCCTAGGGGCAAAATGGTCATCCTGACCGAAAAGTCTCGGAAAAGGTCCTAAGGGTAGTTTGGTCCTTTTCCATCGAAGTGGGCTAACAGCCACTGGTGTTGACCTGGGTTTTGACTATTTCCGCCACTCTAACGGTGTGAGTATTTTCGCTACTCGGACGGGGTTGATGATTTGTGAGTATTTTCGCTACTCGGACGGGGTTGATGATTTGTGAGTATTTCCGCTACTCGAACGGGATTGATGATTTTTGAGTATTTCCGCTACTCTAACGGTTCTGTGAGTATTTTCGCTACTCTAATGGTGTGAGTATTTCCGCTACTCTAACGGTGTGAGTATTTCCGCTACTCGAACGGGGTTGATGATTTGTGAGTATTTCCGCTACTCTAACAGTTCTGTGAGTAGTTTTGCTACTCGGACCATCTCGAGGAATAAACTGTCTCGAGAGAGGGATTGGAAAGGGGTCTTATCGTCTCCGAAGAGACGTGCCTGGATTGGAACTGTCTCGAGGAATAAACTGTCTCGAGAGAGGGATTGGAAAGGGGTCTTACCATCTCTGAAGAGATGTGCCTGGGTTTTGAGTGTTTCCGCCACTCTAACGGTTTTGTGAGTATTTCCGCTACTCTAACGGTTTTGTGAGTATTTCCGCTACTCTAATGGTTTTGTGAGTAGTTTTGCTACTCAAACTGTCTCGAGGAATAAACTGTCTCAAGAGAGGGATTGGAATCGGAAAGGAAAGGATAATGCCCCTAAGGGCATTTTGGTCATTTTGCCTCTATTTGGGCTTGACAGGCCCGCGAAGCGATGGAAAGACGGAATTTGGACCTAGAGGATTAGTTTCAATTGGAATATGCCCAAAATGACTTGAAACACAAGTCTGGACGGAGTGTAGACTGCCGAGCGGTCAAAAATGGGGTGCTTACAGGGAAGGGAACATTTTCCTTGTGACTTCCACCTATCCAGTTTTACTAAGGGAAAACCTAAACTACTCTTGAGTCTTCGGATTTGCCTTCGTTGGATTTGATGTCGAGGAGGTCGCTGAGAGACCTTGTTGATCGATTGCCCCTTATCTTCTTGGCAACCCTATCTCTGTGAGCATAGAGGGATTGGTGCCCCTCTTATGAGATGTCTTAAAATGCATGCAATGATTCCTTAGGGTTTGGGTAAGTTTAATGCAAAGGAGAGTGACCTTGGTGTCACTCTCAATGGGTTGATCATATACATGAGAATGCAGTGACTTGAGTTACTTGGAACTTTTGTCTTGACATGGAATATTGAATGCATGAATATGGGTATGCAAATAGTATAAGGAGAGAGAATACAATAGCAAGGTAAACGTGCATGCATGAGAAGTTAAATAGTCATTATAACAGTAAGAATACATGCATTATAACAATAGGAATAAGTAGGTATAAATGAAAGTAAGAGCAGTCGCCCTTTCCTCCATAGTTTTGGAAAACAGTGCTCGTGTCTTAAATCCGGCAGAGGTTCGGTTATGCATGGTTTCTATATGAGTATGAGGTTAAGGGTTGACTAATGCGTCCTAAAAAGGCTCAGTCCCTGGATTTCCAAACCTAGGCCGCCCACTTCCCGAGGTGGTGCCATGATCGGTTGGTGATCTAAGCGGGGGAACCATCAAGAGGCCGTAGGCGAAGAAACTGACACAACATCTTGCCCACAACCAATATACCGTTCCCCCTTTCTAACTAGAAAGGTCACATCAGGGTAATAATGCAAGTATGCAGAATGCAAGTGCACATACAGTGTGTGTGTGATTTTTAAAAGTGGAGGAAAGAGCCCAACAACTCCCATTCATCCTGTTCATGACATTCATGCATGACAGTTAATAAAATTTAAACAACAAGCGCACCTACAAAACAAAGATGCCTGAGTTAGTATGTGGATGGCAAACATAATACAAGATAATATGAATAAATGCATGTTTTTTTGAAAATAATTTTGAAAATTTGGCTTTTAAAAAAGTTCAAGTGAATAGGATTGAACAAGTTAATTGAAGACTCTACATGGGTGAAGGGTAAAGAGACATGACTAACGGCCTAACCCTTTAAGTGTCCCCAGTGGAGTCGCCAGCTGTCGCGCCTAGTTTTTTCGCACTCAAGGAATACACACACAAGCGAGAAAAACACTGTACTCTCTTATTAGAACTCACCCTCCTAAAAGAATGAGTGCGACTAAGTTTGAATTGAAAATTGATTTGAATAAAGGGCTATTAGAAAAGATTTGGAGTCGCCACCTAACTTGATTAAGGTGAGTTAGGTCACCTAAAAACTAAGCATAATCCGAAGACCACACTTAGGGTTTTGGAAAATAATTTTGAAAATATCTCCTGAAGAGGGGGTTTTTAAGAAAACAGATTGTTTGGCAACTTTTGGAAAACATTTAAGCCCTTTTTAAACAATAACTCCATTTTGGTCTTTGAAATCAGTGATCCAAGGTACGAAGGTTAGTTACGTGTAGGGAAGACGTACTAAGCCATCACCCTACCCCGCCCTTTCAGTACCTACATATCAATCTACCCTAGATTCACCTATAAGAGTCTTCAACTAACTATAGTTCAACCCTATCCACTTTAAAAAAAGAATGTTTGGAAAAGACATGATGCATGATATGCAAATGCAATAGAGAAAGAGACTCGATTTAGAAATAGATTTGAAAAGAATAATTTGATTCAATTTTAGAAGAGAGATTTGAAAGGATAGATTTGAAATTGAAAAGTTTTAGAAATTGAGAATGGAGAATTGAAAATAGATTTTTGGAATTGGAAACTTGAAATAGATATGGAATTGGAGATTGAAGAAGATTGTAGAATTGGAGATTTGAAAAATGTGGAGACCGCACCCATGAGGGTTGCCTACGTATCCTTTTGGAGGAATCAGGTCAGTCGTAGTTCGGACAAGAGTCCGATTGAAAATAGAATAGTTGAATTGGAAAAGAATTGGAGTTGGAATTCGAATTGGATTTGGAAGAATAGGAAATTTGGACTTTGATTGGTAGATTTGAAAAGACTGGTTTTGAAAGACTTAGTTTTAGGAAACCTAAACTTAAGGACTTAGAAAAGAAATATTGGATTTAACTTGGAAAGATTTTAGGAAAGAATTGACTTGAATATTGGACTTGGAAGATTTGGAAAGCCTGAATTTAAGAAGGGTTCGAATTTGGAAAGTTTTGAAATAAGAAAGTGTCATTTTAAGAAAGTTTTATTTTAGAAAAGTGTTCGAATTGGGAAAGTTTTCATTTTAGGAAAGGTTTTGAAATTAGGAAGTTTTGAAAGTTGGAAAGTTTAGAATTTGGAATGTTTTGAAATAGGGAAGTTTTGAATTTGGAAAGTTTTGAGTTTAGAAAATTTTAAATTTGGGAAGATTTGAAGTTTTAGGAAAGTTTAGAATTTAGAAAGATTTGGGTTTAGAAAGATCTAACTCAAGAAAGTTTTGAATTTAAAAAGCTTTGAATTTGAAAAGATTTGAAATGTAGAAAGTTTAAGATTTGGAAAGTTTTAGAGTTTTAGAAGATCTTGAGATTAGGAAAGGTTTGAGTTTAGGAAAAGTTTGATAACTTAGATTTGGAAAGTTAAGATTTGGAAAGGGATAGAGTTAGGAAATGGTTGAATTAGGAAAGATGTGGAAACTTAATGTTTAAGGAAGGATTTGAAAGTTTTAGGAAACTTAAGATTTAGGAAGGTAGAAGATTAGGAAGGAGTTAAATTAGGAAAGATTTGGATTTTGTTTCTAAGAAGAAGTGTTTTGATTTTGTTTCCAAAAAAAAATGATAGGATTTAGTTTCTTAAACGGGGAGATTGGTTTGGTTTCCTAAAGGGAAGATTTGATTTAGTTTCCTAAAGGTAATATTAGATTTGACAAAGATTTGGAAAGGGAAAGTTTTAGAAACTCTAGATTTGGAAGGCTATAGTTTTGACGTAAAAAAGAGGTTTTGGAAATATGTAATTTTGATGTAGAAAATAGGGGGTTTTAGAAACCTAGGTTTTAAGGCAAGTTTGAAAACCATGTTTTTGGGGAAAAAATTAGGGTTTTCTAATTGTTAGCTCTAGGGCTTGACTTGGGCTCTAAGGAAAGAGATTTTGGAAAGTGATTTTTTGGAAAGGGAAGATTTTTAGAAGGAAATCCCAGGGTGGAGTTTTTAGAAGGTGAGTTTTGAAAAGATAGTTTTTGGAAAGA
The DNA here is from genome assembly GCA_033060915.1 of Euryodendron excelsum. Taxonomy (NCBI): domain Eukaryota; kingdom Viridiplantae; phylum Streptophyta; class Magnoliopsida; order Ericales; family Pentaphylacaceae; genus Euryodendron; species Euryodendron excelsum. Next base: position 19,287,845 of record CM065379.1, on the reverse strand, counting down.
TTTTTGGAGGTAGTTTTTCTAGGAAGGGGACCTAGGGAGCGTTTTTAGAAAGTGGACTTTGAAGAGAGCATTTTGGAAAGGAGTTCAAAAAGAGAAGTTTTGGAAAAATAGATTTTTGAAGGAAGTTTTTGAAAACAATTTTGGAAAGAAGAGTTTTCAAAAAGCACGTTGAAAAAGAGATTTGTAGGAGGATATTTTTGAAAAGAGAGTTTTTGGAAAGTATAAAAATGTCTCACTTTCCTAAAGCGATTCTAACCATAAAAAGGCTAGAACCACTTTAAGAAAGTGGTTTTGAAAACAACAAGATTTGAAAATATGGACCGTAAAAGTCACTTTGAATGTAACACTTTCCTAAAGCAATCCTAACCATGGAAATGCTAGAATCACCCTAGGATTGTGATTTTGAAAACAAGTTTCGAAAAAGAGGATTTTGATGCAATTTTGAAAACAAGTTTGAAAATGATTTTGAAAAAAAATTTGAAAATGACTTTTGGAATAATGCAAGAATCATAATATGCACAATGCAAAATTTGGGGTCGTGAACATACAAGGTTAAGGCTTCACCACATAATCAAGGGGGCCAAACCCACATGGTCTCCAGTTAGACTTAAAGAAAGCCTCGACACGATGACCCTCCAATAGTCTAATCCTACACATGGACCGGGAGTCCCCTTATTTGAAGCATGCAAAGAAAGGGGGGAAAGAGATGGGGGATTAAAATAGAGAAAACCCAAGTGGGTTAGGAGAGAGAAGAGAAAGGGGGGAAGTGTAGAAATTTAAAGAGAAAGCCTACCCTGTCTTGTTTATTTCGCTTGCTTTGCGCTGCTTGCTTTTCTTACTTTGGTTTTAACTTCAATCTTCAAGAGTTGTCTTCAATCTTCAAAACTTCATTTTGCAGCTCTTCAAGTCTTCAAAGGAGGGTTGGAAGCTAGTGTATAGGTGTATGAGAGTGTATAGGAGTGTATATGAGGTTAGGGTTTGTGTATGGTGGCTAGGGTTTGGAAAACCTAAGAAAGCTAGGGTTTTAGGAGTGTACGAGCTCTGTGTATCGAAAATTAGGGTTTTTAGAATGAGTTTGCAGACCTCTTTTACGCTGGAAGAGGCTCTGTATTTATAGAGATGGGATAGACCTGACACTTGTTGCAGTTGCACTAGGCCAAAATTCCTTTTGGCACCAAACAATTAGGAAACTATTAAGGTCGGCAAGCAACGTATCTTTGACAGATTTGGGTGCCTGTACTAATGACTACCATGCAATTTTTAGCCTGGCTTCATTAGGAGTGACTCCGGAAAGTTCGGGAATGATTTAAGGGATCAGGAATGGCCCGGAAGGCTGGAAAAGGGCAGGAACACTTAGAATAGTGCCCCGGAGGTATTTGACTTGAAAAATGAGGATAGGATGTGTCGAAAGGGTTGACCGGGCCTTTAGGGGCAAAATGGTCAATCGGATCGGGAAGTTGCCAGGACAGACTCGGATTGTCCCAGAAGAAGACTCATGATTTGGAAATATTATTCAGAATGTTCCCAAAGGTTGCTGGTTTGATACCCAGAGCCGGTGTGGTCGGAAAAGGTGACCGGCCCACCAAGGGCAAAACGGTCATTTCGCACCGAGTTTACCGGAACTGACTCGGAATGATCTGAAAGGATAAAGAAAGATTGAGAATACTATAAAAAGCATTCTCAGGAAGTTACCGGTTTGATATCTAGAGCCGGTGTGGTCAGAAAAGGCGATTGGCCCACCAGGGGCAAAACGATCATTTTGTATCGAGTTTGCTGGAACTGACTCAGAATGATCCGGAAAGATGGAGGAAGGTTGAGAATACTCTAAAAAGCAATCTCAAGAGGTTACCGGTTTGATGCCCATAGTCGGTGTGGTCTCCGGGGCGTTTGGATGCTTAGGGGCAAAATGGTCATCTTGATCGAGAAGTCTCAAAATTGGCCCGAAACTGACTAGAAGGCACCTAATCATACTGGACTGCTTTTAAGACAATCTTAGATGATTGGACTCACCATTCTCAGGACTCAAGTGTGTTCTCGAGAAATGTGTCGACAAAGGCCCAAGGGGCAGTTTGGTCGTTTTTCACCGAAGTGGGCTAGCAAGCACCGGTGTTGACCTGGATTTTGAGTGTTTCTGCCACTCTGATAGCAGTCGCGTGATACGGGGGTTTGTTGGCAATTCCCTATATCGACCTGCTTATGAGTATTTCCGCTACTCTAACGGTTGTGATGTTTGCGAGTATTTCCGCTACTCTGACGGTTCACGACCATTCCCGAGACTGCCTGATCTTGGGAAACTGCTAAAGGGACTTAGCGCCTGCGAATCAACTTTCTCAAAAGGCGTGCCTAAATGGACATTTCTGCATTGGCGGGCTAGCAGGCGCCAAAGGTGGACCGTTCTACCATCTAGGAGACTTAGGGTCTCATCCTAGTCGACAGGTTTAAAGGGACTTATCGTCTCGAAGAGATTTTCTTCGAAAAACGTGTTGAACCTTCTCGAGAAATCAACTATCTCGAGAGAGAGAGATTGGAATTCGAAAGGGGTCTTATCTTCTTCGGAAAGACGTGCCTGATTGGAGTAGATTTACCGTCTCCAGGAATTAATTGTCTCGAGAGAGGGATTGGAATTGGAATTGGAATTGGACTTGGAAAGGGGACTTACCGTCTTCGAAAAACGTGTCTGACTTGGAATTTTACCATATCGAGAAATCAACTGTCTCGGGAGAGAGGGATTGGAATTAGAATTGAAAAGGGGACTTACCATCTTTAGAAAGACGCGCCTAATTTGAAATTGGAAAAGGGACTTACCGTCTTCAGAAAGACGCGCCTGACTTGGAATAGACTTACCGTCTCGAGAAATCAACTGTCTCGAGAAAGGGATTGGAATTGGAAAAGACAATGCCCCTAAGGGCATTTTGGTCATTTCGTCTCTATTTGGGCCTGGTGGGCCTGCGAAGCGATGGGATTTAGACTTAGAGAGTTGGTTTCAATTGGAATACGTCCATATTGACTTGAGTACAAGTCTGGACGGAGTGTAGACTGCCAAGCGGTAAAAAATGAGGTGCTTACAATGGTAACCAACTTAATTGACTTCGTCCAACAGTAGGCAAGTATGCCAACCAAAAGAGTTAACCACAAAGATAAAATAAAAACTGATCAGTTAGTATATACCATCCAATTCCTTCGTCAATGTAGGGAAGCAATTAATTGTCCAAACTCCACAGCAAAGGTATTATTTTTTTTCACATATTTTAATTAAGTTGTTCCCTGACAACAGCACCAAAAAATTCTTGTCTTCCCCAACCACGGTACTAGAAATTGCTTGTCTATGTCTAGATTATGAGAATTTAAACACCCAAGCACAAGTGCAGCAAAGTAGTAGTTAAAATAACTCGTTAAGAACAAGGTCGATCCATAAAGAACAGAGTTCTAAATTATACGAAGTGTCACAGTTGTGAATGGTAGGTTCTAGAATTCACTACAGGTAATGGGTTAGATACCGACTAAGCCATGTTAGACACAAAAGCATCACAGACAGCTTAAGTTGGAAGCTAAACCAACCAGTTTGAATTTCATCTCTCGCTGACGAGAGTTGGACAAAAGTTGCAGAAATAATATCCAAAAGAAAAATATTTGTTTTTAAGAGATTTGATGGTTGTTAAACTAGATTGCAGAAAGAAACAGATTAAAAATAGCCTTTGACCCAATTGATCCGATCACGTGATTTTCTTGGAGTTGACCAATACAAGTTTACCATCGGTCAATCGTTTGGCCCCCATGAGCCTCATAAACCAACAGATAGGAATACTCAATAATAACCAAATACTAGATTATTACATTAAAATCATGAACCCTTACCATCGACTCATAAAAACTAGGTAATGCTTTATCAGAGCATAAGTGTAACAAGGATAATTAAAAGCACATGTTTTCCAATGTTCTAGCTAGATACTTATTAAATTATTATCGAAGACCCTCACCATCGATTTGCATATATTGACTGCTTTGTCAAAGCAGAAAGTATGACATACATAATTAAAAGTCTAAGTTTTCAAAAGGATTTAGACTTTAATTACCAAGAATATAAAAGCAATCCATTTCCAATTAAAATTAAGAGCTTTAGTTCCCTACCAGAGATTTAGACATAAAAACATACTAGTTAAAGAACTCGCATAAAATATGTGTCGCGCCCAGATTTTTCGCACTCGAGAAATATACACACAAGTGAGAAAAATACTGTATTCTCTCGTTAGAACTCACCCTCCTAAAAGAATGAGTGCGACTATGTTTGAATTGAAAATTGATTTGAATAAAGGGCTTTTGAAAAAAATTTAGAGTCGCCACCTAACTTGATTAAGGTGAGTTAGGTCACCTAAAAACTAAGCACAATCCGAAGACTACACTTAGGGTGTTTGGAAAAGGTTTTTGAAAATACTACCTCAAGAGAGGGTTTTTAGGAAAACAAGTTGTTTGACAACCTTTAGAAAACATTTAGCCTTTTTTGAAAAATAACTCCGTTTTTGGTCTTTGAAATCAGTGATCTAGGTTCAGATGTTTGTTACGTGTAGGGAAGACGCACTAAGCCATCACCCTGCCCCGCCCTTGCGGTACCTACATATCCATTTACCCTAGATTCACCTATGAGAGTCTTCAACTAACCAATATTCAATCCTATCCACTTTATAAAAGAATTTTTGAAAAGAAACTAACATGATGCATGATATGCAAGTGTAAGAAAAGAAAGTTGAAAAATAGATTTGGAAAGAAATTGATTTAATTTGAAAAGGTAAAGATAGAAGTTTGAATTTGGAAAGAAGGTTTTGGAAATTGAAATTGAAGATTGAAAGCAGAAATAGATCATGGAATTGGAAACTTGAAGAAAATTGTAGGATTGGAGATTTGAAAAAGAATGTGGAAATAAGAATTTGAAAAATGCAGTGACCGCACTCATGAAGGTTGCCTACGTATCCTTTTGGAGGAATCAGGTCAGTCGTAGTTCAGACAAGAGTCCGATAGAAGATAGAAGGTTGGATTGGAATAAAGAGATTTTGATTGGAAAGAGGATTTGATTTGAACTTAGAATAGAATATTGGAAATTGGAATTTAGAATTTTGGAATTGAAAAGATTAGGCTTTGATTTGGAAAGATAAAACTTGGAAGAAAGATTTAGACTTGTTTTGGAAAGATGGAGGTTTAGGACATCTAGACTTAGGAAAGAGAAGAGACTTAAGAAAAACTTGACTTGGAAGGGTTTAAGAAAGATTTAACTTGACTTGGACTTAGAAGATTTAGAAAAGATTCGAATTAGAAAGGGTTCAAATTTGGGAAGTTTCAAATTATGAAAGTGTCATTTTAGGAAAGATTTCGAATTGGGAAGATTTTCGAATTAGGAAAGTGTTGGATTAAGAAAGTTTTGAAATAGGAAACATTTCGTTTTAAGAAAGTTTTGAATTTAGAAAGTTTCAACGCAGGAAAGTTTTGAATTAAGAAAGGTTTTAGATTTAGAAAGATTTGAAGTTTAGGAAAGTTTAGAATTTTGGAAAGATTCGAAATTGGAATGTTTAGAATTTAGAAAGATTTAACTTAAGAAAGTTTCAAATTTAGAAAGTTTTGAATTCGGAAAGATTTGAAATTTAGAAAGTTTTAGAGTTTGAGTTTTAGAAAATCTTGAGATTAGGAAAGGTTTGAGTTTAAGAAAGATTTGAAAATTTAGATTTGGAAAATTAATATTTGAAAGGGGGTAGAATTAAGAAAAGGGTTGAATTAGGAAAAATTTGGAAGTTTTAGGAAACTTATGGTTTAGGAAGGTAGGAAATTAGGAGAGAGTTGAATTAGGAATGATTTAGATTTTGAGTTTTAAAATTTAGGAAAGATTGTTATGTTCAAGTTTTGAAAACTTAAGATTTAGGAAAGTAGAAGATTAGGAAGGAGTTGAATTAGGAAAGATTTGGATTTTGTTTCTAAGAAGAAGTGTTTTGATTTTGTTTTCAAAAATGGAGGATTAGATCTAGTTTCCTAAACGGGAAGATGGGATTTGGTTTCCTAAAGGGAAGATTTGATTTGACATGGGTTTGGGAAGGGAAGCTTTAGAAATCCTAGATTTGGAAAACTATAGTTTTGATGTAGAAAATTGGTTTTTTTGGAAACTTATGATTTTGATGTAGAAAGGGAGGTTTTGGAAACCTAAGTTTGGGGCAAGGTTGAAAGCCATGTTTTTGGAAAGAAAATTAGGGTTTCCTAATTGTGGGTTCTAGGACTTGACTTAGACACCAAGGAAAGAGTTTTTTGGAAAGTGTGTTTTTGGAAACGAAGATTTTGGAGGAAGATTCTAAAGAGAAGTTTTTTTTTTAGAAAGCGTATTTTGAAAATAATGTTAGGAAGGAAGTTTTTGGAAAGTAAAACTTTGAGAGAGTTTTGAAAACAAGATTTTGGAAGAAGCTTTTAGGAAAGAGTTTTTAGGAAAGTGAATTTAGAAAGTGTTTTTAGAATGTGGATTTTGAATAGAGCGTTTTGAGAAAGAGTTGAAAAGAGAGTTTTTGAAAAATAGATTTTTGGAGGGAGTTTTTGAAAACAACTTTGGAAAGAAGAGTTTTTGGAAAGCATATTGAAAGAGAGGATTTTAGAAATAGAGACTTTTGAAAGGAGAGTTTTTTGGAAAGTATAAAAACGTCTCACTTTCCTAAAATGATTTTAACCATAAGAAGGTTAGAACCACTTTAAGAAAGTAGTTTTGAAAACAACAAGATTTGAAAATATGAACCATAAAAGTCACTTTAAATGTAACACTTTCCTAAAGCAACCCTAGCCATGAAAAGGCTAGAATCACCCTAGGGTTGTGATTTTGAAAACAAGTTTTAAAAAGAAGATTTTGATACAATTTTGAAAAAAATTTTGATAATGATTTTGACAACGACTTTTAGAAGAATGCAAGAATCATGATATGCACAATGCAAATTTGGGGTCGTGAACATAATCAAGGGAGCCGAACCCACATGGTCTCCGGTTAGACTAAAAGAAAGCCCTCGACACGGTGATCCTCCAATAGTCTAATCCTACACATGGGCCGGGAGTCCCCTTGTTTCAAGTATGCAAAGAAAGGGGGGAAAAAGCTGGGGGATTAAAATAGAGAAAACTCAAGTGGGTTAGGAGAGAGAAAAGAGAGGGGGGAAGTGTAGAAACGTAAAACGAAAGCCTACCTTGTCTTATTTATTTTTCTTGGCTTTACGCACCTTGCCGTTCTTCGGTTTTCGTCTTGATCTTCGTCTTCAATCTTCAAGAATTTATCTTCAATCTTCAAGGCTTCAGTTTACAGCACTTCAAGTTTTCAAATAAAGCTTTGGAGGCTAGTGTGTGAGTGTATAGAAGTGTGTATGAATGTATAGGAGTGTGTAGGAGTGTATAGGAGGCTAGGGTTTGTGTATGGTGGCTAAGGTTTGGAAAATCTAAGGAAGCTAGGGTTTAGGAAGTGTACGAGCTCTGTGTATCAAAAATTAGGGTTTTTAAATTGAGTTTTCGGACCTCCTTCACGTTGGAGGAGGCTCTGTATTTATAGACATGAGATAGACCTAGCACCTGTTGTAGTGGCGCCAGGCCAATTTTCCTCTTAGAGCCACTAGGAGTGGCGCCAGGCCATTTCCTGGCTTGGTGCCACTGCTAGTGGCGCCAGCCAGTTAGAAAAGTGTTTAGGTCGGCAAGCAATGTATCTTTGACAGATTTGGGCACCTGTACTAGTGACTACCATGCAATTTTTAGCTTGGCTTCACTAGGAGTGACTTCGAAAAGTTCGGGAATGATTTAAGGGGCCAGGATTGGCCCGGAAGGCTGGAAAAGAGCAGGAACACTTTAAACAATGTCTCGGAGATATTTGTCTTGAAAAATGAGGATAGGATGTGTCGGAAGGGTTGATCGGGCCTTTAGGGGCAAAACGATTAATCGGATCGAGAAGCTGCCAGGACGGACTCGCACTGTCTCGGAAGAAGACTCAAGATTCGGAAACATTTTTTAGAATGTTCCCAAAGGTTACCGGTTTGATACCCATTGCCGGTGTGGTCGGAAAAGGTGACCGGCCTACTAGGGGCAAAACGATCATTTCGCACTGAGTTTGCCGGAACTAACTCAAAATGATCCAGAAAGATAGAGAAAGGTTGAGAATGCTATAACAAGCATTCTTGGGAAGTTACCGGTTTGATACCCGAGCCGGCATGGCTAGAAAAAGGTGACCGGCCCACTAGGGGCAAAACGGTCATTTTGTACCAGGTTTGCCGGAATTGACTCGGAATGATCCGGAAAGATAGAGGAAGGTCGGGAATACTAAGAAGTATTCTCGGGAGGTTACTGGTTTGATATCCAGAGCCGGCGTGGTCCCCGGGGCGCTTGGATGCCTAGGCGCAAAATGGTCATCTTGACTGAAAAGTCTCGGAACTGGCCCGATACTGTCTAAAAGGCACCTAATCGTGCCAGATTTCTTTTAAGACAATCTTAGAAGGTTGGACTTACCATTCTGAAGACTAAGGTGTGTTTCCAAGAAACGTGCCGGAAAAGGCCCAAGTGGCAGTTTGGTCATTTTTCATTAGAGTGAGCTAGCAGACACTGGTGTTGACCTAGGTTTTGAGTATTTCCGCCACTCTGACGGCGGTCGCGTGATACAGGGGTTTGTTAGCAATTCCCTATATCGACCTATTTGTGAGTATTTCTGCTACTTCGACGACTGCGAGGCCCAAAGGTGGACCGTTCTACCATCTAGGGGACTTGGGGTCTCGTCCCAGTCGACAGGTTTAAAAGGACTTACCGTCTCGAAGAGATTTTCTTCAAAAAACGTGCCGGACCGTCTCAAGGAATCAACTGTCTCGAGAGAGGGATTGGAATTGAAAATGGGTCTTACCGTCTTCAGAAAGACGCGCTTGATTGGAGTAGATTTACTGTCTCGGGGAATCAACTGTCTCGAGAGAAGGATTGGAATTGGAAAGGGGTCTTATAATTTTCGGAAAGACGTGCCTGATTTGGAATTGGAAAGGGGACTTACCGTCTTCGAAAAGATGTGCCTGATTTGGAATAGATTTACCATCTCGAGAAATCAACTGTCTCGAGAGAGGGATTGGGATTGGAATTGGAATTGGAAAGGACAATGCCCCTAAGGGCATTTTGGTCATTTTGCCTCTATTTGGGCCTAGTGGGCCCGCGAAGCGATGGATAGACGAGATTTGGACTTAGAGAGTTGGTTTCGATTGGAATACGTCCATATTTACTTGAATACAAGTCTGGACGGAGTGTAAACTGCCGAGCGGTTAAAAATGAGGCGCTTATAATATGCAAGCTTGTAAAAAGTGATAAGTAAACCAATATTTACTTTAATTTACACTACTCCTATATTAATTATGATAATCCTAAACTTAATCTTATTTACAATGTAAGCACCCTATTTTTTACCGCTTGGCAATCTACAGTCCGTCCAAACTTGAGTTCAAGTCAATATGGACATATTCCAGAATTCTAGTCCTAATCTAGTAAACTCATCGCTTCGCAAGCCCACCAAACCCAAACTGAGACAAAAAGACATAAATGCCCTTGTGGGCATTATTCGGTCCACTCCCATAGGCACGTCTTTTTGAAGACGGTAAGTCCCCTTTTCAATTCCAATAGGCACGTCTTTTCGAAGACGGTAAATCCCCTTTCCAATTCTAATAGGTGCGTCTTCTCGAAGACGGTAAGTCCCCTTCCAATCCCATAGGCACGTCTTTCCGAAGATGGTAAGTCCCCTTTTCTAGTCCAATTTCAATCCCTCTCTCGAGAAAGTTAATTCCTCGATAAGCTAAGTCTATCCAATTCGGCACATTTTTCGAAGAAAGTTTCTTCGGAACGGTAAGTCCCTTCAAACCCGTCGACCGGGACGAGATCCTAAGTCCCAGAGATGGTAGAACAGTCCACCTTTGGCGCCCGCTAGCCCGCCAATGCAGAAATGTCTGTTTCGACACACCTTCCGAGAAAGTTGATTCTTAAGCGCTAAGTCCCTTTAGCAGCTTCCCGAGATTTGGCAGTCTCGGGAATGATCGCGAATCGTCAGAGTAGCAGAAGTACTCGCAAACATCACAACCGTCAGAGTAGTAGAAATACTCATAAATAGGTCGATATAGGGAATTGCCAACAAACCTCTGTATCACAGGACCACCGTCAAAGTGGCGAAAACACTCAAAACTCAGGTCAACACCGGTGCTTGCTAGCCCCTAAGGCCATTTCTGACAAATTTCTTGAGAAAATACCTAAGTCCTCAGAACGGTAAGTCCACCCTTCCAAGATTGTCTTAAAAGCAATCCGGCACGATTAGGTGCCTTCTAGTCAGTTTCAGGCCAATTCCGAGACTTTCCGGTCAAGATGACCATTTTGCCCCTAAGCATCCGAATGCCCCGGGGACCACACCGGCTCTGGGTATCAAACCGGTAGCCTTCCGAGAATGCTCCTTATAGTATTCTCGACCTTTCATTAATTTTTCGGATCATTCCGAGTTAGTTCCAGCAAACCCGATGCAAAATGATCGTTTTGCCCCTAGTGGTCCAGTCGCCTTTTCCAACCACATCGACTCTGGGTATCAAACTGATAGCCTCCTGAAAAATTCTAAATAATGTTCCTAAATCTCAGGTCTTCTTCCAGGACATTCTGAGTCCGTCCCGGCAGTTTTCTGGTCTGATTGACCTTTTAGCCCCTAATGTCCCGATCAACCCTTCTGACACATCCTATTCTCATTTTTCAAGTCAAATACCCTTGGCACCCTATTCTAAGTGTTCCTACCCTTTTCTGGCCTTCGGAGCCATTCCCAGTCTCTTAAATCCTTACCGGACCTTCTGGAGTCATTCCTAATGAAGCCAAGCTAAAAATTGCATGATAGTCACTAGTACAGGCGCCCAAATCTTCTCAATACGTTGCTTGCCGACCTTAAAAATTTCCTAACTGGATGGCGTCACTAGTAAGCCAATATTTGGCCTAGCGCCACTCCTAGTGGCGCTAGCAGGATTTTTGGCCTAGCGCCACTGCAACAGGCGCCAGGTCATTCTTCTCTCTATAAATACAGAGCTTCCTCTAATGTGAAAGAGGTCCGCAAACTCAGTCTGAAAACCCTATTACTTGATTTATAAAGCTCGTAGCCTCCCTAAACCCGAGCTTCTTTAGGTTCTCTAAACCCTAGCCTCCATACACAAACCCTAGCCTCCTATACACTTATATACACTCACATACACTTATACACTAGCTTCTAAAGCCACCATTGAAGATTTGAAGTGCTGTAAACTGAAGTTCTCGAAGATCAAGACGAAGACTGAAACGAAGACCGAAGTAAAGTAAAAAAAAGCAAAGCGCGCAAAGCAAAGCAAAATAAACAAGACACAAGGTAGGCTTTCTCTTTAAGTTTACGCATCTCCACCCTCTCTCTTCTCTCTCTGAACCCACTTGAATTTTCTTCTATTTTAATCCCCCATCTTCTTCCCCCACTTTCTTTGTATGCTTGAAATAAGGGACTTCCCGATTCATGTGTAGGATTAGGATATTGGAGGGTCACCGTGTCGGTGGCTTTCTTTTAGTCTAACCGGAGACCATGTGGGTTCGGCCCCCTTGATTATGTGGTGAAGCCTTATCCTTGTATGTTCACAACCCCGACTTGCATTGTGCATATCATGATCTTGCATTCTTCTAAACTTGTTTTCAAACTCATTTTCAAAACTTGCATTAAATTTGTTTTCAAACTTGCATCAAAATCTTCTTTTTCAAAACTTGTTTACAAAATCACAATCCTAAGGTGATTCTAGTCTTTCCATGGCTAGGGTTGCTGGAGTACTATCGCGGGCACCCAAAAATAAAACTGATACCCGAAAAACAAATATGTAGTAGTGTAAGTAAGGATCGTTCCCACGAAGAGTGTTTAGTCTCGTTTTATGCTATGTGTACAAGGATTGGGGGGGTTTTAGATTTAATGAAAACTATTTTAATAATCACCACTACGAAACAATTCAGATTAAAGTATTGAAATTAGTCAAAAGAACAAACCTTGGTATAGGTCAACATCCACCATCGGAATTTACAACTGATCATTGATGCAAGCATACCAATTCACACATTAAATATTCACCGTCGGAATTATTTTCCTATCTCTCCTTAGTTGTAGTTAATCAGAAACAAGCGATCTGATTAACCCTAACTATTAAACAACCTAAGAAAAGCACACCAGGTTTAATCTAGCAGCAACATTAAGAATTAGAGAGATTGATAAAACTAAACAACACAAGCACAAGCGGTTGCATTTAATTTAGTCGAATGTCCTTCCTAAGATATAATAATTCCCAACACAGTAAATCATTAAATCTTAGTTGCTTCAAAAATCAGAGGAATCAAACAATTACGGATTTAATATCTAACTCAGCAGTAGAATGCAATGATTAATAAACTAGTAGGCCTCCTAGCGATTAAACAAGACAATCATGAAACTAGGCATAAAACAACATTCGATACTCAAAGCATAAATTGAATAATGAAAACAAATTAGATCTCACAGTTTATTATTAATTCCGAGGTTTCTGTCTCCTTTGACCAAGATTCAGAGTTTAGCTACGCAGGGCCATGAAAACAACTCTAATAATGACCTAGAATAATCTCAAAAATGACCAACCCTAGAAACAAAACAATCCCAGCTTTTATAGACGTCTGAAAATCTGCAGCTGCGTCATGATACTGTTCAAACGCATGGACTACCGTTCGAACGGTACGTTGAACGCACTTCGAATGGTAAAACATGTTCTCTGAGTCTTTTGAACGCTCTTCGAACCTGAATTTGACGTGTATCTGTCTAACGTAGCGTTCGAACGCATCTACTGCCATTCGAACGCCTCTTGGGACCATTCGAATGCTCCTTCGAACGCTGCTGTATTTTTGCTCAAATTCATCCCTTTTAAGCTAGGATTCTCTTTCTAGGCATTCCATAGCACCCTAAGTTAAAATATAAGAATAGTGAGTATCTTTAGGTACAAAATAAGTATAAAAGATTAAACATTATGGGATAAAAATATGATATTTGCATTCTCATCAAATTCCCCCACACTTAACCTTTGCTCGTCATCGGGCAAAACTCAAACTCACTTCCCTGAGACATCAAAGTTGTAACAAAGAACAACCAAACTCTTCAAAACTCAAAACATATCATAAACAACATTCTCGAACAACTCACAATCACTTAGCAAGCATTCCCACTTAAAGATGGAGTAAACTGAATATGTAGACCCTCACGGAAATAAACACTCTACTCTCATGTATTTAAAGGGTATGTGTATCACTCAAATTCATTCCAATGAAAATGATCTACCATAGGCTCGCATATCTTCTCATTCTCCACCTCTAGGACCACATACATAACACGAATCATAAGGACTTTTCAAGGGTTATAACGGGGTTTAGGATCAAGGTGGGAAATATTTGGGAATGTAGCTCAAAAGCCATCGAAACTAGTGGAGCAAAAATGAATCAACTCAATTTCGAATATATAAGACATGTAAAAGCAATCACTCCATTCAACAGGTTCTGTCTTTGTATAAATCCCATATAAACAGACCTATTTCTTAGAATTTTAGGAAGAATTATGAACATGAATAATTTGTAACATTAAAAGCAATTTCCTCCATCACTTCCCTGCTCTTTTTTCTTCTTTTTTCTCTTTCTTTTTTTTTTTCTTTCAAAATTACATCAACAATGGAACTCATGCATTAAGAATGAAACCATGTTCCTTTTCACCAACCATAGCCCTACCATAATTCCAGACACTCCCACAATTATTTTTTGTGCACCCATACATATCATAAGGATGAATAGTACTCCACTAGCTCTACGGCTTGGGTAAAGACATTATGTTTTTTTTGGGTTTAAAGCTTGTAATGTGGGTTCACAATAACGACATATCAAGCTTAAAGGGGTTCACAAAGGGAAAAATGAATTACAAGATAGGCTATTCGGCTTATGTAGCTTATAACAAAGATGACCTTAATCATGTTTATGCATCCATGTGTCAATATGACCGCAAAGAGAATCAAGGCAAGTTCTAGAGAAACAAATCCATGGACGAATATCTCACATGAAAAGAAAATAGTGATTGATATGTATGTGTCAGTCTAAAGGCTCAAAATCTCACCGGCTTTTGTCTACCAAATTCAGTCACTCTAATCTCAAGTAAAATAACTAGACTAATTAATTCTAAGTTAGAAGATTACTTATTCAATCATGTTCTAAATTCTTCAAGCTTAATTGAATCTTGTTATTATTATTATTTTTTTATTTTTTTATTTTTATTTTTTGAAAAGAAAATAGAACACAAAAACACAACCTAAATTTCTCTCCCCCATACTTAAAACTTACATTGTTCTAAATGTAAAGTAAAATGCACAGAAAGGGCAAAGATAACCAATATATAAATGCGAAAATAAGAAAAAAAAAACAAACTTCCCTTGGTTTGCCTCCCAAGCAGCGCCTTTGTTTATTGTCGTGGGCTCGACTCAATACTTCCTTCTTCAATCCGTATAACTCGAATTCTCAAGGTCCAATTTCTCCACATTCTCTACTTGGAAACCTTCATGGAATTGCTTAAGTCGATGGCCATTCACCTTGAACACTTTGGAAGTGGCTAAGCTTTGAATTTCAACTGTACCATGAGGAAAAACATTAATAGCGAGAAAAGGTCCAATCCAACAAGAACGCCACTTACCCAGAAAACAAACGATGCCGAGACTAGTATAGAAGAAATTTCTGGCCAACTTTAAACTCCTTCCTAGAAATCATTTTGTCATGAAAAGCCTTCATCTTTTTCTTGTAAATCCTTGTACTCTCATAGGCATCATTGCGAATTTCCTCTAACTTTTGTGTCGCGCCCAGATTTTTCGCACTCGAGGAATACTCACACAAGCGGAAAAAATGTTGTACTCTCTCGTTAGAACTCACCTCCTAGAAGAATGAGTGCGACTAAGTTTGAATTGAAAAATGGGTTTGAATAAAGGGTTTTTTAGAAAAGATTCGGAGTCGCCACCTAACTTGATTAAGGTGAGTTAGGTCACCTAAAAACTAAACATAATTCAAAAACTACACTTAGGGTTTTTGGAAAACGATTTTGAAAAAATCTCCTTAAGAGAGGGTTTTTAAGAAAAAAAACAGGTTATGTAGCAACCTTTGGAAAACATTTAGTTCTTTTTGAAAAATAACTCCGTTTTTTGTCTTTGAAATCAGTGATCTAGGTTCGGAGGTTGGTTACGTGTAGGGAAAACGCACTAAGCCATCACCCTACCCCGCCCTTTCGGTACCTACATGTCAATCTACCCTAGATTCATCTATGAGAGTCTTTAATTAACAACTGTTCAATCCTATCCACTTTAGAAAACAATGTTTAAAATCTATCATGATGCATGATGCAAGTGCAAGAAAAAGAAGTTGGAAAATAGATTTGAAAAGAAATTGATTTGATTTGAAAGAGATTTGAAGAGATAGACTTGGAATTGGAAAGTTTTAGAAGTTGGAAATAGACTTTTTGGAAATGGAAATTTGGAATTAGAAAAATGGATTATGGAATTAAAAACTTGAAGAAGATTGTAGAATTGGAGATTTGAGAAAAGTTATGAAAATAGAAACTTGAAAAAGGTTGTGGAATTTAAAATTTGAAAGAAGTTGTGACTGCACCCATGAGGGTTGCCTACGTATCCTTTTGGAGGAATCAGGTCAGTTGTAGTTCGGACAAGAATCTGATTGAAAATAGAAGAATTGATTTGGAAAAGAGATTGAATTGGAAATTGGATTGGAAAATTGAGAGATTGAACTTTGATTGGAAGATTTGAAAAGATTTGATTTTGAAAGACTCGGTTTTAAGAAACCTAGAAAGACTTGGGACATAGAAAAGAAGGCTTGGATTTGACTTGGAAAGAGTTTGGAGAAGACTTAACTTGAATACTTAGACTTGGAAGATTAAGAAAGCTTGGAATTTTGGAAAGGTTCGAATTAGGAAAGTTTCATTTTAGGAAAGTTTTGGAATTAGGAAAGTTTTGTTTTAGGAAAGTTTCGAATTAAGAAACGTTCATCTTAGGAAGGTTTTAGGTTTAGGAAAGTTTCAAGTTAAGAAAGTTTTGAATTTGAAAAGCTTAGAATTTAGAAAGATTTTAAATTAGGAAAGATTTAGAAAAGGTTCGAATTAAGAAAGTTTCAACTTAAGAGAGTTTTGAATTAAGAAAGTTTTGAGTTTAGAAAGCTTTGGATTTGGAAAGATTTGAAGTTTTAGAAAATTTTAGAATTTAGAAAAGTTTTAGAGTTTTAGTTTTAGAAAATCTTGAGATTAGGAAAGGCTTGAGTTTAGGAAAGATTTAAAAACTTGGATTTGGAAAGTTAAGATTTGGAAAGGGGTAGAATTAGGAAAGGGTTGAATTAGAAAAGATTTGAAAGCTTAATGTTTAATGAAAGATTTGGATGTTTTAGAAAACTTATGGTTTGGAAGGGTAGGAAATTAGGAGAGAGTTGATTTAGAAAAGATTTAGATTTTGAGTTTTAAAATTTAGGAAAGATTTTTATGTTCAAGTTAAGATTTAGGAAAGTAGAAGATTAGGAAAGAATTGGATTAGGAAGGGATTGGATTTTGTTCCTAAGAAGAAGTGCTTTGATTTTGTTTCCAAAAACAGAGGATTGGATCTAGTTTCCTAAATGAGGAGATTGGATTTGGTTTCCTAAAGGAAAGATGGGATTTGGTAAGGATTTGGAAAGGGGAAGTTTTTAGAAACCCTAGATTTGGAAGACTATAGTTTTGACGTAGAAAATAGGTTTTTGGAAACTCATGGCTTTGATGTAGAAAGGGAGGTTTTGGAAATCTAGGTTTGGGACAAGTTTGAAAACCATGTTTTTGGAAAGAAAATTAGAGTCTTCTAATCGTAAGTTCTAAGGCTTGACTTGGGCATCAAGAAAGGGGATTTTTGGAAAGCGCATTTTTGGGAACGAAGAGTTTTAGAAGGAAAATCCTAGGGGGGGAGTTTCTAAAAGGAAGATTTTGGGAAGAGAGTTTTTAGAAAAATGAATTTAGGGAGTGTTTTTAGAAAGTAGATTTTGGGAAGAGGATTTTGGAAAGAAGTTGAAAAATGGAGTTTTGAAAAATAGATTTTTGGAGGGAGTTTTTGAAAACAACTTTGGAAAGGAGAGTTTTAAGAAAGTACGTTGAAAAAGAGATTTTTAGGAAAAGAGACTTTTGAAGAGAGAGTTTTTAGAAGGTATAAAAATATCTCACTTTCCTAAAGCGATTCTAACCATAAGAAGGCTAGAATCACTATAAAAAAAAGGTTTTGAAAACAACAAGGTTTGAAAATATGGACCATAAAAGTCACTTTAAATGTAACACTTTCCTAAAGCAACCCTAGCCGTGGAAAAGCTAGAATCACTCTAGGATTGTGATTTTGAAAACATGTTTTGAAAAAGGAGATTTTGATGCAATGCAAGCTTTGAAAACGAGTTTGAAAATGGTTTTTGGAAGATGCAAGATCATGATATGCACAATGCAAATTTGGAGTCGTGAACATACAAGGTTAAGGCTTCACCACATAATCAAGGGGGCCGAACCCACGTGGTCTCTAGTTAGCCTAAAGGAAAGCCCCCGACACGGTGACCCTCCAATAGTCTAATCCTACACATGGACCGGGAGTCCCCTTGTTTCAAGCATGCAAAGAAAGGGGGGGAAAGAGATGGGGGATTAAAATAGAGAAAACCCAAGTGGGTTAGCAGAGAGAAGAAAGAGGGGGGAAGTGCAGAAATTTAAATAGAAAACCTACCTTGTGTCTTGTTTATTTTGCACGCTTTGCTTATCTTCGGTCTTCATCTTGATCTTCGTCTTCACACCTCAAGAGTTGTCTTCAATCTTCAAATTTCAGATTTCAACTCTTCAAGTCTTCCAAGGAGGGTTGAAGGCTAGTGTATAAGTGTATGGGGGTGTGTATGAGTGTATAGAAGGCTAGGGTTTAGTGTATGGTGGCTAGGGTTTGGAAAACCTAGGGAGGCTAGGGTTTTTTGGAGTGTTCGAGCTCTATATATCAAATTTTGGGATTTTTAGACTGAGTTTGCGGACCTCTTTCACGCTGGAGAAGGCTCTGTATTTATAGAGAGAGGAATGCACTGGCGCTTGTTGCAGTAGCACCAGGCCAAAAATTACACTAGCGCCACTAGGAGTGGCGCCAGGCCATTTTTTGGCTTGGCGCCAACCATTTAGGAAATGTTTAAGGTCGGCAAGTAACGTATCTTTGACTAGATTTGGGCCCCTGTACTAATGACTACCATGCAATTTTTAGCTTAGCTTCACTAGGAGTGACTCTGGAAAGTCCGAGAATGATTTAAGGGACTGAGAATGGCTCGGAAGACTGAAAAAAAGCAGGAACATTTAAAATAGTGTCCAAGAGGTATTTAACTTGAAAAATGAGGACAAGATGTGTCGGAAGGGTTGACCGGGCATTTAGGGGCAAAACGGTCAATCGGGCCGGAAAGCTACCGGGACAAACTCGGACTGCCCGGGAAGAAGACTTGAGATTTGGAAACATTATTCAGAATGTTCCCAAAGGTTGCCGGTTTGATTCCCAGAGCTGGTGTGGTCGGAAAAGGTGATCGACCTATCAGGGGCAAAATGGTCATTTTGTACCGGGTTTGCCGGAATTGACTTGGAATGATCCGGAAAGGTAAAGAAAGGTTGAGAACACTATAAAAAGCATTCTCGGGAGGTTACTGGTTTGATACCCAGAGCCGGTGTGGTCAGAAAAGGAGACTGGCCCACTAGGGGCAAAACGATCATTTTGTACTGGGTTTGCCAGAATTGACTCGGAATGATCCGGGAAGACAGAGGAAGATTGGGAATACTATAAGAAGCATTCTCAGAAGGTTACCGGTTTGATACCCAGAGCTAGTGTGGTTCCCGGGGTATTTGGATGCCTAGGGGCAAAATGGTCATCTTAACCGGAAAGTCTCAGAAAAGGCCCAAGGGGCAATTTGGTCATTTTTCACCGAAGTGGGCTAGCAGGCACTGGTGTTGACCTGGGTTTTGAGTGTTTCCGCCACTCTGATGGTGGTCGTGTGATACAGGGGTTTGTTGGTAATTCCCTATATCGACCTGTTTACGAGTATTTATACTACTCTGAAGGTTGTGATGTTTGTGAGTATTTCCGCTACTCTAACGGTTCGCGATCATTCCCGAGACTGCCTGATCTCGAGAAGCTACTAAAGGGACTTAGCACTTGAGAAGTCAATTTTCTCAAAAGGCATGCCTAAACGGACATTTCTGCATTGGCGGGCTAGCGGGCTCCAAAGGTGGACCGTTTTACCATCTAGGGGACTTAGGGTCTCGTCCCGGTCGACAGGTTTACAGGGACTCACCGTTTCAAAAAGATTTTTTTTCAAAAAACGCACTGAACCGCCTCGAGGAATAAACTATCTCGAGAGAGGGATTGGAATTGGAAAGGGGTCTTATCGTCTTCGGAAAGACGTGCCTAATTTAGAACCGTCTCAAGGGATAAACTATCTCAAGAAAGGGATTAGAATTGAAAAGGGGTCTTATCATCTTCGGAAAGACATGCCTGATTTGAAACCGTCTCGAGGAATAAACTATCTCGAGAGTGGGAATGGAATTAGAAAGGGGTCTTACCGTCTTCGGAAAGACGTGCCTGATTTGGAACCGTCTCAAGGAATAAACTATTTCGAGAGAGGGATTGGAATTAGAAAGGGGTCTTACCATCTTCGAAAAGATGTGCCTGATTTGGAACCGTCTCGAGGAATAAACTGTCTCGAGAGAGGGATTGGAATTGGAAAGGGGTCTTATCGTCTTTTGAAAGACGTGCCTGATTTGGAACCATCTTGAGGAATAAACTGTCTCGAGAGAGAGATTGGAATTGGAATTGGAAAGGACAATGCCCCTAAGGGCATTTTGGTCATTTTGCCTCTATTTGGGCCTGGCGGGCCCGCGAAGCGATGGACAGATGAGATTTGGGACTTAGAAAGTTGGTTTCGATTGGAATACGTCCATATTGACTTGAGTACAAGTCTGGACGGAGCGCAAACTGCCGAGCGGTCAAAAATAGGGTGCTTACATCTTGTAATTGCAATTTCCTATGTTCTCCACTTTCATCCATCTTCATGTTAAAACTCTTGATAGCCCAATAAGCTTTGTGTTCTAGCTCAACTGGAAGGTGGCACGATTTTCCAAATACCAATCGATAAGGTGACATACCAATGGGCGTTTTATATGCAGTCCTGTACGCCCACAAAGCATCATCTAATCGTAAACTCCAATCTTTTCTACTTGGATTGACTGTCTTTTCAATGATGGACTTGATCTCTCGATTTGACACTTCCGCTTGTCCACTAGTTTGCGGATGATATGAAGTTGACACCTTGTGCATTACATAGTACTTTCTCAATAAAGTCACCACAGTTTGATTGCAAAAGTGAGTACCTCGATCACTTATTAGAGCTATTAGGATTCCAAACCTGGAGAATGTGTTAGATTTGATAAAATCTGCAACAACTTTAGAATCATCAGTCCTGGTGGCTTTAGCTTCCACCCATTTCGAGACATAATCAGCAGTAAACAAGATATAAACATAACTGAAAGATACAGGAAATGGTCCCATGAAATCAATGCCCCAAACATAAAAAATTTCACAAAATAGTATGGGATTTTGTGGCATCTCATTCCTGTGGGATATATTAATTGTTCTTTGACAAAGATCGCATAACTTACAATAAGAGTATGAATCTCGAAATAGAGATGGCCAATAAAAATCACATTCTAGCACTTTTCTCGTTATTCTCTTGGCTCCAAAATGACCTCCACAAGCATAAGAATGGCAAAAGGTTAAATTAGACATGATTTCATTTTCAGGCACGCACCTTTTGATCACTTGATCCGCACAATGCTTCCATAAGTATGGGTCATCCCGCACATAGTATTTAGCGTCATTCTTAATCTTATCTCTTTGAGCCTTAGACAAACCAGGAGGTAGTATGTTAGTAACCAAATAATTTACAATATTTGCATACCAAGGTAATGTCACACTCGCGGAGAACAATTGCTCGTCAGGTAATGTTTCCTGCAAATGAAGTTCATCCTCGACATAAGCTAAACGACTCAAATGATCGGCAACACGATTTTCTGTCCCTCTTTTGTCTTTAATCTCCAAATCAAATTCACTCAAGAGAAGTATCCATCTAATTAATCTTGGTTTTACCTCTTTCTTCGTCATTAAATAACAAAAAGCTGTATGATCAAAGTAAATAATGACTTTAGTACCAAGTAAATAAGATAGAAACTTTTCTAAAGCAAAAACAATAGCTAAAAGTTCTTTTTCAGTAGTAGTATAATTTCTTTGAGCATCATTCAAAGTTTTGGAAACATAGTAAATTGCATGAGATGCTTTTCCAATTCTTTGACCCAAGACAGCACCGACTGCATAATCACTTGCGTCACACATTATCTCGGAAGGAACGCTCCAGTCAGGAGGTTGGATAACTAGGGTAGAAGTCAACAGTTCCTTTAGCTTATCAAACACCTTTTTACATACTTCATTGAACTCAAAAGCCACATCCTTTTGTAGTAACTTGCATAAAGGTGATGATATTTTGGAGAAGTCCTTGATGGATCTTCGGTAAAAACCTGCATGTCTAAGAAAATAACGAACTTCCCGTACACTAGTGGGATAAGGTAAAGATTGAATAGTGTCAACTTTAGCTTTGTTGACCTCAATTCCCCTAGATGAAATAACATGACCTAACACTATACCTTGTTCAACCATAAAATGACATTTTTCAGAGTTTAACAGAAGGTTAGTTTCCATGCATCTTTGAAGAACAAGTGTAAGGTTGTGCAAACAATTATCAAAGGAGTCTCCATAAACTGTGAAATCATCCATAAAAACTTCTATGATATGCTCAATATAATTTGAAAATATACTAACCATACACCTTTGGAAAGTGGCGGGGGTGTTGCAAAGGCCGAAGGGCATGCGACGATATGCAAAAGTTCCAAATGGGCATGTAAAAGTTGTCTTTTTCTTGATCCTCTGGTGCAATTACAATCTGAAAATAACCAGAAAAACCATCAAGGAAACAGTAATAAGAATGACCAGCTAACCTTTCAAGCATTTGATCAATAAAAGGTAGAGGGAAGTGGTCCTTGCATGTTACAGCATTTAATTTTCTATAATCTATACAAACCCTCCACCCATTCTGAACACGGGTAGGAACTAACTCATCATTTTGATTTTTCACCACAGTTATTCCAGTCTTTTTAGAAACCACTTGAACTGGGCTAACCCAATTCCTATCCAAAATAGCATAAATCATTCCAACTTCAAGAAGTTTAAGGATCTCATTCTTTACTACTTCCATCATAGGTGGGTTCAATCTTCTTTGCGGTTGACGGGAAGGTTTTGCTCCCTCTTCAAGTAGTATACGATGTATGCATGTAGATGGGCTAATTCCTTTAATATCTGCAATTGTCTAACCAATAGCCGTCTTATGCTCCTTTAGGACCTGCACAAGTTTTTCTTCTTGCAACTCACAAAGTTTACTAGAGATGATCACTGGTAATGTTCCTCCGTCTTCAAGGAACACGTACTTGAGGTGACTAGGGAGAGGCTTCAAATCTGAAATAGGGGCCTGCAAAACAGAGGGTAAAGGCCTCTCGTTAGAAACTGGTAATGCAACATAAGGCACGTTACCTAACTGCTATAACTTCGGAAAATCATTCAGTGCTGCAAGAGTTTCTTGCAGATCAGTACTCAATGCTAATTCTCCATTTTCTTCCTTAAGATGCTTATTGATAGCAACTTCCAATACATCTTTTCTATCAAGTTCATAAACTTCCTGTGCTAAAGAATCAATTATATCAATACAATAACAAGATTATCATCACAAGGGTATTTCATAGCATCATAAATATTAAACTTAACAATTTCATCATCAAATTCGATAGTAAGTGTGCCACTATGGACATCCATCTTGGTCTTAGATGTCTTTAAAAATGGTCTTCCTAACAAAATAAGGGCATTTTGGTCTCTATTTTCCATATTAAGCATATAAAAATCAGCAGGAAAAACCAAATCGTTAACTTGTACAAGAACATCTTCAACTACACTCTTAGGATAAGCATTAGATCTATCAGCAAATTGAATCACAACACCAGTTTTACTTAAAGATCCAAGCTTCAAAGAAGTATATATAGAATATGACATGACATTAATAGAAGCTCATAAATCAATCATGGCCTTCTCAAATCTAGCGTTACCTATCGTACAAGGGATAGTAAACATACCTGGATCCTTGCACTTTGCAAGGAGTTTTCTTTGAATAACTGCAAAAACATTCTCCCCCACTTTCACCTTCTCACATCCTTTAAGTTTCTGTTTCCTCTTAATTGTACACAATTCTTTAAGAAATTTAGCATAACAAGGTACTTGCTTGATAGCATCTAAAAGTGAAATATTTACCTCGCATCTATGAAAAGTCTCATATAAATCTTTAGTTTGCTTATCTTTTTTAGATTCTGCTAAAGCCTGAGGAAAAGGAGGTACAGGTTTATAATCAGAAAAATGTGGGAACTTACGCTTAGGTATGTCATCGTCATTGGGAATGTTCCCGTCTGCTATGATATTTTTCTCCTTTTCTTGATTCGACGGTGTAAGGACTACCTTTACTGGAATCTTAATCTCTTTACCACTTCTCAAGACGATTGCACTTGCATTTTCTCTTGGATTTACTACCGTCTGAGAGGGTAATTTTCCTGAACTTTGGGCTTCTAGCTGACTAACTGCGGTTGCCATCTAGTTCATCTGATTGTCCAGACTTTGAATACTAGCCCTTGCCTCTTGTTGAAATTGTTTTATCTCCTGCTAAAATTGTAAAGTATTAGTGGCAAGAGACTTAACAATATCTTCTAAAGACATACCTGAATCAAAAGTTTGGCCCAGTTGTTGTCTACGGGGTTATGGTTGCTTATATTGCTGGTAACTTGGTCGATTTTAAATCACGGGCTGATTTACTTGTGGATTCCCATAGCTAAGATTGGGGTGATCCCTTCATCCCACTTTATACGTGTTCAATTATGGATCATACTTTCTTTGCGATTATCCAGGAAAACCATTTGCTGCATGCATTTGCTCCATGGTCTCCTCTTGAAGAGCTGGACACATATCGGCTGGATGCCCTACTACTGAACAGATTCCATAAGCCTTCGCCGTTTGCATATTACCTACAACCATTTGACTTGCAATTTGTTGTTCAATGGAGGAAATATTTACCTCATTGACATGCTTGGATGAATGGTCAAGTCTAGTGTCAAATTGTTGAGAATTGGTTACCACATTTGTAATCAGATTTCTCGCAGCATCGGGAGTTTTATCCACCAAAGCTCCTCCACTAACAGCATCAATTATACTCATATCAGTGGGCCAACGACCCTCATAGAAATATTGAATAAGAAGTTACTCACTAATTTGATGATGGGGATAGCTTGCACATAATTTCTTGAAACGTTCCCAGTATTTATGTAGGGACTCTCCATTGTGTTGTATCACACCACAAATTTCTTTTCAAATGTTGGCTGCCCTTGAAGCTGGAAAATATTTCTCTAAAAATAATCTTTTCATCTCGTTTCATGTGGTAATACTTCCGGAGGGTAGATAATAGAGCCAATCCTTAGCTGAATCCTTCAAAGAAAATGGAAAAGCTCTTAATTTAATTTGCTCTTCAGTCACCCCCGTGGGTTTCATACCTGTGCATACTACATGAAACTCCTTTAGATGTTTATAGGGATTTTCACCTGCAAGACCATGAAAAGTGGGCAAGAGATGTATTAATCCAGATTTTAATTAAAAGTTAGTAGGAACATCTAAACTAGGGAATGTTATGTATAAGGGTTGTTGATTCAGATCAGGTGCAGCAAGCACTTTCAAGGTTTGATTTCTAGCCATGACTTCCTCTTCTCCTAAATCAGAATCGCTAGCAAATAGGAATTCAAGAGCTGGATCATTCCCTACAAAATTTCTCCGAGCTTCCCTTCTTGACCTGTGTAAAGTTCTCTTTATTTCTAGATCGCACTGCAATTCACCTTGATTAGAAGATCGAGTTACACTCATAAACACTCAAGAAAACTCTAGCCTACCTTGAAAACCTATTCAGAAAAAAAAAATCTAGAGTAATGAAATTAATTGAAATATTTTTTTTCTTTTTTTTTTTCGAATGAAATAAAGATCACAAGAAGCATAAAAATTAACTAAAATACTCTCCGGCAACAGCGCCAAAATTTGGAGTACTGTCGACGGGCACCCAAAAATAAAACCGATACCCGAAAAACAAATATGTAGTAGTGCAAGTAAGGATTGTTCCCACGAAGAGTGTTTAGTCTCATTTTATGCTATGTGAACAAGGATTGGGGGGGTTTTGGATTTAATAAAAACTATTTTAATAATCACCACTACGAAACAATTCAGATTAAAGTATTGAAATCAATCAAAAGAACAAACCTTAATCTAGGTCAACATCCACTATCGGAATTTACAACTGATCATTGATGCAAAAATACCAATTCACACATTGAATATTCACCGTTAGAAATATTTTCCTATCTCTCCTTAGTTGTAGTTAATCAGAAACAAGCGATCTGATTAATCCTAACTATTAAACAACCTAGGAAAAGCACACAAGGTTTAATCTAGCAGTAGCCTTAAGAATTACAGAGATCGATGAAACTAAACAACACAAGCACAAGCGGTTACATTTAATTTAGTCGAATGCCCTTCCTAAGATATAATAATTCCAAACGCGGTAAATCATTAAATCTTAATTGCTTCACAAATCAGAGGAATCAAACAATTACGGATTTGATATCTAACTCAGCAGTAGAATGCAATGATTAATAAACTAGTAGGCCTCCTAGCGATTAAACAAGACAATCATGAAAATAGGCATAGAACAACATTCGATACTCAAAGCATAAATCGAATAATGAAAATAAATTAGAACTCACAGTTTATTATTAATTCTGAAGTTTCTGTCTCCTTTGACCAAGATTCAGAGTTTAGTCATGCATGGCCATGAAAACAACTCCAATAATGACCTAGAATAATCTAAAAAATGACCAACTCAAGAAACAAAACAGTCCCAACTTTTATGGACGTCTGAAAATCTGCAGCAGCATCAAACCGTTCGAACGCTCTTGATAACGTTCGAACGCATCGAACTACCACTCGAACAGTACGTCGAATGCACTTCGAACGGTAAAACATGTTCTCTGAGTCTTTCGAACGCTCTTCGAACCTGAATTTGACGTGTATCTGTCTGACGTAGCGTTCGAACGCATCTACTACCATTCGAACGCCTCTTGGGACCGTTCGAATGCTCCTTCAAATGCTAGTGTATTTTTGCTCGAATTCGTCCCTTTTAAGTTTGGATCCCCTTCTTGGGCATTCCATAGCGCCCTAAGTCAAAATATAAGAATAGTGAGTAACTTTAGGTACCAAATAAGTATAAAAGATTAAACATTATGGGATAAAAATATGATATTTGTATTTTCATTAGTTGCTTTAGGAAAGTGTTACATTTAAAGTGACCGATATGGTCCATATTTTCAACTCCTTATTGTTTTCAAAACCACTATCCTTAAGTGGTTCTAACCTTCTTATGGTTAGAATCGTTTTAGGAAAGTGAGATATTTTATATACTTTCTAAAAACTCTCTCCAATCTTCTTTCCAAAAGTGTTTTCTAAAAACTCCCTCCAAAAATCTATTTTTCAAAAACTCTTTTTCAAACTCCTTTCCAAAACACTTTCCTCAAAGTTCACTTTCTAAAAAGGCTTCTTAAGTCTCTTTCCTAACTACTCTTTTCGAACAACTCTTTCCAAAAATCTCTTTCCCAAAATCTCGCTCAAAGTGTTGCTTTCCAAAAGCTCTCTCTTCAAAATTCACTTTCTAAAAACTCCTTTCTAGGATTTCCTTCAAAAAATCTCCCTTTCCAAAAACTCACTTTCCAAAAATCTCTTTTCTTAGAGTCCAAGTTAAGCCCTAGAACCCACAATTAAGAAACCCTAATTTTACTTCCTAAAAACATTATTTTCAATCTTGCCTTAAAACCTAGGTTTCCAAATCTCCTCTTTTACACCAAAATCATAAGTTTCCAAAACCCTCTTTTCTACGTCAAAACTATAGTTTTCCAAAACTAGAATTTTCAAAACTCCATCTTTCCAAATCCATGCCAAATCCAATCTCCCCTTTAGGAAACCAAATCCAATCTCCTATTTAGGAAACTAGATCCTATCATTCGTTCTTGGAAACAAAATCAAAGCACCTCTTTTAAAAACAAAATCCAATCCCTTGTTTTAGGAAATATGAATCTCAATCCTTCCTAGTCCAAACTTTTCCCAATCCACTCCTTCCTAATCTAGTACCTTCCTAAACCATAAGTTTCCTAAACCTAAACTTTTAAATCTTTCCTTAAACTTTAAACTTCTAAATCTTTCCTAATCTCGACCTTGCCAAATCTTAAACTTCCTAAATTCTAAACATTCCTAAACTTCAAATCTTTCCAAATCTAAAACTTTCTAAACTCAAAACTTTCTTACTTTCAAAAGTTCCCTATTTCAAAACATTTCAAATTCAAAACTTTCCATTTTCAATACTTTCCTAATTCAAAACCTTTCCTAATTCAAAACCTTTCCTAATTTCAAAACTTTCCTAATTCGAAATCTTTCCTAAATTGAAATTTTCTTAAAACGAAACTTTCCTAAAATGACACTTTCCTATTTGAAAACTTTCCTAATTCAAACATTTCATAAATCTAATCTTTCTCCAATCTTCCAAGTCCAACATTCGATTCAAATTTTTCTTAATCTCAAGTCTTTTCTAAATCCCATCTTTCCTAAGTCTAGGTTTCTTAAACCTCAATCTTTCCAAAACTTCTTCTATTCTAAGTTCAAATCGAATCCTTTTTCCAATCAAAATCTCCTTTTCAAGTCAAACATTCTATTTTCTATCGGACTCTTGTCCGAACTATGACTGACTTAATTCCTCAAAAAGGATATGTAAGCAACTCTCATGGGTGCGGTCACAACTTCTTTTAAATCTCCAATTCCATAATCTTCTTTAAGTTTCCAATTTCCTAATCTCTTCCAAGTTTCCAATTCCATAATCTTCTTTAAGTTTCCAATTTCCTAATCTCTTCCAAGCTTCCAATTCCATGATCTATTCCAAATTTCTATTTCCAATTTCTAAAAATTTCTAATTTCAAATTTATCTTTTTAAATCAAATCAATTTCTCTTCAATTCTTCTTTTCCAAATCTATTTTCCAACTCTCTTTTCTTGCACTTACATATCATGCGTCATGCCTTTTTAAATAATCTTTTTCTAAAGCGGATAGGATTGAACATTTGTTAGTTGAAGACTCTCATAGGTGAAGCTAGGGTAAATAGACATGTAGGTACCGCAAGAGTGGGGTAGGGTGATGGCTTAGTGCGTCTTCCCTGCACGTAACTAACCTCTGAACCTAGATCACTATTTTCAAAAGACCAAAATGGAGTTTATTTTCAAAAAGGGCTTAAATATTTTTCAAAGGTTGCCAAACAACCTGTTTTTCTAAAAACCTTCTTTTGAGGAAGTATTTTCAAAATCTTTTTAAAAAACCGTAAGTATAATCTTCGGATTGGGCTTAGTTTTTATGTGACCTAACTCACCTTAATTAAGTTAGGTGGCGACTCCAAATCTTTTTCAAAAGCCCTTTATTCAAATCAATTTTCAATTCAAACCTAGTCGCACTCATTCTTCTAGGAGGGTGAGTTCTAACGAAAGAGTACAGTGTTTTTCCCGCTTATGTGTGTATTTCTCGAGTGCAAAAAATATGGGCGCGACATACAAAACACAAAATTATTACAGGTATAAAATATACGTACTCATGCCCGTGTATGCAATATATCTAACATGTGTAAAAACTCTAAGTTTTCGAATAAATCTGGAATGGAAAGACAAATCCTAATTGATCAGGCCAATACTATCATGTGATCTTCATAATTGGTTCCAAGAATAAAACTAGCTACTCATGATAATAAAAAGAAAAAAATGACTTCATAAATAAAAAGGTTTATTACAACAGAATAACGGTAAAGAAGAGGCCGAAAGCTGACTAAAAAAAACACTAACAAACTAATTGGAAATCTACACCTAAAAATGAAACAATTGAATGTGGAGCACTCTAACTTTGAACTTCCTCTACTTTAAACTCTTTGTTCTCTTCTCAAGCTCTCTTCTTTCTTCCCATGGCTCTCCTATTTATAGGAGATGACAAGAAATTTTGTTATTATTTTTTTAATTTTTTTAAAAATATTTTTTAATTTTTTTTTCATCTCACATTATTTAATTTTTCCACTCTCATTTTTTAATTTTGTTTTCCCAGTCACATTATTTAATTTTACCACTCACATTTTTTTATTCTTTTTTCACTAATATTATTTAATTTGTCCACTCACATTATTTAATTTTATTTTTTCACTCACATTATTTAATTTTTATCATTCACATTATTTTCTTTTATATATATAATACATCAAATTAACACCCGAAAAAAATGCTTGTGATCTCTAGCTTAATTTTGCTATATTTTAGCTTTGAATGTATAGATAACATAAAAAATGTTAAAAAAAAAATTAATTTGCATTAAAATAATTGACTACGCCTAGAACATGACAATCTATTAAAAACACTAGAGTGTAAGTGCGGTGAAGCAGTAAATAAAATTCGGTAAAATTGAAGTCGACCCACAAGGAACGGTTGACAAAAATGTAAAATTTAAGTACTAAAATTCACTCCTAGTAAAAAATTAGATACCTACTAAGTCATACTAAACACTGTAGTGTTGGAATGATTTCAGTTGTAATCTAAACCGACTGGTTTCAATTTTACTTTGAAGAGTACCAATGAGAATAGGACAAGTGCTACAAAAAATGGTAACCAAAATAAAAATAGATGTTTTTGGGAGATTTAATGGTTGTTGTGAAATTAGACTTTAAATAAAATTTAATAAAACAGTATTGGATCTAATTGATCCGATCACTTGATTCACCCGAAATTCCAATGGAGGTTTTGTAACTCAAAATATTTAATTAAATTTAGAATAATACAATTAAAGTCATAAATTTATACCATCGATTTGTGCAATAACTATACAAACTAAGATTTGTGCATAGAAATTATCAAACACAGTAAAAAAATCTATGTTTTCTGAAATATCTAGAATTTAATTACAACCGATTGAAATATTCAAAAGATATACAATAAAACCCAATTATCTCCGTTAAAATCCCAAGATCCTCGGATGATTTTCACAATTAGTTCCAAGAATAAAATTAGCTACTCATACTATTTAAAAGACTTGGCTTGAAAAATAATTTTATTAATATAAAGTACAACAAAATACAAGACTAAAAATGAAAACAAACTAATCCCTAAAGAAATTTCTATACTAAACTCTTTCTATAAAAACTAAAAATTTTCTCTCTCCACCTCCGTTCTCTCCTGCGTTCGTCCTCTTTTTATAGGTGAAGAAGGACTCCATTCGTATCTCTTCTACCTCTCTTTCTTTTCTTTTTTGTTTTTCTTTTCTTCTTCCTTCATGTCTTTTCTCCTTTTATTCTTGTCCCACCATCATTTAATGGCCAAATGGCCTTGTCAGCCATTCCATCACCTGTAACCAATCCAATAATACATATATATATAAACTTGTTTCATTATATATATATATATATATATTATGATAATAAGATATAATATAATATAATATATATACCCACTCATATAGATAATATACATCACCTTGCTTCATTTGACTTAGTTTTATATTCAAATCTGCTCAAGGCGTGCAAAACATGAAAAATACTATAGTTATATAAAAATGATAAATAACACACAAAAAATAACTAACATTAGTGGTAATTGGAGACTCTACTTGTACTTTTTTTAGAGTGCAATCGCACCCCCCAACTAAGTTTTTGCTAGTCCTTAGCAAAACAAATAAACACACTTAAAAGATAAAAAGAGATGCTCCACTTTCGTAGGGACTATGATTGTATTTAGCATATGCACCAAGCCTTTCTACCCTTAGGGTACCCCTAGTGGACAAGTGGTGTCTCGTGAGGGCTTCCAGTGATGATACTCACAAACATCAAAATGTGGTCTACAAATGAGGATAATGAGGAAAAAAAATATTACATGTAACAAAATACAAGCATATTCTTTCTATCCTACTCTTTAATGCACAAGCAAGATAATGTCTTAGAAAAATATATGAAAGACTTTTGTGTGAGTGTGTGTGTTCATTACATGATAAGGAAAGTATTACAACATAAAAACACAGTGTCATCCTTTAAGCTTTGATTCAACCTCACTAGATATTCTCTCAAAAAGAAAGAAATCAGGCATCTCACACTGGTTGTCTACGTAAGAGAGTAAATGTAAATTATAATTAAAAGAGACAACTATAAAGAAATAACGTGAATATAAATTGTGGGAGATGACTTGGCATTGCTCTATGAAAGAATATTCAATGTTAAAACCACACAAGCAATTGATATGTGAATTCTTTAGTGAGTGAATGAACAAACAATGTACGCTTCAAATCATTGAGGGCTTTGTTTAGGTTGTAACTTTACCATGAGGCCTAAGGTAAGGAGAAAGAAAGGATAAAAAATTCAAAACATATGTGATTAAGGCATGTAATGATCAATGAATAAGTATATTTTTTTTTAACTTCCCTTCTTTCTTACTATCTTTTCCATTTTTTTTTCCTTTCATCATATTGTAAAAACATCCCCCCTTTTATCAATTTAACTTTCACAAGTGAAGATACTTGTGTTTTTCTATTAGGGAAGAAACTTTAACAATGCTATATTTAACACAAGATAAGAAATAGATTTCACATTGGGTCCAAGGAAATTGTATCAACAAAGAAATATGTGGCTCAAAAGATCAAAGATGGTATGGAGTCATTTTAAAAGTGCACAGCAACTCAAAGTTCTAAAAATTCAACATATTCAATTACCTAAGCAATTAAAACAATCAAGTCAAAGACAAGTATAATGAAGTTATTGAATGAGTGATGTGAAAGAATTTCATCAAGAGTAAATATAAACACTCCGAATAGCGTAATTGATTTTAAAGTTGTCTTGGTTAAAATCTCTACTTCTGTAAGGATGAAGCTGTACAATATGTATAAATATAAAATTTATCATGGTATGATAATGAGTAATATAAGATAGCCTCTGTCTATATGTTAAGATAAAATTTTGCAATTGTATTAAAAAAAAGGATAAAATAAAAATTGTGCTAAAGTGAATAAAAACATGTTTCAACAAATCCCTAAAATTTACATTTACATTCAACATAAAACTGTACAAAATTTTAAAACACTCTTTTTTTTCATTTTTTTTTAAAAGTTTGAAAAATAACTTCAAAAGCTGCAAAAATGAACACAAACAATTTGCAAAACATATGTACAGACAAATAAAATAAGGAATTATTAAAAGAAGTACACAAACACATTATACAACGGTTAGTCATAACAAAGTTGAGTTAACCCTTTAACATCCAAATCAAGGTAGTCTGCAATTTTGGTGAAACTCATGTGTCTCAATGCCTCGGCATTTACTTTACCCTTAATAATGTCTAAATAAACCATCTGATTCCCTAACATTAATCGGTTGCTCTCTTTGCAAATTTTATCTACACTCGTATGTCTAGCACAATAATGACAGCTATTTAGTTTTTTTGCTTTTCTCTTATAGGCCAGAGTATTGCGACCAGTAAGAGATTGAGCTCGTTCCTCGTGGAGCTCAACTCTATTCGCCACTCTTGCACGACGAATTATTTTGCCACTGACATCGCGTACAAATATCAGATCAACAGAACATGCAAATGCAAGTATTCTACCATCTATATGAGAAGTTATGACACTATCTAGTTCTTTAACGTCTACTGTTCACAAAGACAAAAAAATAAATAAATAAAATAAAACAAACAATAGAAAATGACAAACCAAATAAAAAATTAAAAAAAACAAACGTGTCCCTGCCCCCCAACCCCCTCCCCCTCCCCCCCCCCCCCCCCCCCCCCCCCCCCCCCCCCCCCCCCCCCCCCAAAAAAAAAAAACTAGAAAATAGTCACGACCACGAGGCAAAAAGGAAGGGAAAGGGTGGGAGACAAACATGGATGGGAAGAAAGGTCCCTTCCCTCCAACTAAAGATAAAATAGCTAACAAACCAAATAAACTAACTAAACTAACTGTACAAACTGATTTGGTATTGCTTCTACTCAAACAATGGTAAATCCATAAGATCCACACTTTCAATCAAACTTACAAAGTTCTCCAAGTAAGGCTTCAGTCTTTGCCCTTTGACTTGAAAAACATTCCTATTACTGGAATTCTCAATTTCTACCGCTTCGTGCAGTGACACATCTCTTACTTGATAAAGTCCAAACCACTTACTCTTCAGTTTGCCTGGAAACAAGTATATTCAGGAATTGTAAAGCAATACTTTTTGACCGACATGAATTTCGCGCCCTGATTTTTCACACTCGAGAAAGACACACAAGTGAGAAAAATACAGTACTCTCTCGTTAGAACTCATCCTTCTAAAAGAATGAGTGTGACTACGTTTGAATTAAAAATTGATTTGATTAAGGGCCTTGGGAAAAGATTTGGAGTCGCCACCTAACTTGATTAAGGTGAGTTAGGTCACCTAAAACTAAAAACAATCCGAAGATTACATTTAGGATTTTTGAAAAAGGTTTTAAAAACTTCCTCAAAAGAGGGTTTTTAAGAAAATAGGTTGTTTGGCAACTTTTGAAAAGATTTAAGCCCTTTTTGAAAATAACTTTATTTTGGTCTTTGAAAACAATGATTCTAGATTTAGAGGTTGGTTACGAGTAGGGAAGACACACTAAGCCATCACCCTATCTCGCTTTTTTGGTACTTACGTGTCTGTTCACCCTAGCTTTACTCATTTGAAATCTTTGATTAAAAAATGTCCAATACTATCCACTTTTGAAAAGAACTATATGAAAGAAATTTGACATGCAAATGCGAGAAAAAGGTTTTGATTTTAAAAATATACTTAACATGAAGATTTGATTTTGAAAATAGATTTGAAGAGACTTGATTTGAAATTGGAAATAAGGTTTTAGAAATTAAAAATAGATTATAAAATTGGAGATCTAAAAATAGATTTTGGAATTAGAAACTTGAAATAAATTATAGAATTTGGAAACTTAAAAAAAGCTTGTGACTGCACCATTGAGGGTTGCCTACCTATCTTTTTTTGGGAATCAAGTCAGTCGTAGTTCAAACAAAAGTCCGATTGAAAATAGACACTTTGAGGTTTTAAAAAGTTTGACTCGAAAAGATTTGATTAGGAAAGAATTTGATTTGAAAAAGGAGTTGATTTGAACTTAGAATAGAAGATATAAATCGAGATTTGATTTGAAATTGAACTTAGACTTGAAAAAGGGTTTAAACTTTAAAAGAAAACTTGAACTTGATTTGGAAAGATAGAGTTGAGTTTTAAAAATATTTTAAATTAGATTGAAGTTGGAAAACCATCTTAGTTTAGAAAGGAGTTTTAGAAAAGAGTTGAAACTTCCTCACTTTAGGGTTAGGGTTGAACTAGGATTTAGGCTTCCTAGGGTTTAGGTTACCTAAGATTGGAATATGTAGTTGAATTAGAAAGAATTTGATTTAGATTTAAAAAGTTTGATTTTGGAAAGTTGAATTTAGGAAATGTTTGAATTGAGAAATGTTTGAATTAGGAAAGTTTCAAAATAGGAAAGTTCCATTTTAGGAAAGTGCCAAATTAGGAAAGTTTCATTTTAGGAAGATTTTGAATTTGGAAAGATTTGAATTTTGGAAAGTTTGAACTTAGGAAAGTTTTGAATTCAGGAAGATGTGAACTTGGGAAAGATTTGATTCTTGTTTCCTAAAATAAAAGATTAGATTTTATTTTCAAAAATAGATGATTTGATAAGGTTTTTAAAATTAAAGGATTTGATTTGTTCCTAAACGAAAATGTTTGATCTAGTTTCCTAATTTAAAAGATTGGATTTGACATAAAATTGGAAAGGTTTGAATTTTGAAAATCTGAAATTTGGAAAGTTATGATTTTGGGTAGAAAAAGGGATTTACGAAACCTATGATTTAAGGCAAGAGAGGAAGTCACAATTTTAGGAAAGAGAATTAGGGTTTCCTTATCATGAAATCTAGGGCTTGACTTAGACTCCAAGAAAAAGAGATTTTGGAAAGTAAATCTTTTGAAGAGAGTTTCTAGGAAGCAAACTTGAAGAGAGTTTTTATAAAGTGAATTTTTTTGAAGAGAGCTTTTTAGGAAGGAATTTGAAAAGGGTTTTTGAAAAATAGATTTTTGAAGGGAGCTTTTTTGAAAAAAAGTTTGAAAAGTAATCTAGAGAATGATTTGAATATGGACTTTTGAAAACATTTTACCTTCTTAAAACGATTCTAACCATGAATAGATTAGAACTATTCTAAATTGGTGGTTTTGAAAACAATATGGATTTGAAATATGGATCAATATAATCCCATTGAATATTACACTTTCCTAAAACAACCCTAACCATGGAATGGTTAGAATCATCTTAAAATTGTGGTTTTGATGAAAAACAATTTAGGGTTTACACCGAAAATATGGACCTTGATGGTCACAATGAATATAATACTTTCTTAAAATAACATTAACCATGGAATGATGAGTTTGAAGGGACTTACCATTCCAAAGAGTTTTCTCAAAAAATGTGTTAGACTGGATGGTCATATCGCTTGAGGGATCAACTTTTGTGAAAGGTATGCCGAATTTGATTTGAATTGGAATTGGCCTTGAAAGGGGACTTACCGTCTCTAGGAAGACGTGCCAACTGGAATAAGACCGAGCAATGCCACAAGGGCATTTTGGTCATTTTACCTCTGTTGGGCCCAGTGGGCCCATGAAGCTATTGATTGATTGGATTGAGTTTGGAAAGCTAGTTTTGACTTGAAAGTGTCTATGTCGGTTTGAATGTAAGTCCGGTCGGACCGGAGATTGCCAAGCGGGTAAAAATGGAGTGCTTACAATGAAAAGACTTACGCAGGATGTGCTAGTCATGGAATGTTTTTATCTTGGCCTTAGAGATCTTTGTATTCTCATAGGCATAATTTCAGAGTTCCTCAAGTTCATTGAGTTACAGCTTTCTAGTTTGGCCGGCTGCATCTATGTTCTCATTAAATTGGCGAATGGCCCAATAGGCTTTGTGCTCAATTTCTACCAAAAGGTGACATTATTTCCCATACACATGCCTATAAGAAAAAGCACTAACACAGTTTTGTAAGCAGTTATATAAGCCTAGAGTGTATCCACTAATCTTAAGGGCTAGTCTTTATGGTTAGGATTAATAGTTTTCTTAAGAATGTGCTTAATCTTCCAATTAGCTAACTCAACTTGGCCACAAGTTTGGAGATAATAAGGTGTACTAACCTTGTGAATGACCCTACACTTTCACATTAACATGCTAACAGGTTTATTACAAAAGTGAGTGTTACTATCACTAAGGGCAGCACGAGGCATACCAAAGCGAGAAAAGATAATCTCCTTTAAGAACTTGACCTCAACAATGGCCTCTACCCATTTAGACGCATAATCAATGGCCACAAGAGTCTAAAGGAATCTAAACGAACTAGGGAACGGTCCCATCAAATATCTCAAGATAGGGTATATGATACCCTCATCAAGAAATTTCAGTACTTCTCCTCTCACAACTTCCTTTAAGTTAGGATTTAAACGTCTTTGCATTTGACGTACTAGTTTAGACTCTTCCTCAAAATATATACAATGTGTACATACAAGAGAACTAATACCGTGAAGGTCTGCAATGGTCCAACCTAAGCATTTTCTATGATTCTTTAGCATTTTCACAAGGCCCTTCTTTTGGCCTTCACATTCACCAAGGAATGCATACTTCAATGTCAAAGGCAAAGGTTTTTTTTTTTGGAGTGGGTGATTTTTGTTCAGAAGGGACAGGCTTTACGAAACTAGGAATTATAGGCTCAAATAATGGGCTCCAGTGACCACTTGCATACATTATTCTCTCTCTATCCCTCCAGGAATTGTGTCCTAAGACTTGACACGGTCATAATTTAACCAGTCATTAGGCTTGCTCAAACTATGAGCTCTTTCAATAGGACCGTCAAAAAATTCATTCTCAAAGTACTCTTGCACAATAGACTTAATGCAGTCTACTTCTTTGATATCTTCATACTCTCCTGGTTGTTTTCCAACTGAAAAGATATTCATCTCGACAGTCATATTCCCAAATAACAACTTTAACAGCCCATTCCTAGAATGGGTTATGGCATTACAAGTGGCTACGAATGGTCATCCTAAGATAATAGGAATTTGAGAATGAACACTAATGCTCGCAACTGGTTGTGTATCTAGCACAATGAAATCGACTGGATAGTAGAAGTTATCTATCTAAATGAGAACATCCTCCTCAACACCCCTAGGAACCTTAATAGATTTGTCAGCTAGTTGGAAGGTGACACGTGTAGGGCGCAACTCACCTAATCTGAGTTGTTAATAAACTGAATAAGGGAGTAGATTGACACTTGCTCCTAGATCAAGAAGGGCTTGATCTATCTTGTTTCCTCCTATTGTACACTAAATAGTGGGATAGCTTGGGTCCTTACACTTCGGTGGGGACTTATATTGCAAAATCGCACTTTGACTCTCATTCATAAACGTAGTTTCCTTAACATGCAATCTTTTTTTCATGGTACACAAGTCCTTCAAGAGCTTGGCAAAGGAGGGAATTTGTTTATGGCATTTAAGATCAGAATGTTGACCTTGACTGGACTTGCTTAAACACTTCATAAATTTCAGAATTTAGAAGCTCATGTTTTGGCTTGGTCAATTTATGAGAAAACGAGGTATATTTCACAACATCAATGCCCTCATCTTCAGATGCTTTGGTTGGCTCTAAGACTGGCTCAATTGGTTCTTTTTCTTTCCCACTCTCATCTCTTTTTCTCTTTTGTTCTCTCACATTTTCCTTTCCTTCATCACTAACCTTAAAAATTTTGTTTCTCGGTGGAATGGGTTTATCAATGATTTTCCTGTTCCTCAAAGTTGTGATGGATTGAACTTGTTCATGATTAGATTGAGGATTAGTCCTTGTTGCGGTCATGTTCACTTGTTTTATGGGATTTGGATTTGATTGCAGTTGAGATGGAAATCTCCCCGACACTTGTTGAGTCAAAGCTTATGTTAAGTTAGACATTTGCTTTGCTATATCCTCTAACATCCTAGTGTGTTGGTCTAACACCTTATCCTACCTATCCACCTTATTATTGACTCCTCTCATATCATTGGTCAATTGATGAATATTCTCTTTTAAAAGTCTCCTATAAGGGGGTTGATATGTATTAGGCTGGGGTTGGAAAAGCATGGATTGTTGAGATTGAACATGTTGGGATTAGAAAGGTTGAGGGTTTTAAAGCTTTCCTTAGAATGTCTGAGAATTCGAAGGACCCTCGTTTCTCTACCCAAAGTATGGGTGATTTCTCTATCCAGGGTTGTATGTGTTTGAAAAAGGGTTTCCCTCAACTTATTGGTCACCATATGTACCCCGATATTAGCTAACCGCATTGACGTGGCAACACAAAGCCTCCTTAAAACCTAGTATAATTGGACATGCATCAATTTCATATTCCATTGTACCACACATTAAACAACTCTCTTCCTTAGGAGAATCACTGGTCACAACATTGACCTTACTTGTCTCTATAGCTTCTATCTTTTAGGTAAGTGCAGCAACTCTGGCATTCAGATCATCCACTTGATTAACCTAAAATGTTACCCTAGGCTTAGACTCAGGATTTTGGGTCGTAGTTGTGGCCCAATCTCTAGCCAAGTTTACTAAGTAATCAAAGAAATCATATACTTCAAATGGGTTTTTGTCATACAAAGTCCCTCCGCACATAAACTCAACGAATTACTTTAGTTGAGACGCCAATAATGAATAGAAAGTATTTATGATATGCCAATTGGTGAAACAGTGATGTAGACAAGCACTTAACAAATCTTTGAATCTCTCCCAACTTTGGAAGAACGATTCACTAGACACAGGGGAAAATTGAGAGATTTGACGATGAATCGCCTTAGTTTTATGATAGGGAAATTTTTTTTTAAGAATTATGTCTGAAGATTTTGCCAAGAATGAATAGAATTAGGCCTCAATGAATTGAACCATGTCTTGGCCTTATCTTTGAGAGAAAACGGGAATAGTTTCAAAAGTACAATTTCCCTTGGGTAAGAATTATCGAAGAACATAAAGTATACGTCCTCAAAATCTTTTATGTGTTTATATGGTTTTTCATAATCCAAACCATGGAAAGGATTTATCAACTGGATCATTCTCGGCTTTAAAGTCATTGTTGTATGATGCACAGGAAGAATAATGCAAGAAGTTGGTGCTTGCCTAGTGGAATTCAGATAATCCCTAAGAGATCTATGAGTAGGATCACCATGTACACTCCCACCTTTAGGTACATTATTTGGATTTGGCGGGTTAGGATTCACAGGTGGTTTATGATCAAATTCTTTTGCCATTGGGATAGAACTAAGATCTCGGTTAACTAACTGAATATTCAGAGTAGGAGTCCTAAGTGGAGAAAGAGTACGGAAGATGGGAGAAAGATCACTAGAATAGCCAAAGCTCACCAATCATCCATGCACATCCTTAATGAATCCATCCTAAAACATAAACACGGACCTTACAAGTCAGAATACTGGGCTAAAAATCCAAGTGGGCCACCAACAAAGTGGGGATGAGAAGAGAAAAAGTATTAACGGCTCTCAGAGTTGAGAAAATAGAAGGTCACCTACCTGGAAGGATGCGGGCAGAGCAACGACTGGACTGGACTGGACCGGGGCACTTTTGGAGTCAGCTAACGATAAGATACTAATAATAATAATAAAAGAAAAACAATACATTACAACAGTATACTAAAATACCTACAAAAAAAAATAACAAACGAAAATAATGTTAGACAGGTTACTAACAATGTTATTGTAACCTTAGTGAGCGGTGCTGACCTAAATAGACAATGAATTAGCTCGAAATAAGATTATCCACGATAATAAAATATATATATATATTAAGCTATATGGTCACCATATCGAGCAGCGCCAACCTAAATAGGCAGTGAATCAACTCGAAATGTAAACTACAAAGAAAAAAAAAAGTTGAAATAATTTGCAGAAAATAAAATGTTAGAATGATAACCAATGTTGGTTATTCATAAATAAAAGAAAATGTTAAATATTTAGTAAGTTAGATGAGTTAGATGGGTTAGATGAAAAATAAAAATAGAAAATATAGTAACCAACTTTACTGGCTTCGTCCAGCAGTAGGCAAGTATGCCAACCAAATAGGTCAACCACAAGAAAAAATAAAAATATTTTTTTAGTTTTTTAATTTAATTTTTGAATTTATTTATTTATTTTTTTGCATGATTTTTTTTTAAAGTCGTTTCCTAGCAACGGCTGCAAGATTCTTGACTACGCCCATAATATTGCAATATATTAAAAACACGCAAGTGCAAGTGCGGTGAAACAGTAAATAAAATCTGGTAAAACTGAAGTCGATCCACAAGGAACGGTTAACAGAACATGCAAACTTTAGGTGCTAAAATTCACCCCTAATAAAATATTAGATACCCACTAAGTCACACTAAACACTGTACTATTGCAATGACTTCAATTGGAATCTAAGCAGATTAGTTTGAATTTCACCTTGAAGAGTACCAATAAGAGTAGGACAAGTGCTACAGAAAATGGTAACTAAAATAAAATAGATAGTTTTGGGAGATTTGATAGTTGTTGTGAAACTAGAGTTTAAATAAAATTTAATAAAATGGTCTTAGATCCAATTGAACCGATCACCCAATTCATCAAAAATTCCAATGGAGGTTTTGTAACTCAAAACATTTAATTAAATATAGAATAATACAATTAAAGTCATAGATTCATACCATCGATTTGTGCAATAACTATATCAAACTAAGATTTGTGTATAGAAATTACCAAACATAGTAAAAAATTTACGTTTTCTGAAATATCTAGAATTTAATTACCAAGAATTGAAATATTCAAAAGATATATAATAAAACCCAATTACCTCCGTTGAAATC
Organism: Euryodendron excelsum; assembly: GCA_033060915.1. Lineage (NCBI taxonomy): Eukaryota > Viridiplantae > Streptophyta > Magnoliopsida > Ericales > Pentaphylacaceae > Euryodendron > Euryodendron excelsum. The sequence goes on along the minus strand of CM065379.1, from coordinate 19,246,563 downwards.
CCAAGATCCTTAGATAATCTTCACAATTAGTTCAAAGAATAAAATTAGCTACTCATACTATTAAAAAGACTTGGCTTGAAAAATAATTTTATTAATATAAAGTACAAAAAAAATGCAAGAATGAAAATGAAAACAAACTAATCCCTAAGGGAATTTCTGTACTAAACTCTCTCTATAAAAACTAAAAATTCTCTCTCTCCACCTCTATTCTCCCCTGCCTTCATCCTCTTTTTATAAGCGAAGGACTCCATTCGTATCTCCTCCACCTTTCTTTCTTTCATTTTCTTTTTCTTTTTTTTTTTTTTTTTTTTTTTCTTCTTCCTTTATGTTTTTTCTCCTTTTATTCTTGTCCCACCATTATTTAATGGCCAAATGGCCTTGTCGGCCATTCCATCACCTACAACCAAACTAATAATACATATATATACACATATATATAACCTTACTTCATATACATATATATACATATATTTTGATAACAAGATATAATATAATATATATACCCACCCATATAGATAATGTACATCACCTTGCTTCATTTTACAAGTATCTGGTGTGATCATATCTCTCTGTATATAAATCATATTCACACACATGACTGTAAGTGCAATTCCTAGATCTTACATATCTCAAGCATATATAATTGCCAACAAAGTATGAATGAATGTAAACAAGAGAAAGAATCAAATATCATGTTAATTGAATATCCTAAATATGGCTTTAAGGGCTCATACCATCCAACAGTTTTGATGGCATACCTGTGTTGACCTAGTGAGTGTTTTCGTCACCCTAATGACTTAAAGGTTTATGAGTATTTCTGTCACTCCAATAATTTCATGTTGGTTTTAGAGACTGTCTGATCTCGAGAAACTACCAAATGCCAAGGGGTATAATTGATATTCTACATTGGCAGGCTAGTAAGCACTAAAAGTGAACCATGTAAAGTTTGTAAGTGTTTTTGTCACTCTGACGGTGTGAGGGTGTCGCGTTCCGATTTTTCGCACTCGAAAAAATACAAGTGAGAAAAACACGGTACTCTCTTATTAGAACTCATCCTCCTAGAAGGATGAGTGCAACTAGGTTTGAATTAGAAATTGATTTGAATAAGGGCTTTTAGAAAAGAATTGGAGTTACCACCTAACTTTGTTAAAGTGAGTTAGGTAACCTAAAACTAAGTGCAATTTAAAGATTAAACTTAGAGTTTTTGAAAAGGTTTTGAAAAACTTCCTTAAAAGAGGGTTTTTTGAAAAACAGGTTGTTTGGCAACCTTTGGAAAGATTTAAGTCCTGTTTGAAAAATAACTCCATTTTTGGTCTTTCGAAAACAATGATTATAGGTTCGAAGGTTGGTTACGTATAGGAAAGATGCACTAAGCTATCAACCTATCCCGCCCTTGCGGTACCTTCATGTCTTATCAACCTAGGTTCACTCAATTAGAATATTCGATTATTTAATGTTCAATACTATCCACTTTGAAAAGAATCTTGAAAAAATGTTTGATATGATGCATGACATGCAAGTGCAAGGAAAGAGTTTGATTTTGAAAATAGATTTAAAGAAAGAATTTGAAGTTTGAAAAGAGGTTGTAGAAATTAAAAACTTGAAAAAGGTTGTGGAATTGAAAATTTGAAAAAGGTTATGAAAATTGAAAACTTGAAAAAGGTTGTGACCGCACCCATAGAGGTTGCCTACGTATCTCTTTGTTGGGAATCAGCTTAGTCGTAGTTTAGACTTGGGGTCTGATTGAAAATAGATACTTTGAGGTCTTTGAAAGGTTTGACTTGAAAAGGTTTGATTTGAAACTTTGATTGGAAGATTGGAAATTAAATTTTGATTTGAAATCGAACTTGAAATTGACTTTAATTTGAAATTGAGCTTTGATTTGAAATTGAACTTCAGGAGTAAAACTTGGACTTGTTTTGGAACGTTTGAATAGAATTTTGAAATCATCTTGACTTAGATTGAAGTTTTAAAACCATCTTGATTTTCACTTGAGTTTAAAGAAGAGTCTTTAAAAAGAGTTGAAGTTTCCTAATTTTAGGGTTAGGGTTGAACTAGGATTTAGACATCTTAGGACCTAGGTAACTTAGGGTTGAAACATGCACTTGAAAGAAAAATGTTTAATTTTAGAAATTTAAATTTTATGAAAGTTTTGAATTAGGAGGGTTCCAAGTTAGGAAAGTTTCGAATTAGGAAAGATTCGTTTTTAAGAAAGAGTTGATTTTGGAAAGGTTTGAATTTAGAAAGATTTGAAATTTAGAAACACTTGAAAGTTAGAAATTAAAAAAGGTTTAAAATTTTGAATTTAAGAAATATTGAAATTATGAAATATTAGAATTAGGAAAGATTTGATAGTTTGAAATATAGAAAGTCCGGATTTGGAAAGGTTTGAAATTAGGAAAATTTTGATTTTTATTTCCTAACTGTAAGCACCCCATTTTTGCTCCTCAGTAATCTTCGGCCAAACCAAACTTATATTCAAATCGACACAGACACATTAAAGTCTAAACTAGTTTTCTAGACTCAATCTAGTCAATTAATCACTTCGCGGGCCTTTCAGGTCCAATAGAGGCAAAATAAACAAAATGCCCTTAGGGCATTGCTCGGTCCAATTCCAGCTGGCACTTCTTCTTAAAGATGGCAAGTCCTTATTTCAACTCCAACTTCAATTCTAGCTCCAATTCCAATCAAAACCAATCAAACTCAATTCAACATGTCTTTTGAGAAAGTTGATCCCTCAGATGGTAAGTTGATCCAATTCGAAATGTTTATCGAAAAAACTCTTTGGAACGATAAGTCCCTTCAAACCTGTCAACCGGGATAGAACTCAAGTCCCCGAGATGGTAGAGCGGTTCACTTCTGGCACCCACTACCCTGGTAATGTAGAATGTCCACTATCCAACATGTCGATCGGGAAAGTACCTAAGGCTCTGAGACGATAAGTCCATCTAGCAGTTTCCCAAGATTAAGCAGTATCCGAAATGAACTCACACCATTAGAGTAATGGAAACACTCACAAACATCACAATCTTAAGAATGGCAGAAACACTCGCAAACATGTTGACATTGAAAATTGCCAACAAAACTCCTATATTACGGGACCGAACACGCCTCTTGGCCGTAACACGTTTACTGAAGGACAGGATACCTTTGGAAACCAACTCATCACACACCATTAGAGTGGCGGAAACACTCAAAACCCAGGTCAACACCAGCCCACTTTGGTGAAAAATAACCAAACTACCCCTTGGGCCTTTTCGACACTCTTCTTGAGAAAGTACCTAAATCCTCAGAGCGGTAAGTCCACCCTTTCTAAGATTGTCCCAAAGACAATCCAGCATGTTTGAGTGTCTTCTAGTCGGTTCCGGATCAATTCCGATACTATCCAGTCTAAATGACCATTTTGCCCCTAGGCATCCAATCCCCTTCAGGAACCACACTGGCTCTGGGAGTTAAACTGATTAGCTTTCGGAGATGCTTCTAATAGTATTCTCAGCCTTCCAGCACATTTTTGGATCATTCTGAGTCTATTCCAGCAAACTCGGTGTAAAATGACCGTTTTGTCCCTAGTGGGCCGGTTACCTTTTCTAATTACACTAGCTCTGAATGTCAAATCGGCAACCCCTCAGAACATTCTCGATAGTGTTTCCAATCGTCAAGCCTTCTCAAGGGTCATACTGAGTCCATTCCGATGTTTTCCCAGTTCAATTGATAGTTCTGCCCCTAGTGGGTTGGTCAAACTTTTCATATATTTTGTCATTGTTTCTTAAGTCCATTCCCTCTGGGACACGCTTCAAGGGTTCCTGTCTATCCATGGCCTTTCAGATCATGCCCAGACATTCCAGAGTCACTCTTATTGAAGCCAAGCCAAAAATTGCATGGTAATCACTAGGACATGAGCTCAAATCTTTTGCCTTGCATCCCAAGGGTCAAAAGATATGTTTCTTGCCACCTTTAAACTTTCCAAAGTAGCCGGCCCCACTTTTAGTGGCGCCAAGCTTAAAAGAGAACTGGTGCCACTACAATAGGTGCCAATTCCTGTTTCAATTACCTATAAATACAGACCCTCCTTCTACGTAAAAAGGGTCCATAAACTCAGTCCAGAAACTCTACCTCTTTGAAAATAGAGCTCGAATTCTCTCAAAACCCTAATTCTCTCAAGCCTCCTCCAACTCTAGCCTCGATACACTCTATACACTCAAATATAAGCCTCAAAACACCCATTGAAGATCAAGTGCTGCATCTTCAAGGTTCTCAAAGTTCAAATCAAATAAAGCAAACAAAGTAATCAAAGCAAGAAGAAGACAAAGTTAGTTTTATATTTAATTTTATGTAATCCCCCTCTCTCTTCTTCCTCCTAACCCACTTGGGTTTTCTTCAATTTTAATCCTCATCTTCTACCTCCTCTTATTTTATGCTTGAAGCAAGGGACTCCCTGATTCAGGCTTAGGAAGGACTATTGAAGGTAACCGTACTAGGGCCTTTCTTCAAGTTCAACCTAAGACGGTATGGATTTGGCCTCCTTGATTATGTGGTGAAGCCTAACCTTGTATGTTCACATTTCTCTTACATTGTGGTTATCATGTTCATACATCACATTCAAAATTGCATTCAAAATTGTTTTCAAACTTGCATCAAAGTCCTCTTTCAAAACTTGCATTCAAAATCTCCATCTTTCAAACTTGTCTTCAAAACCACACTCCTAGAATGATTCTAGCCATTCTATGGTTAAAGTTGATTTAGGAAAGTGTTATATTCAATGTGACCATCAATGTCCAAATTTTGGGTTCAAACCCTACATTATTTTTACCAAAGCCACAATCTTAAGATGATTCTAGTCATTCCATGGTTAGAATTGTTTTAGAAAAAGTATTACGTTCAATATGATCATTATGGTCCATATTTCAAACTCTAGTTATTGTCAAAATCACAACCGTAGAATGGTTCTAATATTTTCATGGTTAGAATTATTTTAGGAAAGTGAGATATTCAAGAGACATACAAAAGTTTATATTCAAACCTTTCTAAATTGTGTTGCAAACCTACCCTTCTAAAGAGCTCTTCTCAAAGATTTACTTTCTAAAAAAATTTTCTCTTGAAGTCCAAGTCAAAACCCTAGAGTCCATCATTAGGAAACCCAAATTCTTTTATTAAAATCATGACTTTCTATTTTGCCTCAAATCATAAGTTTCCAAAATTATTTTCTACATTAAATCATAGATTTTCAAAACCACTTTTCCTTTCAAATCATAGATTTCCAAATCAAAGACTTTCACAACTCAACCTTTCCAACTCCATGTCAAATCAAATATTCTAATTCAGGAAACAAAATCAAATTCTTCAATTTTGGAAACAATAACAAATCATCTAGTTTTAGAAATAGAATCCAATCTTTAACTTTAGGAAATAAAGATCAAATATTTTCTAATTCTAATCTTTCCTAATTTCAATCTTTCTTAAATTCAAACTTTCAAACCTTTCTTAATTTCAAACTTCCAAGTCTTTCTAAATTTCAAATCTTTCTAAATTTCAAATCTTTAAGTTCAAATCCTTCCAATATCAACTCTTTCCTAATTCAAAACTTTCCTAACATGGAACTTTCCTAATTCAAAATTTTCCTAAAATTCAACTTTCTAAAATCAAATCTTCTTATTTCAAGTGCATGTTTTAATCTTGGTTATCTAAATCCTAGGAGGCCAAATCCTAGTTCAACCCTAACCTTAAAGTTAGAAATTTTCAACTCTTTTCAAAGACTCTTCTTTAAAACTCTTTTTTAAACCAAGATAGTTTTTAAAACTTCAATCTAAGTCAAAATGATTTTAAAAATTCGATTCTAACTTTTCAAAATTCAAGTCTAAGTTCTACTTCAAAGCTCAATTTCAAATCCTCAAGTTCAACTTCAAATCAAATTCCATTCCAAGTTCGATTTTAAATCAAAGTTCAATTTCCAATCTTCCAATCAAAGTTCCAAATCAACCCTTTTCAAGTCAAATTTTTCAAAGATCTCAATATGTCAATTTTCAATCGGACCCTGAGTCTGAACTATGACTGACGTGATTCTCAACAAAGGGATACGTTAGCAACCCTATGCGGTCACAACCTTTTTCAAGTTTTCATTTTCCACAACCTTTTTCAAATTTTCAATTCCACCACCTTTTTCAAGTTTCCAATTTTCACAACCTTTTTTTCAAACTTTGAATCCTCTCTTCAAATTTATTTTCAAAATCAAATTCTTTTCTTGTATTTGCATATCATGCATCATATAAGTCATCTCGAAGTGAATATAATTGAACAATGGATAATTAAAGATTCCAAATGGGTGAACCTAGGGTGAATAAACTTGTAGGTACCCCAAGGGCAGGATAGGGTGATAGCCTAATGCATCTTCCTTATACGTAACCAACCTCCGAACCTAGAATCATTGTTTTTGGAAAACCAAAAACAGAGTTATTTTCAAAAAAAGGCTTAAATCTTTTCAAAGGTTGTCAAACAACCTGTTTTTTTCCAAAAATCCTCTTTTGAGGAAGTTTTCCAAAAACCTTTTTCAAAAATCCTGAGTTTAATATTTGATTGTACTTAGTTTTAGGTGACCTGACTCACCTTAACAAAGTTAAGTGGCGACTCCAAATCTTTTCTAAAAGCCCTTATTCAAATCAATTTCTAATTCAAACATAGTCACACTCGTCCTTCTAGAAGGATGAGTTCTAACAAGAGAGTACTGTGTTTTTCTCACTTATGTATTTTCTGAGTGTGATGCGACAGCTAGTGACTCCATTGGGAAAGCTTAGAGAGTTAGGCCATTATCATGTCTCTTCACCCGTTAGTCATCTGGAATCATCGATTAATATGTCCAATTTTGTCCACTTCAAAATTTTTAAAATCAAAATTTTTCAAAGTTTTTTTCAAAAACATGCCATCACTTGCATTTAATTCGTATTCAATCATTTAATCTTGCATTAAGTTTGCCATCAAGGTACTAACTTTGTGCATTTTCTTTTGGACCTTTGTTCACATTTTATTTTTTATCATATTAACTGCCATGTATGTCATGAATGAATAAGATGAAATGGATAGATGGATGGGAGTTGTCGGACCTTTTCCTCCGTTTTTCAAAATTCCACTCACACAATGCACGTGCACTCGTATTTGCATATTTGCATTATTACTTGATTACAACCCTTCTAGTTAGAAGGGAGAGCAATATATTAATTATGGGCGGATGTTGTGTTAGTTTCTTAGCCTACGGCCTCTTGATGGTTCCTCCGCTCGGAATCAGCAACTGATAATGGCACCACTTCGGGAAGTGGGCCTAGGTTTGAAGATCTGGGAACCGTGCCTTCTTAAGAAGCATTAGTAAACCCTCAACCTCATGCTCATGTAAAAACCATGCATAGCTAAACCTCTACTGGATTTAAGGCACGCACGTCAATTTCAAAACCATAGAGAAAAGGGCGACTACTTTACTTTCCTTTATCCTTGTCTATTCCTACTGTTATAATGCTTGTATAAATGCTCACTCATACATATTTACTTTACAATTGCATTCTCTTTTTCCATACTCTTGGCATACATGTACATGCATTTAATATTTTATTTCAAGACAAGAGTTTCAAAGTAACTCAAGTAACTGCATTCTCATGCATATGATCAACCCATAAAGAGTGACACCAAGATCACTCTCTCTTACATAAAACCTACTAAAATCCTAAGGGTTCCCACATAACCCTAAGGACTCATAACATACATTTCAAGTCATTCCATAAAAGAGAGGCACCAATCCTTCAATGCTTACTGAGATAAGGTTGCCAAGAAAACAATAGGTAATCAAACAGTAAGGTCTCTCAATGACTTCCTCAATATCAAACTTAAAAAAGGCAAATCCAAAGACTCAAGAGTGGTTTAGGATTTTAAGTATAAAAGTAGATAGGTGAAAGTCCCAAGATAAATGTTCCCCTTCCCCTATTAAAATGTACTTCGATTTTCTTGTGTTTTATCTCAAAGTTCAATGTACTCTTCTACTTTCTATAAGCAACATGAATGAATGAATGTATGTTCTCAATCAACGATAAAGTATCTACATACAGGGGCAGAACCCCTAACTCGAAAAAGTGAGCCAAATATATCATGCTTAGTCTCCCTCACAAGAAAGGACACCTCTAAGACATACATCACATAAAGCTTTTTAAATATCAGATGCTAACTCATAACTTGTGTCCTTATTTTCTTTTTTCTTTCTTTTCCTTCTGTAGAGACTACACCATAAAAAGTCATCATTGCTGCTAAGAAAGATCAGCATCCACCTAGAGACCCCATCATTACTTGACAAAGAGCTTTACTAATGAGTGCTAACCCTGATGAGACCTCCTTGATTTCATAAGAAGAAGTCAGCAAAATGAGGATCAAGATTGACGAAATGTTCAAGCTTGTCTAAGCCATAGTAATAAAATGTGTTTCTTCAGCCCCGTCATCAACCACGACCTTCCCTAAATACTTTGAAATTGCCAACCTAAGAATTGTGCTTTAATCTGACTTACTGGGAAAAAGCAAGGAGGACTCCAAGGACGCCAACATTAAAGAAGAAAAAACTATACTGCTATCATCTGATATGAAAAGGGCTCCCTTAGACCCTCTCAGTCTGAAAATCCAAGGGTTAAAAGATTCAATGCAAAGCCTTCATGACCATGACACCTTTGGGCTTACCTTCTATGATGAGCTATGCTTCTTTTCAGATCATCCAAGACATGCCAAGTTAAAAATGCCCAATTTCTAGAAGTATGATAGCACTACCAACCCAATAGCCCACCTTCACCTTTATGCTGGGGCATTAAGTGGCCATAGGAATGATCCAAAACTCCTTATGCAACTTTTTCAACATAGTCTCACTGGGTCCGCCTTGCAATGGTTTGCGCAACTCGATCTAAGGAAGATCACAACTTGGATCAAACTAGTTAATACATTCAAAGACCAACATCATCACAACATAGATCTTACTTTTGACCGGTGGTCCTTGATGACGATGAGTAAGGGAGAGAAAGAAAGCTTTAAGAGCTACACCCTTAGATGGAGAGAAGGATCAACACAAGTCAATCCCCCTTTGGAAGAAAAAGAGTATGTGCAACTGTTCGTGCATACTTTCCAAGGCATATACTATGAAAACCTCTGCACAACCATGGGAAAAAGCTTCTCCGACCTCATCATACAAGGGGAGATGATAGAGCATGGTCTTAAGGTAGGGAGGATTATGGATCCCTATGCAAAAACAAGAGAAAGTTCTGCCAACATAGCCAAAAAGGTGGCTACTGCAAGGGGGTAATCAAAAAGGAAAGTGAGGTGTCTGCCATCTTACCCATTCAACTACCGCAACATTGTCTACTACTTCAGTCACATCCTTTCTTACCCATACCCACTTTGACCATGCCCGCACAAGCACCTAACTTTAGTCCTGCTAGGGTACAACCCAACATTATCTGCACCCAAACAAAAGCCTATCATAACCTACTAAAGAACAATATACTGAAGGCCATACCGGCCCATCCATTACTAAACCCTTTACCCCCGACCTTCAAGGGCACCCTCACTTGCGAATACCATTTGGGTGGCTAAGAGCATGACATGGAAAGTTACTTCTCTCTCAAGCACAAAATGAAAGACCTGATACACAACAAAACCATTGATATACAACCAATGAACCCTACCCCTGATCCTAATGCAACCACAAACCCCCTACCGGCCACACTGTCAACCTGGTACTAGAGGAAATAGAAGAGGGGGACGAACTGGAGGAGATCGTGGTCAAGGATTATGATGGAGACTAGGAGACTAAGGAAGAGAGTGACTAGGAGGAGGAATTCCCACCATACCCAACCTATCTCTATAATCCCAATGAGGAACATAATCCTTCTGATTGGTTGATTAAAGAGCCCATACTTATAGAGGAGGGCCCTGCCAAAGACATGGCTGTAGACGGTTGGAGTGATAAGTTCTTACACCCCAAGTATGCCGCAGTCGAGCGCCACCTATCAGAGAACCCTTGGCCCATGACTGAATTCAATTATGAAGATATAGGTTGGGAACTTGAAGAGCCAAAAGCACAGGTAGAGCCATTTGAGTTGAAGAGGGGTGAGTTGGTCGACCTGTTTCTTGAAGAAACCGAGGTAACAAAGGAAAACAAGGGGGTCAATAGAGCTAATAATTGCACCATCACCGTCAACTCACTCAGAGCCCTAAAAGAAGCCCCTGTTTGTCTTGCTTGGTCTAAAGATCTCAATGATGGATGGAGCATTGAGGATGTGGGTATCATTCTAAGGCCCAACTAAGAGGGTTCCCTAAAAAGCATACAAGAGAGGGGTGTTATCATTTACTTTCTTTCTATCCCTTTTACTTTTTGTCTATAAATTTATGCTTGCATTTCCAGTCTTATAAGAACTATATATTGTTTATTGAAATAATAAAAAGATAATTTTTCATTCAAATGCTGTTATCTCATATTCTTGTAAATGGTGAATGCCTCCAAGATAAGGGGTGTGTTCTATCTTGTGGACTATCTGCCTTGAAGCTTATGATAGCATGAGTTAACCACTTGCTAAATGATCAACTTCCCGAAGAGAGAGAGGGCAAGGATGAGTGAGGAAACCACCCAAAAAGGAGCACTTACAAGACACCAAAGCTAAGCGATGGGTAGCCAGACTGTCAAGAAGAAGTGGAGCCATGTTTCATTTTTTAAAAAAAAAAATATGTTTGTGTTTCCTTTACTTGCCCCATTAGTGCCAAAAGATTTACTATCAACCTCGATCCAAAACTATTCCCCCACACTAGGGCAAATAGATAACTAAGGACTCGGCAAAGAAAGTCACTTATCTTCCATCAAGCTAAAGCAATGAGAAGGCTCTATGAATCAAGCAATATGGTTTAAAATAAAAAGAGGCCGTCATTTCTTTTTCCGTGTAGTCAAAATCAACCATTGTCAAACCCATTGAGCCAGTTACGTTCCCTCCAAGGAAACCCCAACGTAGGAATCACCACCCACAATAGGTTAGAATGAAACACTAAGAGAAAATCTGAAAGAAAGGAGTTGTAGAAGTATCCACCTTATAGAAAAAAAAAAGGGAAAGCAAAAAGGAGGAGCCATCAAGGGGCAAGAAAAAACATAAAAAAAACCCTTCATTAGAAGGTCAACAAGCAAGCCACAAGAAGAGATGACTCATTTCATGCCATCTTAAAGAGCATGTAATAAAAGGCAAGAAGGGAAATCTAAAGGTGATCCTAGGTAATAAGGAAGCCCAGTAGAAGCAATAGGTTCGAGCCTTTACCTTTTCTTATAAAACCCCAGAACCATGACCTACATTACAACCTTAATAAAGTCCTCTCTAATTGAAAAGGGATTGCCTGATCCAAATGAGCCAGACATGTTGCCAAGGCTAAGAAAGGATGTTAGGGGACAAAGGATGGTATGGATCTAAATCCTACTAAGAGCAACATTAAATTTGAGCCTGCATATCATGTTGATTCTCAAAACCCTATAACATAGCCTGTATTACGGTCCTAAAGCAAAGTCTCCTCAGATTGAAAGACTGGCTGCTCATCGCTTTATCAAAGTTCGAGTGAGTCATTACCTAAGCCCCCGAGGGTTAAGAGTTCAAGTCAAATGATCCCAAACACTAACCCAAGGTAGAAAGTTGGAATCGATCAAAAGGATAAGAAATGTACAAAACACTATCATCCGATTAAGGTAGGGTTGAGCCATAGGAGAAGCCAAACCCTTAAAAAGGAAGGAGTTTCCATTTCAAGGATACAGAGCTTGATAGCGCCCCATCCATTTTATTAACTGGTGTATTCCTTACATGTGCATGCATTTTTATAAAATTTTGGCATGAGCTTGCATACATAAGACGTAACTCCCTGTAGAAGCAGAAGTCACCAAAGCAATCTAATATCATATCTAAAACATGTAATAAATATACATCATCAAGATTATTCATGTTCATGCACTTGTCCATATATCTAGCTATCTAAATCATAAACATTTATCCTGTTTAAATATTACAAATAAAATAGACTGATAAAAGAATTAAAATGCATGTCCAGGACATGATGTAGAAGGAAAGTCGGGCCTATGACAAGGGGCACCCATCAACAGTCAAAGTCAATGTCTAGGTCAAAATCCCCAAAACCTGGCTCAGGAAGAGGCGGCCGACTACTAGAAGTACTAGCATCCTATAAAGAAGAAGAGCCTGAATCAGCAAAGTAGATAGATAACTAAACAAAGCTAGAACAAAAAGAGAGAAAGGACAACATACCCCACTACCTCCCATCTGAGCCAACCGTGCAGTCAAAGCAACTACCTCGCCCTAGTACTGGTCCCTCTTTATCTAGAACTGGTCACTCTCAGTCTGATAGTCTCTCTGATCCTCATGGCAGCAAACTCGGCTTGAGGCACATATCCTCCAGCCTGATGCCACAATTCTACTACCTCCTGGCCAAAAGCGTAACCTTTGACTATAACCTCGAACTTGGTAAAGGCACCCATGGAGTGAGCCTCAAAATGTGTGGTATAGTCAGTCTCTAGAGGAAGCAAAAAACCAGCACCTGGCTAACGCTCCTGGAATGGAATGGGGACCCCTTGACTAAAGCTCCAAACATGTACTTAGGAGGATCCCAGTTAACCAGAACTCCTCGTGGAACTGGCGCCAAAGCCGGTCTCCCAGATAGCACTCCGAGGACTCATCACTCAGAAAGGAAATCCTTAACAAAGACATCGGGACCAGATACCTGACTGCCTCATTATGAACTGATCCCACAAAGGGTTGTCAGGTCACATCTCTCGCCTCTATCAACTCCAGGTTCGCCTGTATCATCACGAAGTCTATGATCTCAGATTGGTGGGCCACCTGATCATGAGCCCATTTCAAGGCTTGGGGATAAAGGTCAGCCTTTACTATCTCTGGATGGCAAACCGATAAGTACTCTTAACTCCACCAGACTAGAAAGGGCCAAAATCCGGTCATACTACCTAAGCGGGAGGAAGTTCAGACCCACATGGATCTAAGGAAGCAACCAAAAGAGAAAGATCCCTAGTCCAGCTTTGACAAGGCTCCCAAGTCAGCTACCACACTCACCAATCTGAAAAGGATGATCGATTTGTTGTTATTGCAAAAGTAGCTAAAAACAATGTATAGAACCAATCGTCGCCTCATAATGTCTCGTCGCTCAGGTGGTGGCTCAACAAAAAAGGTACTCTCATCCTGACTAAGCTTAGACATAGGAAAGGCAGAACGGTCAGGAGGTAGCAAGTCCAATAAGGTACAAGCCTCAGCCCTACTCACTGGTTACAGGGTGATCTGACAACTGAAAAAGAAAGGCTCGTGATAATGGCTCAGTCTAACAGAGTCGGACCTAGCCTAAAGCCTACAAAATGGAAGGTCCCTATCTCACCAAACCATCTCTCGATTAGTGCCAATACTAAATGGCAGTTCAGGTGGTTTTTTTGCAATCCCATGAATGCCCCAAACCCAATCCCTGCCAGAAAGGTGCAGTAGGATGGAGCAGCCCGTTGCATGGTACTAAAAGCCTGATGGACGACCCCTCCAAAGGATGTATGCACTCGGGGATGGGCAAATGATGCCGAGAGTATACACTAGGATGATGGGCAAAGTCCTTCAATGAAAAAATGCCTGGTACCTCTAGATCCCCCAAATTAGCATCTGTCGCCTCTGCTTAGTAAAGGCCCTCGCATAACCATTCACATGGTCTTTTAGGCTCGGTGACTCGTCCTCAATATCCATCTCTCCCTCGAAAGCCAGCTCGACCAGAGGAAAGGGGTCAATTGGAGGCGTGCCCTCACTCCCGCTCCTACCAGAAGAGGCCCTGGTAGTGGACATGCGGATACCCCGGGAACGACTAGAACTGCCACCCAAGTCAGTACGAGCTCCTTTCCCAAACCGGCGCCTCCTCTCAGAACTGTCATCACCCGCATTAGACATCTTGAAAACCAAATCAAGGTAAAGATATCAATATATGGTATATACAGTTCAAAAAGATAAGAGGTATGAAAAAAAGAGAACAAAGAAAAGAATGGATGACACAAGTCTCAACAGAATCTACTCAAAACAATTCAAAAAGTTTCTTATATCTTTTTTCTTCAAAATTTTATTTTCAAAGCCTATTCTTTCAATCATCAAGTTTCTTAAACTTTTTCCTTCAAAAGTTTATCTTCGAAATCAATTCCTAAGGTTCCTTAATTTTTCCCTCCAAAAGCGATTTCAAAATCAAGACCTAAAGTCATTTTCAAAATCAAATCCTAAAGCTTTAATTCAAAATCCATTTTAGAATTTTTCTAAGCCTCTTCTTCGAAAACTATTCCAATCAAGTTTCAAGGTTTTGTAAAACTTTTTCCTTCAAAAAGTTTTGTTCAAAATCAATCCTCAAATATTTTTAAGGTTTCAATCCCATAAACTCTTCCTTCCAAAGTTTTTAATCAATTTCGAAGTTTTCTAAATTCAAAATCAATTCTCAAAGGTTTTCCAAGTTTTTCCTTCAAAATTTTGTTCAAAATTCCATTTTCAAAGATTTTCCTAAGTTTTTCTTTCAAAAAGTTTTATTCTAAGACTTCTCGAGGTTTTTGAAGTCTTCTCTGCTAAAAAGGCCCCCACCCTCAAAGGTATCTTTTTCCTTTAAAGAAGATTTTATTTAAAAAAATTTCTAACTTTTTGCCTAATTTCAAAAAATTTCAGCAGAGTCTCGTTTATAAATGGTTCTTACAATGCCTAAGATATGACAACAGAACATAAGCCATGCACCCCATGGCATCACAATCACGTAGCTCTTACACACATAAAACAATCTATGCACATTCTCATAATTTTTAAATTTTCAAACACATGTTCTATTTTTCAAAAATCCCATAATTTTCAAAATCATCACAAAATCTCTTAAAACTACTTCAAATATTTTTTAAAATATTCTCATATTTTTCTAAATATTAAACTCAAACAATTCCATCAATTTCTCAATTTTTCTTATTTTTCAAGCATATGTTTCTACTTTTTGAAAAATTAAAAAATTAAAAAGTTTTTAAAAAATCACAAAACATTATATAGTTGTTCAACACATTTTTATAAGGCACATGGTACAAAAATCTAGCTAGAAAATCCAATACCCAAAGTTGTAGGAGCAAATTTTCAATTCCTACACAAACCCTCTTTACATAAATATACAAAACTACTCAAACTCAATCAAACAAGTATCAAAGCATCAATTTCAACTATTTACACGACTCAAATGGAGTTCTATACATCAAAATTAATACAAAACACAAAAACTCACCTCTTAGAGTTCTCCAACGAAATCTTTCTTTCCAGAAACAACTCCGGCGACGATGACTACTTTTGGAAACTCTCCGGGATCCCTAAACTCACTCCTTTGATGCGCAAAAATTCCTCGCTATGAAAATTCAGAAAAAGCTCTCAAACTCCTGAAAGTTTGAACATAACCGCAAGCCTTGAACCAGAAGGTTCTCTAGTTTTAATTCTTAGGCTAAGGCATTTTTATGCTTGGCCCCACTCCTAGTGGCACCAAAGTTGGCTTCTGGCCAGTTTTGCCATTTTCCCACCAGAATCCAATTTTAAATGCCCCCTGGGCCAATCTGCCATTTTCTAACTCTAGTCTTCAAAAATTTTCAAATTCCATCCCCTCGATTGCCTCATGGTCAACATGGGACCCTTGCTTTATCATTTTTTTACCTTCGACAAGCAAAGAAAAAAAAAGAGGGGTAGCTGTAAGCACGCCATTTTTGGCCGCTCGGCAATCTCTGGCCCAAACAAACTCACATTCAAACCAACATAGATACATTCAAATCTAAACTAATTTTTCAGACTCAATCTAGTTAATCAATCGTTTTGCAAGCCCACCAGGCCCAACAAACACAAAATAAGCAAAATGCCCTTGCAGCATTGCTCGATCCAATTCTAGTTGGCACATCTTCTTAAAGACGATAAGTCCCTATTTAAACTTTAACTTTAATTCCAGTTCCAATTCCAATCTAGACCAATCAAACTTAATTCGGCACGTCTTTTACGAAAGTTGATCCCTCATACGGTAAGTCCATCTAGTCTGGCACATTTGCCAAGAAAACTCTTCAAAATGATAAGTCCATTCAAACCTGTTGACTGAACCAGAACCCAAGTCCCCGAGATGGTAGAGCGGTTCACTTCTGGCACCTACTAGCCCACTACTGTAGAATGTCCACTATGCAGGACAACGATCAGGAAAGTACCTAAGGCCCTGAGACAATAAGTCCATCTAGCAACTTTATGAGATTAGGCAGTCTCCAGAATGAATGCATACCATCAGAGTAACAAAAACACTCACAAACATCACAATCGTTAGAGTGGCAGAAACACTCACAAATAGGTTGACATTGGAAATCGCCAAGAAAACCCTTATGTTACAGAACCAAACACGCCTCTTGGTCGTGACACGTTTACCAAAAGATGGGACACCTTTGGAAACCAACTTATCACACACCATTAGAGTGATGAAAACACTCAAAACCTAGGTCAACACCATTGCCTGCTAGCCCACTCTGGTAAAAAATGACCAAACTACCCCTTAGGCCTTTTTGGCACGCTTCTCGAAAAAGTATCTAAGTCGTCAATGCTGTAAGTCCACCCTTTCTAAGATTGTCTCAAAGACAATCCAGCATGTTCGAGGGCTTTTTAGTCGGTTCCGGATCAATTCTGAGACCATTTGGTCAAAATGATCACTTTGCCTAAGGTATCCAATTGCCTCTACGAACCACACCGGTTTTGGGTATCAAACCGGTTACCTTTAGAGGATACTTCTAATAGTATTCTCAGTCTTCCAGCACCTCTTTAGATCATTCCGAGTGTATTCCGGCAAGCTTGGTGCAAAATGATCGTTTTATCCCTAATGGGCCGGTTGCCTTTTCCAACTACACCGGCTCTGGGTATCAAACTGGCAACCCCTTGGAACACTCTTGATAGTGTTTCCAACCTTCAAGCATTCTCACGGGTCACACCAAGTCCATTTCGGTGTTTTTCCAATCCAATTAACCGTTTTGCCCCTAATAGGCTAGTCAACCTTTTCAAATATTCTGGCATTGTTTTGTAAGTCCATTCCCTCTGGGACACTCTTTTAAGGGTTCATGACTATCCCTGGCCTTTTGGATCATTCCTGGACCTTCCGGAGTCACTCCTAGTGGAGTTAAGACAAAAATTGCATGGTGGTCATTAGGACAAGTGCCAAAATCTTTTGCCTTGCATCTCAAGGATCAAAAGATACTTTTTTACCACCTTAAAACTTTTTTAAGTGGCCGGCGCCACTAGTAGTCACGCCAAGCAAGTAAATGGCCTGCGCCAAGCTTAAAAGAGAACTGGTGCCACTACAACAAGTGCTAGTTCCTGTTTCAATTGCCTATAAATACATATCCTCCCCTTGTGTAAAAAGGGATGCAAACTCAGTCTAAAAACTTTACCTTTTTAAAAACAAAGTTTAAATTCCCTCAAAATCCTAATTCTCTCAAGCCACCTCAAATGCTAACCTCCATACATTCTATACACTCAGATATGAGCCTTAAAACACAGATTGAAGATCAAGTGCTACATCTTTAAGGTCCTCAAATTTTAAGTCAAGTAAAGCAAACAAAGCAATCAAAGCAAGAAGAAGATAAGCTTGGTTTTCTATTTACTTTTATATAATCCCCCTCTCTCTTCTCCCTCCTAACCCACTTGGGTTTTCTTTTATTTTAATTCACATCTTCTATCTCTTCTTTCTGCATGCTTAAAACAAGAAACTCCCCGATTTATGCCTAGGAAAAACTATTGAAAGTCACTGTGTAGGGGGCTTTCTTCAAATTCGACCTAAGACGGTGTGGGTTCGGCCCCCTTGATTATGTGGTGAAGCCTAGCCTTATATGTTCACGTCCCTCTTGCATTGTGGTTGTCATGTTTATACATTGCGTTCAAAATTATTTTCAAACTTGCATCAAAGTCCTCTTTCAAAATTTGCATTCAAAATCTTCCTCTTTCAAACTTGTTTTTAAATTCACACACCTCCAATGATTCTATCCATTTTATGGTTAGGGTTGTTTTAGGAAAGTATTATATTCATTGTGACTATTAAGGTCCAAATTTTGGATTCAAACTATAAATTGTTTTTATTAAAGCCACAATCTTAAGATGATTCTAGCCATTCCCTGGTTAGGATTGTTTTAGGAAAGGTGTTACATTCAATGTGATTATTATGGTCCATATTTCAAACCTTAGTTGTTGTCAAAATCACAACCCTAGAATGGTTCTAATCTTTTCATGGTTAGAATTGTTTTAGGAAAGTGAGAAATTCAAGAGATTTGCAAAAGTCTATATCCAAACCTTTCGAAATTGTTTTGCAAACCTACCTTCTTAAAGAGCTCTTTTCAAAGATTCACTTTCCAAAAATTCTTTGTCTTGAAGTCCAAGTCAAAATCCTAGAGTCCATGATTAGGAAACCCTAATTCTTTTCTTAAAATCATGACTTTCTAATTTGCCTCAAATCATAGGTTTTCAAAATTATTTTCTACATCAAGTTATAAATTTCCAAAACCTCTTTTTCCTTCCCAATCATACATCTCCAAATCAAAGATTTTCAGAACTCAACCTTTTCAACTCCATGTCAAATCAAATATTCCAATTTAGGAAACCAAATCATATCCTCCAATTTTTTTAAACAAAATCAAATAATCTATGTTTAGAAATAGAATCCAATCTTCAAATTTAGGAAATAGAGATCAAATCGTTCCTAATTGTAATGTTTCTTGATTTCAATCTTTCTTAAATTTAGACTTTTAAACCTTTCTTAATTTCAAACTTCCAAGTCTTTTTAAATTTCAAACCTTTTTAAGTTCAAATCTTTCCAAAATCAACTCTTTCCTACTTTTAAAACTTTCATAATTTGAAACTTTTCTAATTCAAAACTTTTCAAAATTCAACTTTCTAAAATCAAGCCTTCTTATTTAAAGTGCATGTTTTAACCCTAGGAGGCCAAATCCTAGTTTCCTAACTCTAAAGTTAGGAAGTTTCAACTCTTTTCAAAGACTCTTCTTTAAAACTCTTTTCTAAACCAAGATGGTTTTTAAAACTTCAATCTAAGTTAAGATAATTTCAAAAATTCAATTCTAACTTTTTAAAATTCAAGTCCAAGTTCTACTTCAAATCCTCAAGTTCAATTTCAAATCAAAGTCAATTTGAAGTTCGATTTCAAATCAAATTTTAATTTCCAATTTTTCAATCAAAGTTTCAAATCAAACCTTTTTAAGTCAAACTTTTCAAAGACCTCAAAGTGTCTATTTTTAATTGGACCCGACGTCCGAACTACAACTGACCTTATTCTCAACAAAGGGATACATAGGCAACCCTCATGGGTGTAGTCACAGCCTTTTTCAAGTTTTCAATTTCCATAACCTTTTTCAAATTTTCAATTCCATCACATTTTTTA
Organism: Euryodendron excelsum; assembly: GCA_033060915.1. Lineage (NCBI taxonomy): Eukaryota > Viridiplantae > Streptophyta > Magnoliopsida > Ericales > Pentaphylacaceae > Euryodendron > Euryodendron excelsum. The sequence goes on along the minus strand of CM065379.1, from coordinate 19,227,075 downwards.
AGTTTTCAATTTTCACAACCTTTTTTTCGAACTTTGAATCCTCTCTTCAAATCAGTTTTCAAAATTAAATCATTTTCTTGCACTTGCATATCATGCATCATATAATTCTTCTCGAAGTGGATATAATTGAACAATGGATAATTGAATATTCTAAATAGGTGAACCTCGAGTAAATAGACATGTAGGTACCGCAAGGGCAGGATGGGGTGATAGCCTAGTGTATCTTTCTTGTACGTGACCCACCTCCGAACCTAGAATCACTGTTTCAACAGACCAAAAATGGAGTTATTTTCAAAAAGGGCTTAAATCATTCCAAAAGTTGCCAAACAACCTATTCTCTCCGAAAACCCTCTTTTGAGAAAGTTTTCCACAAACCCTTTTCAAAACTCTTGAGTTTAATTTTCGGATTACCCTTAGTTTTAGGTGACCTAACTCATCTTAACAAAGTTACGTGGAGAATCCAAATCTTTTCTAAAAGTCCTTATTCAAATCAATTTTAAATTCAAACCCAGTTGTACTAGTCTTTCTAGGAGAATGAGTTCTAACACGAGAGTACATTGTTTTTCTCATTTGTGTATTTCCCAAGTGCAAAAAATCGAGGCGTGATGCTAATATGGAAGATCGAATTTTATTTTCAAAGTTAGATGATTTGATTTTCTTTCCAAAATTAGAGGATTTGATTCGATTTTCTAAATTAGAAGATTTGATTTGACATGGAGTTGGAAATGTTGAGTTTTGAAAATCTTGGATGTGAAAATCTATGATTTGGTGGAAAAAGGGGTTTTGAAAATGTATGATTTGATGTAGAAAATAATTTTGAAAACTTATGAAGTGAGACAAAATAGAAAGTCATGATTTCAAGAAAGGAACTCGGGTTTCCTAACCATAGATTCTAAGGCTTAACTTGGACTTCAAGAAAAAAGATTTTTGGAAAGTAGATTTTTAAAAAAAGTTTTTAGGAAGTAGATTTGCAAAACTATTTGGAAAGAGGTTTGAATATGGACCTTTATAAGTCTTTTGAATACCTCACTTTCCTAAAATAATTCTAATCATGGGAAGATTAGAATCCTTCTAGGGTTGTGATTTTGACAACAACTAGTATTTGAAATATGGGCCATAATGATCACATTGAATATAACTCCTTTCCTACTTAACCATGGAATACCTAGAATCATCTTAAGATTGTGGCTTTAATAAAAACAATTTAGGATTCGAACCCAAAATTTGGAATGGTCACATTGAATGTAATACTTTCCTAAAACAACCTTAACCATAGAATGACTAGAATTGTTATAGGAGTGTGATTTTAAAAACAAGTTGAAAGAAAGAATTTTTGAATGCAAGTTTTGAAAGAGAATTTTGATGCAATTTCAAATGCAATGTATGAACAGGATAATCACAATGCAATAAGGACGTGAACATACAAGGTTGGACTTCACCACTTAATCATGGGGGCCATACCCACATCGTCTCATGTCAAACTTGAAGAAAGCCCTCATCACGATGACCTTCAACAATCTTTCCTGGCTATGAATCAGGGAGTCCTTGATTACAAGTATACAAGAAGAAGAAGTAGAAGATGTGGATTAAAATAGAAGAAAACCTAAGTGGGTTAGGAGAGAGAAGAGAAAGGGGGATTACATAAAAGTAAATAGAAAACCAACTTTGTCTTCTTCTTGTTTTGTTTGCTTTACTTGACTTGAACTTTAAGAAACTTGAAGATGCAGCACTTGATCTTCAATGGATGCTTGGAGGCTTGTGTTTGAGTGTATAGAGTGTATGGAGGCTAGGGTTTGAGTATATAAAGGCTAGGGTTCGAGGAGGCTTGAGAGAATTAGGATTTTAAGAGAATTCGAGCTCTGTTTGCAGTAGGACAGAGTTTTTGGACTGAGTTTACGAACACTTTTTACGTAGGAGGAGGGTCTGTATTTATAGGCAATTGAAATAGAAACTGGCGCCTATTGCAGTGGTGCCAATGCTCTTTTAAGCTTGGCTCCACTAGGAGTGGCGCCAAGCCACTTAGGTAAGTTTTAAAGTTGTAAGAAATGTATTTTTTGACCCTTGGGACGCAAGGCAAAAGATTTAGGCGCCTGTCCTAGTGACTACCATATAATTTTTGGCTTGACTCCACTAAAACTGACTTTAGAAAGTCCTAGAATGATCTAGAAGGCTAAGGATGAACATGAACCTCTATAAGAGTATCCCAGAGGTAAATGGCTTGAGAACGAGTGCCACAGTAGTTGAAAAGAGTGATCGGCCTACCAGGGGCAAAATGGTCAATTGGACCAAAAAAATACCATAATGGACTCGGAGTGACCCGTGAGAAAGTTTGAAGGTTGGAAACACTATTGAGAATGTTTCGAGAGAATACCAGCTTGAAACTCAGAGCTGGTGTGGTTGAAAAAGACGACCAGCCCGTTAGGGGCAAAATGGTCATTTTGCATCGAGCTTATCGGTATAGACTTGGAATAATCTAAAAAGGTGTTGGAAGGTCGAGAATACTATTAGAAGCATCCTCAGGAGGTAATCAGTTTAATACCTAGAGTCGGTGTGGTTCCCAGAAGCGATTGGATGTCTAGGAGCAAAATGCTCATTTTGACTGGATTATCTCAGAATTGATCCATAATCGACTTGAAGGCACTTGAACATGCTGGATTGTCGTTGGAACAATCTTGGAAGGGTAGACTTACTGCTCTGAGGATTTAGGTACTTTCTCAAGAAGCATGCCAAAAGGGCCCAATGGACAGTTTGGTCATTTTTCACCAGAGCGGGCTAGCAGGCACTGGTGTTGACTTGGGTTTTGAGTGTTTTCGTTACTCTAATGGTGTGTGATGATTTTGTTGGCCCAAGTAGGCAACCCAAGAGGGGGGGGTGAATTGGGTTTTATAGAATTTATAGCAAACAATGCAACTAAAAATTGATTGAGTAATATAACAATAACTAATCAAAGTATAACTCAAACAAACAGATAATAGAATGCAATACAAGCAGTGAGCAGTCAAACTAGCAAACAAATACTAAGATGTAATGCAAGGAAGTAATATGTGCAAAGAGATGAAGAACACCAGATTTATAGAGGTTCGGCCAAACCTTGCCTACGTCCTCTCTTCCTCGATCCTCTCGAAGGTATTCCACTATGTAAACTTTCCTTACACATCTGCTAGTTTTTCTCCAAGTGCCTAGCTCACTTTTACAAGAGCTCTTCCCCAAGCTCTCAAAACTCAAGAGATTTTGTCCAAGCTTCTCTCAAACTTACAAGTGTTTTTCTCAAGAACACTCAAACTCACAAGTTTACAAACCAACCCAATAATAGATGAAGGTTGTATAATGAATAACACTCTCTCAAAGAGTAGATGAACAAATTTTTAGCTCACTCAAGAACCCCCCAAATGAATAAAAACAGAGTATAAGATGTGGAAGATGAAATATCACTTTGTAGCACTTAATCTTGAGTTCTTCTCATGTTCTTCTTGTTCTTCATCATCATATATGTGTTGGGGATCTTGTATATATAGCCTTGAGTTGATTATAGCCGTTGGAGATGGATGGGAGACCATTTGATACGAAAACGGCGGAGTATAACGTTCAAAAAACTAGTCGTTACCTTAAATGAGTCGACTCTTTTGCTGCAGGGGTCGACTCTTTTTGTGTTGCAGCAAATTTTTGAAGGTTCTGCCCAAATGAGTCGACTCTTTTGGTCCAGGGGTCGACTCTTTTGGTCTAAAACTGCACAATCAACTCTCTGTTGGAGTGAGTCGACTCTTTTATGCTAGGGGTCGACTCTTTTGATGTTCCACCAGAATTTTCAGCCTCTGTTTGAATGAGTCGACTCTTTTGCTTGAGGGGTCGACTCTTTTTAGGAAAATCCTTAACTTTTGCAATACTTCTTCAATCTTCTTCAATATCTTCAAGCTCTTTAAGGATCATCCAAATAAGGTTTCTAAGGCTTGAAAAGACTTCTTCAAGGCATGTTGACTTCAAGAACATCTTCAACTCTTCAAGATAAAATCAATACACTTTTGATTATATTTAGAGTTCTTCAATCAACATTACTTCTTCCATTGATCCAAGTCTTCTTCAAAATCTTCAAGAGAGCTTCCAAGACTTGAGATCTCTTTTCTTCAATTGATCTTTCATGCTTATTTGAACTTCTTCAATTTCTTTGCTTGATCTTTATCAACTTGATTTCTACTAGGATTCTTTAATCAATATAACTTCTTCCATCAATTCAAGACTTCAACATAATCTTCAATGAAGCTTCCAACTCTTGTGATTTCTTATCAAAACTTTCAAGACATCTTCAAAACTTCTAAGAAGGCTTCCGTATCTTTAAGTGAGTCTCTTCTTCTTCCATTCTTGCAAGACATCTTCAAATCTTCAAGGTGAGCTTCCATATCTTGTAAGAGTCATCTAAATGAGGTTGCAACTATGAGATTGCTGAATATATCAACTCATCATACTTCTTGTCTTCATTGTTTCACGACAAGCTTCTCACCACAAGTTCTTCAATATCTTCAATGTGACAAGTTCTCCACTGTTACTTGACAAGCTTCAACTTGTTGCTCCCCCTTTCTTTTATGCTTTATGCCTCAATGCATTTTCCATATTTAGAGCAGAACAATCAACCAATTTAGAAGTTCATAGCATACATGATGATATAGTAGACTTGATATGGCCATGAGGATCGAGGGTCTTCATAGTGAAGTGTAAACCATATTTGTATGGTGCCAGCTCTTCGGTCTTCAATTCTACTTGAAATCCTTTGTTGTATTTGCACTTTAATTTGTACTTTAGTCTTCAAGAATTGATTCCATGTCAACTTGAATACTCTTCAAATAATCTTGCTTGAGTGCTTTGCTTCTTTGAATAACTTCTTAGATCATCATAAGATCTTCAGTCACTTGCATCCTTATTTTGAATACTTGTTGAACTCCTTGAGCATCTTCAATTTCTTCAAGAATAAGATTACCTAAGTAATCTTCTTGTTTGATACTCAACTGATCAACTCAATTATTTTCTTGTTATCAAATGATTATAATTTAATCTGCACACTCAAGTGAAATCATTAGATAACAACCACATGGTTTTGTTATCATCAAAATCAACATGGGGATCAACCTTGAGTCAACAGATTTGGTTTCCAACGGGATCCCGTCCTTCAGTAAATGTGTTACGGCCAAAAGGCGCGTTCAGTCTCATGATATAGGGGTTTTATTGGTAATTCCTAATGTCAACCTGTTTGTGAGTGTTTCTACCACTCTGACAATTGCGATATTTGTGAGTGTTACTGTCACTCTGACAGTGTGCATTCATTCCAGAGACTACCTGATCTCGAGAAGTTGCTGGATGGTCTTATTATTTGAGGGATCAACTTTCTCAAAAGACATGTCGGATAGCGAACATTCTACATTGGTGGGCTAATAGGCACCAAAAGTGAAACGCTCTACCATCTTGAGGACTTGGGTTTCGTCCCGATTGACAGGTTTAAAGGGACTTACCATTTCGAGGAGTTTTCTCAGTGAACGTGTCAGACTGAATGGACTTACTATCTAAGGGATCAACTTTCTTGAAAGATGTGCTGAATTGAGTTTGATTGACATGATTGGAATTAGAACTGGAATTGAAGTTGAAATATGGACTTACTGTTTTCAAGAAGACATGTCAGATTGAGTTGGACTGAGCAATACTCTAAGGGTATTTTGCTCATTTTGCCTTTATTGGGCCTAGCGGGCTCGCATAGCGATTGATGTATTAGATTGAGTTTGAAAAATTGATTTAAACTTGAAAATGTCTGTGTCGGTTTGAATGTGAGTAAGGTCAGGCCGGAGATTGTCAAGTGGACAAAAATAGGGTGCTTATAGAGGGTTTATGAGTACTTCTGTCACTCCGATGGCTTGGTAGTTTGTGAGTACTTCCGTTACTCCGATGGTGTTTGTCATTAGTTCCGAAGATCAATCGATCTTGGAAAGCTGCTTGGACTGGCTAAGGGCATTTTAGTCTTTTTGACTTCGATTGGGCCCAGAAAGCGACTAATTAACTGGACTAGAGTTCGAAAAGCCAGTTTGGACTTGATAGCATTGTGATATTTTATTGGAAGACCGATGTGGATTAGAGATTGCCGACCGGGCAAAAATAGAGTGCTTACGATAACTCTTTTTTTATTTTATAGTTTCATGTAATGTTTGTTCTTTGTTGGCTGCCTCTACAATGGTTAGCCCAAAATCTTGTTGCTGAAAAGATTTCTAAGGGTAGGGGCTATTGTTGCCAGAATGAGAAGCCCACGAGTGGACCTATGCATGGGCTAAGGGAAGCCCGGCCACCCCTCAATTTTTAAAATTATCCTTAGGCCCCATAAGTTTTGTATATTTATGAGAAAAATTAGTCCTTTGTCCCCCCATGAGTTTTTGAAATTCTATTTATATCTCACAAATTTTTAAGTAATTAGGATATGAATATGAGTATTAGCTCCCAAAATTTTAAAATTGTTTTACGTTAACTCCCTAAAGTTATAATACCTTTTATCTTCGCCTCCCTCAAGAAAATTTCTGGTTCCGCCTCAATGCTTCGCATAAACTGAAGCATTGAAACCCGGCTAAGGATTATACCAAGCTACTGGAGTGTTGAGTGAAATTGAATATGGTCTATTGCGTCTTTTCCCGTGCATAAAAATGGCCAAATAATATGATTTTTTATTTTGAACTTCCACGGCATTGAGTGAAGAAATTTGAAACTTTCTCCTTCTGTAGGCACCACGTATAGGGTATCTGTGCAATTATTTGGTACGTAGTTGTACCACTAGATTCTGATCTTGTTGTTTCGAGAAAATACAACATTGTAAAACAGTTTTAAATTATTTATTTGTTGCGTTTGTCACACCTTCAGCTATTGGGTTGACATATGAAATAGGAAATACATTTGAAGACAAATATCCCCTTGCTTGTTCAACTTCATCATCTACTTTGAAGATCAGCAGATGAGGTAAGTAATGCATACTTGACAGGTAGATATGTTGAATAGGGACTGATTATTTCACGGTCTGGCAGTGGATTCGAATAGTCATCCATGAAGTTATTTGAATACTGAAGTTGCTGATTCCGTTCTTGCAAACATTTCGAATGCGAACTTATCCAAACAAGCCCTAGGATTAGTTTTTGAAGTTATTAGTCAATTGGTAGTTTTGTAGGTTTTCGAGCTAATTAAGTTGCTAAAGGATATGTTGTGTGCCTCTCCAGTGATGCTATAACTTAGATAAGAAACTTTTCACATCGCTATGGAACCTCTTGGAAGTGATAATTTGAAGAGATATAATTATCAGCAGAGATACAAACGTTGCTGCATATATAGGGCTGTTCAATCCTAGTGGAGATTTTGGTGACCAATGGAGTTGCTTTAATATACACACACACATATATATATATATATATATAGAGAGAGAGAGAGAGAGAGAGAGAGAGAGAGAGAGATTGGAAGGGATAAAAGAATGACGAAAAATGTTGTAAACTATTCTCGACATGTATCTGTTGGAAATACTGTGTTGACATATATAATTCAAAACAGAAAATCAACATATGTAAAATATCATTCAAAATATAAACATTTAACAAATATAGAGTTGTAGAAAAGCATATCGACAGTGGAGACTAGTCATTGTTCTTTCCATAGCATTAATTTTCATGTGGATATATATACATATATATATATATATATAAGAGATATATATACTTCTCCACTGGTATATATATATGAAGAAAAATATTATGTAATGTTATTTCTCGGTCATTTTTCTTACTTTTAGATAAAAGTGAATGGCTTTTACATGAATTTATTAATATTGATCTTACAGCCCTTGTGTCTAAAATTAAAAAAATGAATTGAGAAATAAAATTATTTATATCACTTATATATATGAAAGAAAGGTAGGTAAAATTAAACTAGCTAGCAAATAATCCATAAGGTAGCATACAAAGAGTTGTGAAGTACATATAGGCAAAAGACAACATTATCCGATACTACATGATCAACCTCAGAAGATTTGGAGCCTAAGATGACCATTTTAAACGAGGCTCTTTTATTTTTTAATTCCTATAAAAAAATTGAAAATTATTTTATTTGTAAACCAATGATTTTTTTTTTTGGAGTGAACTAATGTGTTGATTTTGGCATTTTTTTTCTTAGTAGGCATTTGTCTCATTTGGACCAATGCTTTTTTTTTTTTTTTCAAACAAAAAAAAAGTGTAGAAACTATATAGCGTGTTAAAACCATATAGGGTGTTTTTAAAAAATTTGGCAAAAAAAAATTTATTTGTATGATTTTTTTGTGAAGCCAATATTTTTTTCCTAAAGTTAATTATTGTAGTCAATTTTAGACTATTTTTTCCTGACGACCTTCTTTTCTCACTTGGATTAGGACTCTTGTTTAGAAATGATATAAAAACTATATTTGACTTTACTATAGAATTTATAATTTATTTTTTTATTTTGTTAAACCAGTCCTGTTTTAAATTCACTAGTAATTAATTTTAGGCTCTTTTTATTTTTTTTAACAAATAATTTTATCTCATTTAGGCGGAGACTAATTTTGAAAAAGATGCAAATCCGTACAGAGCCTTACTAGGTCATAAATTTTTGAGGCTTAAAAAATGGGGATGTAAGACAACGATCTTGCTCGTCTTATTGGCGAGTCGGCGCTGGATAATAATTAATTAAGCATGTGCTTGCAGCTGAAGGGCCCAGCTGATTGCTGGCATTATTGAAGCCGAGTCAGAAACGTAATCAACTTTTGACAACTTCGATTGTAACCAAGCATATGGTGTGGTTGCAGAAAGGACAATATTGACGAAAAAGTATAGCCCAGTCAGCTTGTCGGATACCCCTTGACGATAATAGCCGGAGCATGTGGATATCCGGTGGCAGAAGGAAGAGTCAAATTAATTAATTAATTATTTATTTTTTATGTTCAGACTAATTTTTAAACATTTCAAATTAATTTTAGAATCTGTGCAATATTCTTATCTCATACAGAATAATTATCTAGTCAAATATTTTAAAATCGATTTTAAAGAGTTTGTAACAGTTAAGAAATTTTAAACTTGAAATCTTAGAGCACACAAATAAGATAATTATTTAGTCAAATAATTTGATAGTTTATAGCAGTTTAAAGATCTTGAACTTAAAACCTTAGAGTGAACAAACTTCCAAGTCTTAAGTGCCAAGTCTTGACTACTCGGCGAGTCTTGAACCAAATTAATTAGTCCTCCTTCAACACTACTATCAACTATGTCTCTAACAATTCCTCTATGGACTACCCTTGTGTAACTCCAATGAGCTCTGGTCTTATCTCTTGCAGCATGCTGCCTAGCTATACGAAACCATGCACGGTGTGTGTATATATATATAGTATTTAAATACAAATAGGATAACGCAGTTTGTCTAGTGGTAATTGTGCCCCACCCATGCCTTGGGTTGAAAATGCTTGACAGACTTTGGTTATTCTGCACAGAGATTAAAGGGGTGCAACAAAGGCCTTGGGGAAGCAATAATGTTGCTATGGCCAAGAATTTAATTTTGGAAATTATCCTTTGATATAAAAGTTCCAATTCCAATACAGTATTAAACATATTAAAAAAATACAGGTCAGTACAGGATTGCCTATTCCTCTGCACTTGCACAGGACCCCAAAAAAAAAAAAAAAAACAAACAACCAAAAGAAATAGGGAAACAATAACTATTACTTTAGAAAAAAAATTTGATGAATTATTTTTTTATCTTTACTGAACATTAGTTCAAGGGCATTCTGATTTTTGTAAATTGGGTTCCTTAGCTGAAATAAGATGTTTGTTTCTGTAGGAAAAACCAGGCATATGAACCAACACCCTCTTCCCCTCTCCCGCAAGAAAATGAAGAACAAGATTTTCTCCATTATTGAGTTATGCAGAATAATGCAACAACTATCAATAACATAAAAGGAACAAGGACAATGCAAGAAAATAAAGGCCGCCCAAAATGGTTTCAACAATTTTGAAAACTAGCCAGCGGTGCCTCACTACATTTATGTTTTTTTACAAGCTAGTCTTGAATGTCAAGCCAGAACCAGCTAACTTTTCTTCAGTGGTCTTATTTAAACGTTCGACCATCTCGGGGGTTAGATGATTGGCCCAGTCACCGACTTCACCTCTCCTAAAAAAGGTCTTGTTCTCAACGTCAAAATGGTATCTACCAGTCTTGTTCTGAAAGTGAAAAAGGGATACACCGGTTTTGTTCACCTCCAATCCTCTCAGATTGCTAAAGCTACACAACCTTGATATCTCTTCTATCGCACCTTCTCTCTCTTCCTCCGAAGTGAATGGAATGCCCATAAACACGGCTAATCTCTTCATGTGAAGGATGATATCTTCTTTCAAGTCCTCATACTTAAAGAACAACACCTTGTGAGGTCTCTCTATGTTCTCCTTCCAGTAAGATAATACATGCTCCCAGAAGGGCCCAAAATCAATGACACCCTTGCAGTACATGTCGAAACCATCATTTAATGACAGAGGCCCAAGATTCTCGGGTCTGTACTTAGAAACGAAGTGCCAGTAAGAGATGAAAGTATCACAGGGATTGCGACAAAGATAGATAACGCGACAATTGGAGTTCTTGATTGACTCATGCAATGAATGGTATGGGATATGGGTGGCAAAAAGCCTGCGGGATTTGGAGAGGTCGGAAAGAGGGTCTTTATTAGCCGAAAGCTTGCTCTCGAGAAAAGGTACAAGTTCATGTGGATTAGAAGTAAGCAAGGGGTGTTGAGAAAGCGTGTAGCGTTCACGATTGGCGATGGCGAACATCAAAGCCTTTAACCAGGTGGTGCCTGATTTTGGTAGGGTGGCGAGTATAAGGTCAGTGTCATGAGCTTGAAAGTTTTGCTCGATGGATATCAATTCCCGAACAAGACCCGAGGTGGCCCAGAAGCCTTGGTAAAGATAGAGATGAGGAGATCCCCATCCATTCTCTCTGGGAAGGGACGCGAGTAGATTGCTTTCCCAGTCGTCGCTGTCCCGATCGGCTTCTTTGACAGTATTGCTATCCTTTTGGGTACTGTCCATGGAAAGTGGGAGGGACAGCTAAGCACTGCGCAAAGTATTACTGTATTAGGGAAATGCAATTGCTCTTCCTCACTAAGATTTATATAGACCAAAAACACTTGACGGTGTATGCCTGGCATGGTAACTTACCTAGCAAGAGACTATATAGACAAATATACCATTCTCTTTTCCCTTTTTAAGTTCCGCTCAATACTTGGAGAACACTATGTCAATATAAAGATGTAGTGTATCCGATCTATTAAAAGTAAATATCTCATATATATTTTTGCTATCCCAACAACCTGTGTAACAAAAATAAATATGCTAAGAAAATTATTATTTTTATTTTTTTAAAAATTAGGTCAATTAACATAAAAAATAAAAATATTTATTTATTTTTAATAATTCGAGCATACCGTATCGGCATACTCACTTGGAGTTCCATTATGAGTATCTCACCACAAAATAAGATCCTTGCTTAAGGAAAGAAATTATGAATTGCCATTTTCCCGGTTTCAAGAACTCAATACAGAATGATAATCCTGATAATCCTGCTATAACAAGATCAGGAAGCTTTGGCTCCTTTCTGGTCACCCTAACAAATGCCGATTAACGATAGTGGGTGGGGAAAGATAAATTACTTTGGTTAATTTCGAGCATTTTGTTGCCCTTAGTTCTTATTTCAAATAATAATGTGTTCTCAATAGTAGGTAAGCTCGGTAAATGTATTCGTGACCAAACTAATAGAGAATTCATTATTTTGTAAGCGTGGGAACAAGAATATTTTTTGAAAACATTGAATAATTTTGTGAAGGATTAATCGGTAGAAAGCCTAAAAAACAAAAAATCATCCAATCATGACCCTAAAATTACCTCAGGATTTGCCTCGAGAATTGAAAAATGATTGATTTGGTATATCATATGTAACTCAATTTAACAAACAAAATTTGTTTAGCATCTTCTGTTCAAGTACCATATGCAATTGGAATCGAGAGTTTTATATAGTCCGCCAGCAACTGTAGCAATTATCAAAAGAAGACAATACTTCATTTTGCAAAAATTGCGAGATATGATATTGTATGAAATGACAATATATATATATATATATATAGAAATCAAGATTCCAAGACAAAAACACTCTTCACACCACAGGACAATAACAGGGCGGCTCAACCTCTAGCTGGTGAGGCGGCCGTCCAGCCCCATCTAAGGCTCAAATTTTAAAAAATTTGTATTCTATGATAAACGATCTATATATTCTCAGTACTTTTTTAAAAAAAAATCCGATCTAGATGAGACAATTGAACTATAAGAAAAAGAAGTTCAAAATCACATTTCAGAAAGAAAATACTAATTTAACTAATAAATAAATAAAATTTTGAAGACTCAAATTTTTTAAAAACTTTTACATGTTATAATTAAGACCCTATACATGCTTCACAATTTTTTTGAAACAAAAATTCCAATCTAGATGAGGATAAACTACCTTAAATAACTTAGAAAAACAATGGTTTAACCCAATAGAAAAAATCGTACATAAAAATTTTAAGGTAAATTACACTGACCTTCCTTGAGGTATCTAACAATGACACTTAGTTCCTTTCAAGTTTTTGAAATTACATTGACCTCCCCTGTCAGAAAGGTCAACCCACAGCAACTAATGGAAAATGTACATTTACTCTTTTGCCCTTTCACAAACAATTTTTCCATGACTATACTAGTAGCCAAACAAATTCCAAATTAATTTTTGATTTCTTGTGTCTGTTTAGCCAAAGAATCACAGACCCCTCTTCTCCAACGAGAAATTAGGACACGTGGTGCTCCAACCTTTGGAAATCCTCTTGTCCATCCACTTTGTGGGTGTGGCCAGTGGTGGGGGGTGTAATTGGCAATTTGGCGACAATGGGAGTGGTGTTGATGAGTGGCCATTGGATAATGGTGGGTGGGGATGGGTAAGGCAGATGATGACAGGTGTTTGGTTGTGGGGATAAATAGAGAAGGCAGGATGTTTGGTTTTAACAATGAATTTTGATTGAGTTATTTTGTTTATAAATTTTAATTTAATAAGGGTATAATTGACATTTTAGAAAATTTAAATGGATGACATCAGCATTTATTGACTCTGTTTCTAATGCTATGTGTCCGGAGAGGAATATGTTATGGCCAGATTAAACCAGAAGGGATGTCACCGTCATTTTGAAATCTCAAGAGAATTGTCTGTTATTGTCAGATACCTAAAGAGAGGTTAGTGTAATTTATCCAAAATTTTAAAAGTCATAGATTTTCTAAAACCTCATTTGTTATATTTAAATCTTATATAGTTTCTACATATTTTTTAAAAAACAAGCCCAAAATCAACACCCTAGTTAATTTCAACAATAACTCATTTAACCCAAATTTTTTTTATTACAATTTAAAAAATATATATATATATATATAAAGGGCCTTACTTAAAAATGTCGCTTTAATCCACAAATTGTCTCGACTTCGACAATAATTTTTTAACGTCCCATGCATCACTACTCCATTCCTGAAGTACAAAAGCAAATTTTTTCAGACTCTAAGCCATCTAATGGAAAAATAGTTCAGTGGTTCGATAGTACTAAATGCTCAGTTGTAATTCCTCTCAAATAATGACATGTGTTGGGTGAATACATTAGCAGCCTGAATTTGTGGTGTATGTAAGCACCTCATTTTTGTCCACTCGGCAGTCTCTAGTCCATTCAGACTTGAGTTCAAGTCAATATGAACATATTCCGATTTAAATCAACTTTTCAAGTCTAATCGCGTCAATCAATCACTTCGCGGGCCCACTAGGCCCAAGTGGAGGCAAAATGACCAAAATGCCCTTGGGGGCATTGTTCAGTCCAATTCTAGTGGGCACGTCTTCTCGAAGACAGTAAGTCCCCATTTCAGTCCAATTCCAATTCCAATTGAATCCAACACACCTTTTGAGATAGTTGATTCCTCAAGGTGGTTAGTCCATCCTGTTCGGTACGTTTTCTGAGAAAACTCTTCGGAACGGTAAGTCCTTTTAAACCCGTCGACCAGGACGAGACCCGAAGTCCTCGAGATGGTAGAACTGTCCACCTTTGGCGCCTGCTAGCCTGCTAATGAAGAAATGTCTGTTTCGGCACACCTTCCGAGAAAGTTGATTGCTCAGGCACTAAGTCAAACTAATAGTTTCCCGAGATCAAGCAGTCTCTAGAATGATCGCGACCCATTAGAGTAATGGAAATACTCGTAAACATCGCAACTGTCAGAGTGGCGGAAACACTCGCAAACAGGTCGATATAGGGAATTGCCAACAAACCCCTATGTCACGGGACCACCGTCAGAGTGACAGAAACACTCAAAACTCAGGTTAACACTAGTGCCTGCTAGCCCACTCTGGTAAAAAATGACCAAACTGCCCCTAGGGCCATTTCCGACACGTTTCTTGAAAAAGTACCTCAGTCCTCAAAATGGTAAGTCCACCTTTTCAAGGTTGTCGTAAAGATAATCTAGCATGATTAGGTGCTTTCTAGTCAGTTTCGAGCCAATTCCGAGGCATTCCGATCGATATGACCATTTTATTCCTAGGCATCTGATAGCCTCGGGAACCACACCGGCTTTGGGTATGAAACTAGTAACCTCTCGGGGATGTTTCTGATAGTATCCCTGGCCTTCCAATACATTTCTAGGTCATTTCGAGTCAGTTCCGGCAAGCCTAGTGCAAAATGATCGTTTTGCTTCTAGTGGGCTGTTTTCATTTTCTAACCACACCAGCTTTGGGTATCAAACCAGTAGCCTCTTGGAACATTCTAGCTAATGTTTCCAAGCTTCCAGACTTCTTTCGGGATATTCCGAGTCCATCGCAGTAGTTTTCCGACCCGATTGACTATTTTGCACCTAATGGCCTAGTCAACCCCTTCGTCACATTTTGACATTATTCTTCAAGTCTATTACTCCTGAGACTTTATTTTTAGGGGTTCTTGTCCCTTTCTGGCCTTCTAGATTATTCCTAGCCCTTCAAATCATTCCCAGACCTTTCGGAGCCACTCCTAGTGAAGTTAGGCTAAAAATTGCATGCTAGTCACTAGTACAGGTACCCAAGTCTTTTGAAGATACGTTACTTACCGACCTTAAAACTTTCCTAAGTGGCTGGCACCACTAGTAGTGGCACCAAGCCAAAATTTTGCCTAGCGCTACTGCAGCAGGTGCCAGGTCAACCCTATGTCTATAAATACAAAGCCTCTTCCAACGTGAAAATGGTCAGCAAACTCAGTCTAAAAACTCTCTTCTTCGATACACAGAGCTTGTAGCCTCCCCAAACCCTAGTCTTCTTTAGGTTTTTCAAACCCTAGCCTCCATACACAAACCCTAGTCCCCATTCACTCTTATACACTCACATACACCCTTATACACTCCTATACTAGCCTCCAAAACTTCCATTGAAGACTTGAAGCACTACAACTCCGTAGCTCTCGAAGATCAGAACAAGCCCTTGAAGATCAAGGCAAAGACCGAAGCAAAACAAGAAGAACAAAGCAAATAAAGCAAAACAAATAAAAGAAGACACAAGGTAGGCTTCCTATTTACGTTTACGCAATTCTCCCCTCTCTATTCTCTCTCGTAACCCACTTAGGTTTTCTTTTATTTTAATCCCCCATCTTCTATCCCCCTTTCTTGCATGCTTGAAACAAGGGACTCCCCGGCTCATGTGCAGGATTAGCCTATTGAAAGTCACCATGTCGGGGGCTTTCTCTTAGTCTAACCGGAGACCATGTGGGTTCGGCTCCCTTGATTATGTGGTGAAGCCTTTAACCTTGTATGTTCACGACCCCAACTTGCATTGTGCATATCATAATCATGCATCTCTCTAAAATTTGTTTTTAAACTTGTTTTCAAAACTTACATCAAAACCGTTTTCAAAACTTGTATTAAAATTTTCTTCTTCAAAACTTATTTTTCAAAATCACAATTCTAAGGTGATTTTAACCTTTTTATGGTCAGGGTTGCTTTAGGAAAGTGTTACATTTAAAGTGATCTATATGGTCCACATTTTCAAACCCTTGTTGTTTTCAAAACCACAATCCTAGAATGGTTCTAATCTTCTTATGGTTAGAATCGTTTTAGGAAAGTGAGATATTTTTTTAGGCTTGTGAAAGTCCATCCCTTTATAAATTGTTTTTCAAACTTACTTTCCAAAACCCCTTTTTGAATCCTCTCCAAAATCTCTTTTCAAGTCTACTTTCTAAATTCTCTTTTCTAACATACTTTCTAAAAACTCTCTCCAATCTTCTTTCAAAAATTATTTTTTAAAAATTGTTTTACAAAACTTCCCTTCAAAAACTCTTTCCAAAAATCTCTTTTCTAAAAACGCTTTCTAAAAATCTCTTTCTTAAAAGCTCTCTTTTAAAAATCACTTTCTAAAAACTCCTTTCTAAGATCTCCTCCCAAAAATCTTCCTTTTCACAAAATTTACTTTTCAAAATCTATTTTCTTGGAGTCTAAGTTAAACCCTAGAGCCACGATTAAGAAACCCTAATTTTCTTTCCAAAAACATGATTTCTAATTTTGCCTCAAAACCTAGGTTTTCAAAATCTCTTTTTTTTTTACATCAAAATTATAAATTTCCAAAACTATAGACTTCCAAATCTAGGATTTCCAAAACTTCATCTTTCCAATTCCATGTCAAATCCAATCTTCCCTTTACGAAGCCAAATCCAATCTCCCTATTTAGGAAACTAGATCAAATCCTCTGTTTTTGGAAACAAAATCAAATCATCTCTTTTTTAGAAACAAAATCCAAATTTTTTCTAAATTCAAATCCTTCCTAATCTCATACCTTCTTACACCTTAAGTTTTCAAAACTTGAACTTTTAAATCTTTCCTTAAACCTTAAGCTTCTTAATCTTCCTAATTCAACCATTTCCTAATTTCATACCATTCCAAATCTAAATCTTCAAATCTTTCTTAAACTCAAACCTTTCCTTAATTTCAAGCATTTCTAAAACTCAAACTTCAAATCTTTTTAAAATTTTAAACTTTCTAAATTTCGAATCTTTCAAAATCCAAAACTTTCTTAAGTTAAAACTTTCTAAATCCGAAACTTTCTTAAGCTAAAACTTTCTAAATTCTAAACTTTCCAAATTCTAAATTTTCTTAAATCAAACTTTTTCTAATTCAAATCTTTCCAAAAATAAACTTTTTCTTAAAAAGGAAACTTTCCTATTTCAAAACATTCTAGTTTCAAAACTTTCCAATTTTAATTCTTTCCAATTTCAAAACCGTTCCTATTTTAAACTTTCATAATTTGAAACTTTCCTAAAATAAATATTTTCTAATTCAAAACTTTCCTAATTCGAAACTTCCCTAAAATGACATTTTCCTAAAATGAAACTTTTCTAAAACGGAAATTTCCTAATTCGAACATTTCCTTAATCCAATCTTTCCCTAATCTTTCAAGTCCAAAATTCAAATCAAATATTTTTTAAACCTTAAGTCTTTCCTCAGTCCCATCATTCCTAAGTCTAGGTTTCTCAAAACTCTATCTTCTCAAATCTAGTCCAAGTTCTCTTCCAATGGTCAAATTCTCTGTCAAGTTCAATTCTAAGTCTAAGTTTAATCCAGATTTCCTAATCTCCCAATCCAAGTTCCAACTCCAACTCTTTCTAAAGTCGAACCTTCTATTTTCTATCGAATGCTTGTTCGAACTACGGCTGACCTAATTCCTCAAAAGGGATACATAGGCAACCCTCACGGGTGCGGTGATAACTTTTTTCAAATCTTCAATTTCATAACTATTTTCAAGCTTCCAATTTCATAACCTTTTTCAAACTTCCAATTCCAAAAATCTATTTTCAAATCCCTATTTTCAATTTCTAAAACTCTTCTTTCAAAACTCAACTCTTCTTTTCAAATCCAATTTCAAATCAAGTCTTTTCAATTCACAAATTTCTTTTCCAAGTTTATTTTTAAAGTTAAACTCTTTTTTTGCACTTGTATATTATGCATCATTCTTTTAAAAATTCTTTTCTAAAAGTGGATAGTTTTGGACATATATTAATTGAAGACTTTAATAGGTGAACCTAGGGTGAATAGCATGTAGGTACTGCAAGGGCGAGGTAGGGTAATGGCTTAGTGCGTCTTCCCTACACGTAACCACCTCTGAACTTAGGATCACTGTTTTCGTAGGACCAAATGGAGTTATTTTTAAAAAAAGGGCTTAAATATTTTCTAAATGTCGCCAAACAACCAGTTTTCCTAAAAATCCTCTATTGAGGAAGTAGTTTCAAAAAACCTTTTTCAAAAACCAAGTGTAATCTTCGGATTGTGCTTAGTTTTAGGTGACTAAACTCACCTTAATCAAATTAGGTGGCGACTCTAAATTATTTTCCAAAAATCTTTTATTTAAATCAATTTTCAATTCAAACCTAGTCGCACTCATCTTTGTAGGAGGATGAGTTCTAACGAAAGAGTACAGTATTTTTTCCGCTTGCGTGTGTATTCCTCGAGTGCAAAAAATTTGGGCGCGATAGCTGGCGACTCCACTAGGGACACTTAGAGGGTTAGGCCATAGTCATGTCTCTTCAGCCTTCATCCATGTAGAGTCTTCAATTTTCAAAATCAAAATTTTAAAGTTGTTTTCAAAAACATACATTTAACTCCATACATATTATCTTGCATTAAGTTTGCCATCTATATACTAACTCTTACATCTTTATTTTGTAGGTGGGCTTTTGTTTGTAGTATTATTTTTTTGTCATACTAATTGCTATGCATGAATGAATGTGATGAACAGGATGGATGAGAGTTGTTGGACTCTTTCCTCCACTTTCAAAAATCACACACACACTGCACGTGCACTTGCATTATGCATACTTGCTTTCTTTACCCTGATCTGTCCCTTCTAGTTAGAAGGGGGAATGATATATTGGTTGTGGGCAAGATGTTATGTCAGTTTCTTCACCTACGGCCTCTTGATAGTTCCCTCGCTCGGATCACCAACCGATCATGGCACGACCTCAGGGAGTAGGCATAGGTTTGAAGATCTAGGAACAGAGCCTTTTTAGGATGCATTAGTAAACCATCAACCTCATGCTCATATAGACACCATACATAGCCGAACCTCTGCCAGATTTAAGACACGCACACCGTTTTTCAAAACCATGGAGGAAAGGGTGACCGCTTTTACTTTCCTCTATATCTGTTCATTCCTGTTATTATAATGACTGTACTCTTACTGTTATAATGCCTATCTAACTATTTATGCATGTATATTTACTTTGCAATTGTGTTCTCTCTTTCCTTATACTCTTTGCATCCATATTCATGCATTTCATATTCCATGTCAAGACAAGAGTTCTAAAGTAACTCAAGTTGCTGCATTCTCATACATATGATCAACCCAAAGAGAGTGACACCAACTGCACTCTCCATTGTATTAAACCTACCAAAACCCTACGGGTTCCCACATAACCCTAAGGAATCATTGCATCGCAGAAGAGAGGCCCCAATCCCTCTATGCTCACGGAGATAGGGTTGCCAGGAAGACAAAGGGCAATCGACCAACAATGTCTCTCAGCGACCTCCTCAACATCAAATCCAACGAATGCGAATCCGAAGACTCAAGAGTAGTTTAAGATCTCATATGTAAAATTAGATAGGTGGAAGTCGAAAGGAAAATGTTCCCCATCCCCCTATTAAAGTGTACGTTGTCTTTTTTGTTTTAAACCCAGAAGTTCAATGTACCCCTTTTCCGCAAATGAATTAATGTAAGGATGAGTATACATTGCTGGATCAATGGTAAGGTACTCGCATACAGGGGTAAAACCCCTATCTCCGAAAGTGAGCCAAATTCATCATATTTAGTTTCCCTCTCAAGTAGGGACATCCTTAAAGCATGCATTGCATAAAAATTTATCAAAATAAGATACTGACTTATTCCTTTTGCTGGTGCTCACACTCAATGCCTTAACTCTAGTACTAGCAGAAGCAAGAGGATTGATTGCGCTTCAAAACTGCAATTATAAGGCCATAATTAGTACTTTGTTAACATTAGTTTATGATTATATATGTCTTTTTAGTTATGTTTTGATATGAATTGAGTTTATAATGCTTTATGTAGGTTTTGAGCTTAAATGGAATGATTTTGAATGCAATTTAATTATAAGTTTCAAGAGGTTGCTGTCAAGGTACAAGCTGATGAAGCTGTGGTACAAGCTGCTGAAGCACACAGAGCTAAAACTTTGGAAGCCCTATCTCGCGAACCAAAAAGGCTATTCAGTCCCATAATATGTTGATTTCATATAAGTTTTTGAGACCTATAACTATTGTGAAGTGACCCAGCCCATCTGAGCACTCGGTGGGAATCATCGTACGACTGATGACCAGATTTATAGATTAATTCACTTTTTAGTTAGATATAGATTGGGAGGTAGTAGAATAGACTTATGAGTTTTATGTTTTGAAGGAGAAAAATAATTCTAGGATTTTTCTGGGGTTTTAGAAGGAGGAATCATCCAAGCTTTGGAGGCTACAAATCTTTTTATCTTTCAAGGGAGCATCTTAATCTTTAGTTTTCTTTCTTGTTCTTCTTGTGAATTCCAGATTATATTTCTTTAATGCAGTGTTTTCTTTCTTTAATTATTCTTTCCATTCTTGCAATCTTTATAATATTTTTTAGTAGCTAAATTCGTTCTTGGTATGCTTTGGGAAAGTAACTAGGTTACAGGTAGAGATTCGAGATACTTATTTATTTTTCAAGATTTCAAGATCTTGGATCAAGACTCATTTTCATGCCCATGAATATCTTCGAAAACAATATTCTTGATCATATCTGGCATGTATGTATAGACTGATTTGCAAGCAGGGATGCGTATATCTAGAATTTCTGATAAGGGTATTGACTATAATTGTTTACATATTCCTATTAGGAGTACTTTAGAAATCTACTGTTCTTGATTAAGCTTCAAACGTACTTTGTAAACAGGTTTATAAACTAGGACATGTATGAATGAGACCCTGGTATGAACACTAGTAAATAATTGAATATCAACTCCAAGAGGGTAATCGAATCTTGAGTTTCTTTAATCACAACTATCTTGGGGAGCTACTTGTAGGCCTATTAACTGATCAGTCCTGCCAAGACCTTTTGCTTATTGTTATTTAATCAAGTTTTCTTAGTATAAATTTATTTTCATTGCCTAAAATAATTTCTCAAACCAAATCTCAAATCAAAATTTCCCTTTACATTCTAGAGTTGTCTTTCTTGAGAGTTCTACTTTTCCAAAGTGAGTTTTACTATATTTCATCCATATTCTCTGTGGTTCGACCTCGGATTTATCGAGATATTATTACGGCATCGCAACCGTACGCTGGCGGATATAAATTGTACTATTTAGAAGCGATCAGTTTTTGGCGCCATTGCCGTAAAACATTTACAATGCATAAGAAAAACAAACAGGGCATAAATAAAAATATACAAGAACAAAAACAAAGCAAACGAACTCGAGAGGAACTGATTTCTGCAGAAACTGCTTTACCACAACAACGAGAAAATTCAATCGCTCAATTGGGTAACCTTGTTCCATCCCTACTGTCACGCCCAGATTTTTTGCACTCGAGGAATACACACACAAGTGGAAAAAATATTGTAGTCTCTCTTTAGAACTCATCCTCCTAGAAGAATGAGTGCGACTAGGTTTGAATTGAAAATTGATTTGAATAAAGAGTTTTTAAAAAACAATTTGGAGTCGCCACCTGACTTGATTAAGGTAAGTTAGGTCACCTAAAAACCAAGCACAATCCGAGGATCACACTTAGGATTTTTGAAAATGATTCTGAAAATACTACCTCAAGAGAAGGTTTTTAAGAAAACAGGTTGTTTGGCAACCTTTAGAAAATATTTAAGCCCTTTTTTGAAAATAAACTCCATTTTGGTCTTTCGAAAACAGTGATCCTAGGTTCAGAGTTTGGTTATGTATAGGGAAGACGCACTAAGCCATCACCCTACCCCGCCCTTATGGTACTTACATATCTATTCACCCTATATTCACCTATGAGAGTCTTCAACTAAAAAATGTCCAATCCTATTCACTTTAGAAAAAGAATGTTTAAAAAGACATGATGCATGATATGTAAGTGCAAGAAAACAAAGAGAGTTGGAAAATAGATTTGGAAAGAAATTGATTTGATTTAAAAAGAAATTTAAAAAGATAGATTTGAAATTGGAAATAGAGATTTTAAAAATAGATTTTCAGAATTGAAAACTTGAAATAGATTATGGAATTGGAGATTTGAAAAGAGTTATGGAAATAGAAGCTTGAAAAAGATTGTGGAATTTGATATTTGAAAAAGGTTTTGACCGCACCCATGAGAGTTGCCTATGTATCTTTTTTGAGGAATCAGGTCAGTCGTAGTTCGGACAAGAGTCCGATAGAAAATAGCAGATTTGATATAAAAGAAGAAATTGAATTAGAATTTGGATTTGATTTGCATTTAGAATAGAAGATTGAAATTTGAAATGGAAGAGATTGGACTTTGATTTGGAAATATAGAGATTTAGGAAACCTAGACTTAGGAAGATAGGATTGGGACTTGAGATTAAGAAAGATTTTACTCGAACGTTGCACTTGGAAGATTAGGGAAAGATTAGATTTAGGAAAGGTTCGAATTAGGAAAGTTTCAAAATAGGAAAGTTTCGTTTTAGGAAAGTTTCGTTTTACGAAAGTTTTCGAATTAGGAAAGTTTCATTTTAAGAAAGGTTTTGAAATAGGAAATGTTTCATTTTTGAAAAGTTTTGGTTTAAGAAAGTTTTGAATTTAGAATGTTTTGAAATAGGGAATTTTGAAAGTAAGAAAGTTTTGAGTTTAGAAAATTTTAGATTTGGAAAGATTTGAAGTTTAAAATTTAGAAAGTTTATGATTTGGAAAGGTCGAGATTAGGAAAGATTTAGAAGTTTAAAGTTGAAGGAAAGATTTAAAATGTTCAAGTTTTGAAAATGTAGGATTTAGGAAAGTATGAGATTAGGAAGGAGTGGATTTAGGAAAGATTGGGAGTCGGAAGAATTGAGATTCCTATTTCCTAAAACAAGGGATTGGATTTTGTTTCTAAAAGAGGTGTTTTGATTTTGTTTCCAAAAACAGAGGATAGGATCTAGTTTCCTAAATGGGAGATTGGATTTGGTTTCCTAAAGGGAAGATTGGATTTGGTATGGATTTGGTAGGTGAAGTTTTTGAAACCCTAGATTTGGAAGACTATAATTTTGATGTAGAAAATAGGTTTTGGAAACCTAGGATTTAGATGTAAATAAGAAAATTTTGGAAACCTAGGTTTTAAGGCAAGATTGAAAATCATGTTTTTGAGAAAGGAAATTAGGGTTTCCTAATTGTGGGTTCTAGGATTTGACTTGGGCTATAAGAAAAGAGATTTTTGGAAAGTTTTCTTGGAAAGAGTTTTTGGAAGGGGATTTCTAGAAGGAGATTGTTGGAAAGAGTTTTTAGAAAAGAGATTTAGAGAGCGTTTTTAGAAAGTGAACTTTGAGGAGAGCGTTTTGGAAATGAGTTTGAAAAGGAGTTTTTGAAGAATAGATTTTTGGAGGGAGTTTTTGAAAATAATTTTGGAAAGGAATTTGAAGAGAGTTTATGGAAAGTATGTTGGAAAAGAGATTTTTAGGAGGAGATTTTTGAGGAGAAAGTTTTTAGAAAGTATATAAAATATCTCACTTTCCTAAAGCGATTCTAACCATAAGAAGGTTAGAACCATTTTAAGATAGTGGTTTTCAAAACAACAATGTTTTGAAAATATGGACCGTATTGGTTGTTGGCCCAAGAAGGCAACCCAAGAGGGGGGGTGAATTGGGTTTTATAAAATTTATATCAAGTAATGCAACTAAAAACAATTTAAGTCTTTAACAATAATTAATCAATGTATAAATCAAGCAAGTTAAATATATATCAAAATATATATTTTTGCAAGCATGTATAGTGAGCAAATAAGCAAAACAGAGCAAGAAAAGAAGAGCACTATATTATAGAGGTTCGGCCAACCTTGCCTACGTCCTCTCTTCTTCGATTCTTTCAAAGGTATTCCACTATGTAAAGTCCCTTACACAGCTGCTAGTTTTGCTACAAGTACCCAGCTCACTCTTACAAGAGCTCTTCCCCAAGCTCTCATAACCCAAGAGATTTTGTCCAAGCTTCTCTCAAACTTACAAGTGATTTTGTCCAAGCTTCACTCAAACTTACAAGTGTTTTTACCCAAGAACACTCAAACTCACAGGTTTACAAAACCCACCCAAGTGAAATGAATAAAGGTTATACAAAAAATAACTCTCTTAAAGAGTGGATGAACAAGAATAGCTCAATAGATAATCTTAATCACTCAGCAAAAAGATGTAGCAGTTGGAGCACAACAAATTTCAGCTTCAAGATGTTGATTCAGCAGGTATAATCACTCTTTCTTCTATTTAGAAGTTGTAGAGATCCTGTATTTATAGCCATGGATTGTTTCTAGCTGTTGGTGATGGATAGGAGACCATTTGATATGAAAACGGCGGAGTATAACGTTCAAAAATCTAGCCGTTGCCTTAAATGAGTCGACTCTTTTTAAGCAGGGGTCGACTCTTTTTGTGTTTCAGCAGATTTTTGAAGGCTCTGCCCAAATGAGTCGACTCTTTTTAGATTAAGGGGTCGACTCTTTTGATCTCCATCACCATTTTCAGCCTCTGTTTGAATGAGTCGACTCTTTTGCTTGAGAGGTCGACTCTTTTTAGCAAAATCCTTAACTTTTGCAATATTTCTTCAATCTTCTTCAATATCTTCAAGCTCTTTAAGGATCATCCAACTAAGCTTTTTAAGGCTTGAAAAGACTTCTTTAAGGCTTGATGACTTCAAAAACATCTTCAATCCTTCAATATGAAATCAACTCCATTTTGATTACATGTAAAGCTCTTCAATTACCATGACTTCATCCATTTATCTATGTCTTCTTCAAGATCTTCAAGAGAGCTTCCAAGACTTAAGATCTTCATATTTTAACTGTTCTTTGAGAACCCTTCAACAGATATGGCTTCTTCTTTTTATCCAAGGCTATGAGTATTTTCAATCTTCTTCCATGACATCCATCATCTTGAAATATCTTCATTCTTTATAAGATCACCAATGATTAATATGTCATTCATTCATACTTATCAATCTTCCATCCAAGATTTTCATCATCTTGAAATTCCTTCATTCCCTTATAAGATTAGCTTTGCTGAATATGTTTTCTCATCATGCTTATCAACCTTCATTCTAATATTTGCATCACAAGTTCTCTATTGTGATAAGCTTCAAGTTACGACAGAAATCTAATAATTAATCTGCACATTTAAGTAGAATTATTAGATCATTAAACCAAGTTTTGTTATCATCAAAATCAAGGCATTGAGTCAACATTGGTCACTTTAAATGTAACACTTTCTTAAAGCAACCCTAACCATGAAAAGGCTAGAATCACCCTAGGATTGTGATTTTGGAAACAAGTCTTGAAAAAGAAGATTTTGATGCAAATTTTTGAAAACGAATTTGAAAACGAATTTTAGAAGAATGCAAGATCATGATATGCATAATGCAAATTGGGGTCGTGAACATACAAGGTTAAGGCTTCACCACATAATCAAGGGGGCCGAACCCACGTGGTCTCTGGTTAGATTAAAAGAAAGCCCCCGACACGGTGACCCTTCAATAGCCTAATCCTACACATGGACCGGGAAGTCCCTTGTTTCAAGCATGCAAGAAAGGGAGGGAAGAAGATGGGGGATTAAAATAGAAGAAAACCCAAGTGGGTTAGGAGAGGGAAGAGAGGGGGAAGATACGTAAACTTAAAGAGAAAGCCTATCTTGTGTCTTATTTATTTTGCTTTGCTTTGTGCGCTTTGCTTTTCTTGCTTTGCTTCAGTCTTTGCTTCAGTCTTCGTCTTGATCTTCGAGAGCTTGTCTTGATCTTTAAGAGCTTCGGGTTGCAGCACTTCAAGTCTTCAATGGAGGCTTTGGAAGCTAATGTATGAGTGTATATGAGTGTGTATGAGTGTATAGGAGGCTACGGTTTGTGTATGGAGGCTAGGGTTTAGAGAACCTAAGGGAGACTAGGGTTTTAAGAGGCTACGAGCTCTGTGTATCGAAAAGTAGGGTTTTAGACTGAGTTTGCTGACCTCCCTCACGTTGGAAGAGTCTCTATATTTATAAAGAGAGGAATGACCTGGCGCCTGTTGCAGTGGTGCCAGGCCAAAAAACCTAGTGGCGCCAGCCACTTAGGAAAGTTTAAGGTCGGCAAGCTACGTATCTTGAGAAGATTTGGGTGCCTGTACTAGTGACTACCATACAATTTTTAGCCTAGCTTCACTAGGAGGGGCTCCAGAAGGTCCGGGAATGGTTTAAAGGGGCCGGGCATGACCCGGAAGGCCAGAAAGGGACAGGAACCCTTAGAATAGGGTCCCAGAAGTATTAGACTTAAAAAATGATGACAAGATGTGTTAGAAGGGTTGACCGGGCTATTAGGGACAAAACGGTCAATTGGGCTGGAAAGTTATCGGAATGGACTCAGAATGTCCGGGAAGAAGAGTCGAGATTTGGAGACATTATTTAGAATGTTTTCAAAGGTTGCCGGTTTGATACCCAGAGTCGGTGTGGTCGGCAAAGGCGACCGGCCCACCAGGGGCAAAACGGTCATTTTGCATAAGATTTGCCGGAATTGACTCAGAATGATCTAGAAAGATAAAGGAAGGTCGAGAATACTATAAAAATCATTCTTGGAAGATTATCGGTTTGATACCCAGAGCCGGTGTGGTTCCCGGGGTGTTCGGATGCCTAGGGACAAAATGGTCATCTTGATCAAAAAGTCTCAGAATTGGCCCGAAACTGACTAGAAGGCACCTAATCATGTCAGATTCCTTTTAAGATAATCTTGGAAGGGTAGACTTACCGTTCTTAGGATTTAGGTACTTTTTTGAGAAACGTGCCGAAAATGGCCCTAAGGGCAGTTTGGTCATTTTTTACCGAAGTGGGCTAGCAGGCACCGATGTTGACCTGGGTTTTGAGTGTTTCTGCCACCCTGATGGCAATCCTGTGATATAGGGGTTTGTTGGCGATTCCCTATATTGACCTGTTTGTGAGTATTTCCGTTACTCTGACGGTTGCGATGTTTGCGAGTACTTCCACTACTCTGACGGTTAGCGATCATTCCTGACACTGCCTGATCTCGGAAAGCTGCTAAAGGGACTTAGTGCCTGAGAAATCAACTTTCTCAAAAGGCGTGCTGAATCGGACATTTCTGCATTGGCGGGCTAGTAGGCACCAAAGGTGACCATCTCGGGGACTTGGGATCTCGTCCCGGACAGGATAGACTTACCGTCTCAAGGAATCAACTTTCTCGAGAAAGGGATTGAAATTGGACTGGAAAAAGGGACCTACCGTCTTCGGGAAGACGCACCTACAGGATTGGACCGAACAACGCCCACAAGGGCATTTTGGTCATTTTGCCTCTATTTGGGCCTAGTGGGCCCGCGAAGCGATAAATTGACTAGATTAGGACTAGAATTCTAGAATATGTCCATATTGACTTGAACTCAAGTCGGGACGGATTGTAGACTGTCGAGCGGGCAAAAATAGAGTGCTTATAACTGCCCCTCTTTTTCTGTCTTTACTTGTTGAAGACAGAAAACGATAGAGTATGAGTCCCATGTTGACCGTGAGGTGGTCGGAGGAACGGACTTTGGAAATTTTGGAAGACGGGATTGTAGTAACGAATATTAGACCCAAAAAGGCGTTTGAAATCTAGTTTTGGCAAGAAAAAGGGCAAAACTGCCAGAATTTAGAACTGGCGCCACTAGGAGTAGCGCCTTTGTCAAATTTGGCTTGGAACTCGCAGTGGCGCCAGGCCTAGGAACAAAACCAGAAAATTTTCTAGTTCGAACACTTGTGGGATTTGAAGTATTTTTGCAGAATCAAGAGTGTTTGTAAGGGAACCGACCTGGACATTCGAAGGAGCATTTCTTAGGGATCACGGGTGATTGCCAAGAGTAGACCACTTCGCCGAAAAAGTCGCCAGAGAAGAAGATTTCACCAGAGAACTCCAGGAGGTGAGTTTTCAATTCTATGTTGATTTTAACGTGTAAAACTCCGTTTAAGTCATGTGAACAGTGAAAATTGATGTTTTGTTATGTTTTGAACACTATGGTGATGTTATTTTTGCATTTTGATGCTTGTTTTATTGAATTTGAGCGATTTTGCGTGATTATGTGAATGAGGTTTTTGCAGGAATTGGGAGTTTGTTCCTACAGGTTTGGGTGTTGTGTTTTTTGGCTAGATTTTTATACTACGTGCCTTAGAAAAATGTGTTTAACAACCATGTGAAGTTTTCGTGATTTTTTGAAAACTTGGTGAATTTTTGATATTTTAAAAAATAGAAAAATACTTAGAAAATTAAGAAAACTTAAGAACTTGATGAATTTTTTAGAGTTTAATATTAAGCAATTTTTAGAAAACATTTGAAATGATTTTGAGGAATTTTGGGACATTTTTGAAAATCATTGATTTATTGGAAAATATAAAATGTGTGTTTTGAAAATTTTAAAAATTTAAAAAGTGTGCGCGGGTGCTGATGTTATGTGATTGTAACGTTGTGAAGTGCACGGTTTGTATTTTATGTTGATGTTGTGGGAATCACTTTTAAGCGAAACTCTACCGAAGTTTTTTAGAAATTCAAAAAAAGGGTTGGAAAAATTTTAGAGTAAAATCTTTTTGAAGGAAAAAGATATAAAACCATTGAAGGCGTGGCCTTTTTGGTGGAGAAGGCCCGAGAAACTCGGGGGCCTTAAAACTGTGGGACGAAAATTAGGAAGACTTTTTGAAAATGAGGATTTGAAAATGACCATGTTTTGGAAGAATTGAAAACGGATTTCAACTTTTGAAAAACTTCAAATTTTGCTAAAAATTTTTGGAGGTTTGAGTTTGAAGAAAACCTTTTAGAGGAGGAAGTTTTAGAAAACTTATATTGGAATAGAAAAAGCTTGTGATGGATTTTATTTGGAAGATCTTGAGATTTTGACTTAAAAATCACTTGAAATTTTCGGACAAAGCGTGTAAAAAATTCATTTTGACTCGGAACGGGAAATTTGAAATCAAAATGTGTGGGAAATTTATTTTGACTTGGAATTTTGAAATCAAAATGTGTTGAAAATTTATTTTGACTTAGAATTGGATTTGAAATCAAAATGTGTAGGAAATTCATTTTGACTTAGAATTGGAATTTTTTTTTTAAATCAAAGTGTATGGGAAATTCATTTTGACTTATCACTTGAAATCTTTTCTTTTTTTTTTTTTTTTTTTGCCTTTTTTATTTTTTTTTTTTTTTTTGGTTATTTATTTATTTTATTTTATTATTATTTTTAACTGCATGTACCGTATATTAACACCTCTTATCATGGCTTACCTTTCTAGGATGGTAGATACGGGCGACGATGGTTCTGAAAGGAGACGCCACTCCGGGAAGGCGGCTAGGACAGATTCTGTTAGCGGCTCCAGTCGTTCAAGGGGCAGACATCAATCCACTGGACGGGCTTCTTCCAATCAGAGCGGACAGGGGAGTAGACCACCTGTCGACCCCTTTCCTCCGGTTGAGTAGGCTTTTGCGGAGGATATTGGTGCTGAGGAGGAGGTACCAGGTCTTGGAGACCTGGTGACTGGTTATAGAAGAGCCTCCTTCAAACATAGGTAGACAGATGCTGATTTGGGTAACCTGGAGGTACCAGACATCTTACCGCTTGGGGATTTTGCTTATCACCCCAGTGTATATTCTAGACAGCATTTGCCCCCTCCTCGGGTACACACAACTTTTAGAGGGGCTATTCATCAGGTCTTCGTGACCATGCAACGGGTTGCTCCATCATACCGTGCTTTCTAAGTTGAGATCGGGTTTGGAGTTTCATGGGATTACAGGCTATCTGCCTGAACAGACATCTCGTGTTGGCACTAGTTAAGCAATGGTTTGAAGAGACGGGGACCTTCCATTTTGTTGACTTTGAGTTGGGTCCCACCCCCTTGGATTGGGCAATCATCACGGTGCTTTCCTTCGTTGGCCAGCGGATTACTTTACAGTTAGTTAGTAGAGACGAGGCTTGCATTCTGCTGGACTGGCCCCCTCCCGAGCGTTCTGCTTTTCCAATTTCCTGGCTCAGCTGGGATGACCGTACTTTTGCCGTTGAGCCCTCCCCTACTTAGCGTGACATCATAAGGCGACGACTTGTTCTGTATATCATCTTCAGCTGCTTCTGTAACAACAAAAAGTCGCTTGTGCCTTTTTGGTTAGTGAGCATAGTAGCTGATCATGGGTTTTTATCTAAGCTGGATTGGGGGTCCTTCTCCTTTAGCTGCTTCCTTCAATTGATGCAGGTCTAGACTTCTTCCCATTGGGGCAGCATGACTAGTTTCTGGCCCTTTCTTGTCTGGTGGAGCTACGAGTATCTATCAGTTCATCGCCCTGCGGTTATTGAGGATGACCTTTATCCTCGAGCTTTGAGGTGGCCTCATAATCGGGTAGCTCAACAATCAGAGATTATTGACTTCGTAATGCTATGGGCGAACCTGGAGTTGATTGAGGCGAGGGATGTGACTTGGCAGCCCTTTATTGGGTCAGTTCATTATGAGACAGTTTGGTACTTGGTCCTGTTGTCCTTGTCGAGGGCTGCTTTTCTCAGTGACGATACTTGGGAGTCCTATCTAGGAGAGCGACACTGGTGGCAGTTTCATGAGGAGTTTCGATCAGCAGGAGCTCCGCTAGAGTATATGTTTGGAGCCTTGGTGGCGGGAACGCCTATCCCCTATCAAGAGTGCCAACCGGGTGCCGAGTTCTTGCTTCCTCCAGATACGGACTACGCTACACACTTTGGGGCTCATTCTGTTGGTGCCTTCACCTGGTTTGAGGTAGTAGTCAGCGGATACGCTGGGCTACGAGGTGGTTGACTTATGGTGTGGTGCGGGGGGATACGTACCCCAGGCCGAGTTTACTGCTGTGAGGGATTAGAGGGATCGATACCAGACGGAGCAAGATCAGTATCAGGCAGAGGTGGCTTCCTTGACGGCTCGGATAGCTTAGATAGGAGGTGGCGGGGTATGTCGTTTTTTCCCTCCTTCTTCTTGCTTTACTGTTGTTTAATTCTTCTTTCATGCGGTTGATTTCAGTTCTATCTTCTCTGTAGGATGCTGGTGCTTCGAGTAGTTATCCGCCTCCTCCGATGCCGGGTTTTAGGGATTTCGATCCAAATGACATTGACTTTGACCTTTGATGGATGCCCCTTGTGGACACTCTGATCTTCTTTTGCCCCTTATCCCTGAGATGTATTTATGTTAGACAGATTTATTTTGTAAACTTTATACAAAGACGGATATTTATGGTATTTAGATGCATGTATAGGCAGAGACATTTATGATTGATTTCTTTTTTAACTAAGTATATGGTCCGATACATGTGATGGATGATGATGTTGTGTATCTATTACAGGGGTTGACATTAAACTGTGTTGGTGACTTCTATTTTTACAGGGAGTTATATCCTAGGTATGCAAAGCTCATGCCGATTTTTTTTTTTTTTTTTGAAAATGTATGCACACATTAGAAATACATTAACTAACAGAATGACAAGGGGTGCTGTCGAACTCGGTATCTTTGGAATGGTAACTCTTTCCTTTTCGGGGGTCTAGCCTCTCCTTTGGCTCAACCTTACCTTGATTGGATGATAGCACTTCGCACCTTTCTCAACCTTTTGATCGCCTCTAACTCTCTGCCTCGGGGTTAGTGTATATGCTTATTGGACTGAAACTCTCAACTCTCGGGGTTTTAACAACAGCTTACCTGACCTTTAACAAAGCGATAAATGGCTAGTCCTTCAATCCAAGGAGACTTTGCTTTAGGACCATAATGTAGGCTAGGTTATGGGGGTTTTCGAAGCAATGGGATATGTAGGCTCAAATTCAATGTGGTTTTCAATAGGGTTTAGATCCATGCCATCTTTGACTATTTTTCTTCCTTCCAGTAGGGTTAGTATTCGTTCTTGGCTTTGGCAGCGTGTTTAGCTCACTTAGATCAAGCAATCCATTTTCATTCAGAGTGGATTTTAGTAGGGTTGTAATGTAGGCCATGGTTTTGGGATTTTGCAAGAAAGGGCAAAGGCTCGAACCAATTGTTTCTACTAGGTTTCTTTGTAACCTAGGATCACCTTTAAATTTCTTTCTTGCTTTTACTATACACTTCTCAGGGTGAAAATGACTCTTTTCTTTCACCCTTTCTATATGCTTTTTTGAGATAAATATGACTCTCTTCTCTTTTGATCTTCTTATTATGCATTTGAAGATGACTCAATCATGGTCTTTTTCAGGCCTTTCCTTAGATTTTTGTTTTTTTTTTTTTTTAGCCTTTTAACCCTTGGCAACTCTTTTCCTTCG
This sequence comes from Euryodendron excelsum, assembly GCA_033060915.1. Classification (NCBI taxonomy): domain Eukaryota; kingdom Viridiplantae; phylum Streptophyta; class Magnoliopsida; order Ericales; family Pentaphylacaceae; genus Euryodendron; species Euryodendron excelsum. Next base: position 19,194,547 of record CM065379.1, on the reverse strand, counting down.
CTTTGTCCTTTTTATCTTTTTTCTTTTTGTGGAACGAGTAATTCCTTTTTCTTTAGACCTTTTCCTTAGCAATCCAACCTAACCCAATGTGGGCGGTGATCCCTAGGTTGGGGTTTTCTTGAGAAAGATAAATGGCTCAATGGGTTTGGCAAGTGTTGCTTTTAACTGTATGGGAAATGAAATGAGGGTCTCTCTTCACTTTGAAGTAGATTGCTTAATCTATAGAGCCTTCAATGCTGCCTTAGCATAGTGGGGGTGGATACCATTCCTAGAGTGCTCAAATATTGTCTGCCCTAGTGTGGGGAGGACAGTCTTGGATCGGGGTTGACAAGGAAAACTTCGTTTGTTGTGAGGCTCTAGAGGTTAAACAAAGGGAATATAAACACTTTTTCTTTTACATAGGGAAATGAAAGGTGGCTCCTCTTCATTTTGATAATCCGGCCACACATCGCTTAGCCTTAGTGTCTTGCAAGTGTTACCTTCGGGTAGTTTCCTCACTCATCCTTATCCTCTCTCTTTCTGGAAAGCTGATTATTTGGCGGATGGTTAACTCATGCTATCATCCCTTCAAGTCGAATCATTTCATAAGATAAACTATGCTCCTTACGTATAAAGTAGTTACCATTCACAAGAGAAAATAAGGCAACATCAATGAATAGAAAGACTTAATCATTTATCTTATCAATGAAAAGCATATAGTTCTGTTTTAAAGAAACAAAAATGCAGATATTAATTTAAGGATGAAATGTGAAGGGATAGAAAGAAAGTGGGTGAAAACACCCCTCTCTTGTATGCTTTTGCGGGGATTCCGCCTCAATAAGGCCTTGGGATAATGCCCACATCTTTCATGCTCCATTCGCGATTCGAGCCCATGGCTAGGGCGAGACAAGCAAAGGCTTCTTTTAGAGCTCTGGACACGTCGGTAGGTAGCTTCATTGATCTCCTTCTTGTTATTTACAACAGGTCCTTCTGTAAATAGGGTGGCCAGTTCACCTCCTTCTAACTTAAACGGTTCTGTCTGTGCCTTTGGCTTCTCTACCCCCAGCTCATTTCTTCATAGTTGTACTTAGTCACGGGCCAAGGGTTCTCTAGTAAGTGATGTTTCGCCGCGGCATACTTTGGATGCAGAAACTCAGCACCCCATCCATTAATAGCCAAGTTTTCAGCAAGCTCTTCTTTCGGAAACATTGGCTCCTCAACTAGCCAATCAGAAGCATCAAGCACCTCATGAGGGTTATAGAGATTGATCAGGCATAATGGGAAGTCTTCCACCCAGTCATCTTCTTCATTGGCCTCGGGCTCGTTAAACTCTCCATTGCCTTCCGTTTCTACTAGTATCATGTTGACGGTGTGGTTCGGCAGAGGGTTGGTGGTCACATTGGGAGTAGGAGCGGGCTTTACGAGCTGCAGATCAATAGTTTTGCTATCTATCAGGTCCTAAATTTTGTGCTTGAGAGAGAAGCAGCTTTCAGTGTCGTGCCCTTGGCCACCCGAATGGTATTCACAAGTAAGGGCGGTATTGAAGGTTGGGGGTAGAAGGCTTGGCAATGGACGAGCAGGTATGGGTTTCAAAATATTGTTCTTCAGAAGGTTGTGGTAAGCCTCGATTTGGGTGCAAGCTAAGGTATCAAAAACATAGGTGCGTTGGGCAAGCCTATAAAAGTTGGGTCGTGCCCCAGCATGGCCGTAGTTAGGGGTTAGAGTAGACATGGTTAAAGTGGGTAAGGGCAGGACAGGAGGTGATTGTGGTGGGAGTTGGTATTAAGGTAATTGGCCAAGCAGGATAGTATATTGGGGGGATTGGCCAGACAGGATGGCAAACACCTCACTTTCCTTCTTGATTGTGCCCCTTGTAGTAGCCACCTTCTTGGCTATGTTGGTGGAATACTCTTCAGTCTTGGCGTAGGGGTCCATAGTCCTCCTTGTCTTGAGACCATTTTCTATCATCTCCCCTTGCATGATGAGTTCAAAGAAGCTTTTCCCTACACTTGTGCAGAGCTTCTCAAAGTATATGCCTTGTGCAGCGGCCTCCCTTCATCTTAGAGCATATCCTTTAAAGGTTTCCTTCTCACCTTTACTCATCGTCATCAGGGACCATTGATCGGAAGTGAGGTCGATGTTGTGACGGTATTGGCCTTTAAACGTGTTGACCAGCTCGATCCAAGTTGTGATCTTCCTTAGATCCAGAAGGGCGAACCGTTGTAGAGCAGACCCAGTAAGGTTGTGTTGGAATAGTTGCATGAGGAGTTTCAGATCATTGTCGTGACCACTTAGAGCTCCAACATAAAGATGAAGATGACAACGGGGTTACCAGTGCCGTCATACTTCTGGAAGTCAGGCATTTTGAACCTAGCAGGTCTCGGGTGGTCAGGAAAGAAACATAACTCGTCATAGGCAGTGAAACTGTAAGCGTCGTGGCCATGGAGACTTCGCAGCGAATCCTCTAGCCCTTGGATTTTCAGACTGAGAGGGTCTAGGGGGGCCTTCTTTACGATAGGTGAATGTAATCTGGTCTCCTCCTCTTCAGCGCTGATCCCTTTGGCATCTTCCTTAGTCCTCTTAACATTGTTAGACTGAAGCACGATCCTTGGATTAGCGGGTTCAAGGTCCTTGGACGAAGTCATAGATGATGATGGGACTGCAGTAGCATCCTTCGTAGCCATAGTTTGAATGAGTTTGAGCATCTTATCCATCTTGGTCCTCATTTTGTTGACCTCTTCTCAAGAAACTTGAGACGATTCTTTAAGGTTAGCAGCCATCAGTGATGCTCTTTACCATGTGATAATTGGATCCCTAGGTGGATGTTGCCCCCTCTTAGGAGCAATGTTGACTCAGTGCAGGGTGATCTCTATAGATAAAAAGGAAAAGGCAATAAGACAAAAACATAAATTGCAAGTCAGTTTCTGATTTTTAGAGAGCTTTATGCAATGCATGTCCTAGGGTGTCCCTATTTAAGAGGGACACTAATCATGATGTATTGGCCAACTTTTGGAGATAGGGGTTTTGCCCCTGTATGCAGATACCTTACCGTCAGGTGGGAAATCCATCCATTCATACATTTATTCATCCATTCGTTCGAGAAAAGTAAAGAAATACATTTAACTTTGGGGTTTGAAATGTGAAAGAATTGAAATACATTTTAGTAGAAGGGAGGGGGAACATTTTCTTTCGGACTTTCACCTATCTAATTTTACAAAAGGAGTCCTAAACTACTCTTGAGTCTTCGGGTTCACCTACTTTCGATTTGGTGTCGATGAAGTCGCTGAGAAACCTTATTGATTGATTGCCCTTTGGCTTCTTGGCACCCCTATCTCCGTGAGCATAGAGGGATTGGGGCCCATTTTATGAGATGACCTAAAATGCATGCAATGACTCCTTAGGGTTAACGTGGGAACCCTTAGGGTTTGGGTAGGTTTAATGCAAGGGAGAGTGACCTTGGTGTCATTCTCAATGGGTTGATCATATGCATGAGAATACAATGACTTAAGTTACTTTGGAACTCTTGCCTTGACATGGGATATTGAATGCATGAACATGGATATGCAAAGAGTATAAGGAGAGAGAACACAGTTGAAGTAAATATGCATGTATGAGCAGTTAGACAGACATTATAACAGTAAAAATACAGTCATTGTAATAACAAGAATAGACAGGTATAAATGAAAAATAAGAGCAACCACCCTCTCCTCCATGCTTTTGAAAACGGTGCGCATGTCTTAAATCCGGCAGAGGTTCGGCTATGCATGGTGTCTATATGAGCATGAGGTTAAGGATTGACTAATGTGTCCTAAAAAGGCTCGGTTCCTGGATCTTCAAACCTAGGTCCACTCCCCGAGGTGGTGCTATGATCGGTTGGTGATCCGAGTAGGGGAACCGTCAAGAGGCCGTAGGCGAAAAAACTGACACAATATCTTGCCCACAACCAATATATCTTTCCCCTTTTCTAACTAGAAGAGTCATATCAAGGTAAAAATGCAAGTATGCAGAATGCAAGTGCATGTGCAGTGTGTGTGTGATTTTTGAAAGCGGAGGAAAGAGCCTAACAACTCCCATCCATCCTGTTCATCACATTCATGCATGATAGTTAATAAAATTTAAACAAAAAGTGCATCTACAAAACAAAGATGCAAGAGTTAGTATGTGAATGGCAAACTTAATACAAGATAATATGAATAAATGCATGTTTTTTTTAAAACAATTTTAAAAATTTGGTTTTGAAAATTTAAAATGAATAGGATTGAACAAGTTAATTGAAGACTCTACATAGGTGAAGGGTAAAGAGACATGACTACAACCTAACCCTCTAAGTTTTCCCAGTGGAGTCGCCAGCTGTCGCGCCTAGATTTTTCGTACTCGAGGAATACACACACAAGCAGAAAAAATACTGTACTCTCTCATTAGAACTCATCCTCCTAGAAGAATGAGTGCGACTAAGTTTGAATTGAAATTTGATTTGAATAAAGGGCTTTTAGAAAACAATTTGGAGTTGCCACCTAACTTGATTAAGGTGAGTTAGGTCACCTAAAAACTAAGCACAATCCAAGGATCACACTTAGGGTTTTTGAAAAGAATTTTGAAAATACTACCTCAAGAGAGGGTTTTAAGAAAACAGGCTGTTTGGCAACCTTTAGAAAATATTTAAGCCCTTTTTTGAAAATAAACTCCATTTTGGTCTTTTGAAAACAGTGATCCTAGGTTCGAAGGTTGGTTACGTGTAGGGAAAACGCACTAAGCCATCACCCTACCCCGCCTTTGCAGTACCTACATGTCTATTCACCGTATATTCACCTATGAGAGTCTTCAACTAACAAATGTTCAATCCTATCCACTTTAAAAAATAATGTTTAAAAAGACATGATGCATGATATGTAAGTGCAAGAAAACAAAGAGAGTTGGAAAATAGATTTGGAAAGAAATTGATTTGATTTAAAAAGAAATTTGAAAAGATAGATTTGAAATTGAAAAGTTTTAGAAATTGAAAATAGAGATTTTAAAAATAGATTTTCGGAATTGGAAACTTGAAATAGATTATGGAATTGGAGATTGGAAAAGAGTTATGGAAATAGAAGCTTGAAAAAGATTGTGAAATTTGAGATTTGAAAAAGGTTGTGACCGCACCCATGAGGGTTGCCTACGTATCCTTTTTGAGAAATCAAGTTAGTCGTAGTTCAGATAAGAGTCCGAGAGAAAATAAAAGATTTAATATGGAAGAAGAAATTGAATTGGAATTTGGATTTGATTTGAATTTAGAATAGAAGATTGGAATTTGAAATGGAAGATATTGGACTTTGATTTGGAAAGATAGAGATTTAGGAAACCTAGACTTAGGAAGATAGGATTGGGACTTGAGATTAAGAAAGATTTGACTTGAACGTTGGACTTAGAAGCTTAGGGAAAGATTGGATTTAGGAAATGTTCGAATTAGGAAAGTTTCAAAATAGGAAAGTTTCGTTTTAGGAAAGTTTTTGAATTAGGAAAGTTTCATTTTAAGAAAGGTTTCGAAATAGGAAAGGTTTCCTTTTAGGAAAGTTTTGGTTTTGGAATGTTTTAAATTTAGAATGTTTTAAAATAAGAAAGTTTTGAAAGTAAGAAAGTTTTGAGTTTAGAAAGTTTTAGATTTGAAAAGATTTGAAGTTTAAAATTTAGTATAATTTGGAAAGGTCGAGATTAGGAAAGATTTAGAAGTTTTAAAGTTTAAGGAAAGATTTAAAATGTTCAAGTTTTGGAAATGTAAGATTTAGGAAAGTATAAGATTAGGAAGGGTTGGATTTAGGAAAGATTTGGAGTCGAAAGAATTGAGATTCTTATTTCCTAAAACAATGGATTGGATTTTGTTTCTAAAAGAGGTACTTTGATTTTGTTTCCAAAAACGGAGGATAGGATCTAGTTTCCTAAATGGGAGATTGGATTTGGTTTCCTAAAGGGAAGATTGGATTTGGCATGGATTTGGTAGGTGAAGTTTTAGAAACCCTAGATTTGGAAGGCTATAGTTTTGAAGTAGAAAATAGATTTTGGAAACCTAGGATTTAGATGTAAAGAAGGAGATTTTGAAAACCTACGTTTTAAGGTAAGATTGAAAATCATGTTTTTAAGAAAGGAAATTAGGGTTTCTTACTTGTGGGTTTTGCCTAATCTCGGGAAGGTTCTGATGGTCTTGTCGTTTGAAAAATTAACTTTCTCAAAAGACGTGCCGAATAGCAAACATTCTACATTGGCAGGCTAACAGGCGCTAGAAGTGAACCATTCTACCATTTCAGGGACTTGGATTTCATCCTGGTTGACAGGTGTGAACGGACTTATCGTTTTGAGGGATTTTATGCTTTTTCAGTAAATGTGTTGTGCTCGATGGACTTACTGTCTAAGGGATTAACTTTTTTGAAAGACCGGCCAAATTTAGTATGATTGAGTTTTATTAGAATTGAAACTGGAATTGAGGTTAAAATAGGGATTTGCTGTCTTTAAGAAGATGTGCCAACTGGAATTGGACCGAGTGATATCGTAAGGGTATTTTGGTTATTTTGCCTCTATGGGGCCTGGCAGGCCTGCAAAGTGGTTGATTAACTGGATTGAGTCTGCAAAGTCGGTTTAGGCTTGAATGTGTTTGTGTCGGTTTGAATGTGCGTTCGGTCAGGCTGGAGATTGCCGAGCGGGTAAAAATTGAGTGCTTACAATTACCTGTATGAAAGTGCTAGCACTATTGGCTTTGATTTGTTCTTTCACATTCTTCTCATATGCCCTTCATGATATCAGCAATCTTATAAGGTGCTGACAAAATGTTTCATTTTCTTGACATGGTACTCCACAGTTTTAACCAAGTTTGTTGTAGCTAGGCTACATACTCAAGTTAAAATCATTAGTTCACAATAGCTAGGTTTTGTTATCATCAAAATCACTTATAGAGATTAACCCTTGGGTCAACAGCAATATGGTGCCAAGGTGATGGGTGGAATGCTGAAAGGTCCCATAGGTTTGGTTGTGCTCTTAGGCCTGGAAAAAGAAAAAAGAAAAACAAAATGCAGTTAGCATGAGTAAGGTTGTATACGATGTATGTCCTATAGAGGTTCTTTCTTTGAGGGAATCTAGGCATGAAGTTGAGTCCATTTTGGAGGTGGGGTTTTGCCCTATATGTAATACAATAACTCTTCGACATGAGCCGGTTGATGATTTTTTGTTTAGGCAATCCCATCTACATGGACAGAGAGAGATTTGGGCCTGCCTTGAGATATGATTGCATACATACCATGAATCCTTAGGGTTATAGGAAACCCTTGGAGTTTAGGTGGGTTTGATTAGCATGAGATTGGATAGTCCCTTTCTCTCTATGGTTGATTGAATGCATGAGAATGCAATGACTCGAGTTTATTGGAACTCTTATCTTAGAATGGATATCGATGCATGAGCATAATAGTATGAATATTTGAGTAGCATACTAGTAGTAGATGAGCAGTTTTAGAAGACCCACTTTTTTTCCTTGTCTCAGCCTCTGGCTTTCTCAGCCTTTGGAGATAAGGGAGAAAACAAGAGAATGTAAAAAGAAAAATAAAAAGAGAAGTTAGTGCCTTTAGATTGAAAATCTTTATACAATGCAAGCCTTAGGGATGCCCCGGCTTTGAGAGGGGGACTAAGCATGATGTTTTGGCTCATTTTTTGAAATAGGAGGTTACCCCTATATGCAATACCTTACTTGTGCAATCCTTTCCATTCATTCATTTATTCATTCATTCATCCGATGAAAGTAAGAAAGACATTTTCATTTCATTTTATTTTTGTACATAGAATTGAAAGTATATTTGAAGGGGATGGGGGAAGACTTTCCACTGGACTTTTTACCTATCTACTGGAACCCTTAACTACTCTTGAGTCTTCGGATTCATTTTCTATGATGGAGTTTGGTGAGAGAACTTGCTTCACGCTGCCCCTTATCTTCTTGAAAATCCTATCTCTATGAGAAGAGATGGATTGGAGCCCCTCTCATGGAATGAGATTTGATGCATGTTATGCGTCCCTAGGGTTGCTTGGAACTCTTAGAAGTTTTGGTAGGCTTTGATTTGAATGAGAGTATTTTGGACCACTCTCTTCGGGTTGATCATATGCATAGAATGCAGTAACTTGAGTTTCTTTGGAACTCTTATCTTGAAATAGATAATGGATGCATGAGCAATATGATGTTTGCATAGTAGTAAAAAATGCATGAGCAATATAAAACATAAATTAAGTAGTTTAACTAGATAAAAAGTAAGAAAAAGTAAAGCAGTCACCCTTTCGTCATTGGTTTTGAAATTGAGGCGTGTGTCTTAAATCCAGCAAAGGTTCGGCTATGCATAAGGTAGTACATGAACATGAGGTTGGGGGTTATGAATGCTTTCTAAAAAGTTCGGTTCTCAAATCTTCAAACCTAGGCCCATTCCTCAAGGTGGTGCTATTATCAATTGGTGATCCAAGCAAGGGAACTATCAAGAGGCAGTCAGCTAATAAATAGACACTGTATCCACCAATAACCAATATATTATTCCCATTTCTAACAAGAAGGGTAGTAATCAAGTAATAATGCAAAGATGAATGATATGCAAGTGAAAGCACCAAGTACATGCGAAATTTTTGAAAGTGAAGGAAATGGCCCAACAACACAGATCCATCCTGTCATTCATTCATGCATAGCAGTTAATATGATATAAAAGAAAAAGTGAACAAGGGTTCACCTACAAAAGAAATACCAAGAGTTAGTATCTTGTTTTTTTTTTAAAAAAAAAAAAAACTTAAAATAAGTATGTAAAAAAAACTTAAAAATGGATAAACAATGCAAGGGCATAAGTATGTAAATTGATGCAAGAGCACGATAATAGAATGAATGCAAGTGATGAGATTTTTTTGAAAAATTTGAACACTTCGGAAAAATTTTGGAAAACAATGTTTGATTTTTGCAAACTCATGATTTTTGAAAGCTAAACTTTGAAAAACTTGAAAAGTGGATAAAATTGGACAAAGTATCTGGAGATCCTAGGTGAGTCAAGGCTGAAATAATATGATAATGGCTTAACCTTTTTTAGTGTTCCCAATGGAGTCGCCAGGTGTCGCGCCTCAATTTTTGCCTCCAGACCTCTAGGCCCGAGTAAAAGCATGGTACTCTCTTTGTTAGTACTTACCCTTCTAAAAGGATAAGTGCGATGGGGGTTTGAACTTAAAATTGATTTGATTAATGACTTTTGAAAAAAGTTTTGGAGTCGCCACCTGATATCATTAAAGGTGTGTTAGGTCACCTAAACTAAGTGTAATCCGAAAACTAAACTTAGGTTTTCCGAAAATAGTTTTGAAATGTCCTCTAGAGAGGTGCTTTTAGAAAATAGGGTTGTTTAGAAACCTTTAAAAATGTTTAAAGCCATTTTAAAAAATGACACCAGTTTTGGTCTTCGAAACAGAAATCTATAGTCTGGAAGTTGGTTACGTGTAGGGAAGATATCCTAAGATCATAACCCTACCTCACCCTTTCGGTATCTACTTGTCTATTTACTCTAGGTTCACTCAGTTGAATCTTTGGTTACTAAATATCCAATTATATCCATTTTGAGAATTTTGGAAAAGGGGTTTTTGTTACCACTTTTTGGATGGTATGATATATGATGCAAGTTTTGACAAGAGCTTGGAAGAAGTATGGAATGGAAGTCTTGAAAAGGTATTTTGAGTTTGAAAGGGGGTTATGATTGCACCTATTTAAAGGTTGCCTACATATTTCAGTTGGCGAGAATCAGGCCAGTTGTAGTTCGGACCAAAGGTATAGGATTGTTCCAAGAATGAGACGTTTGAAAGTTGGTTTTGAAAGAGGCTTTTGGAAAACTCTTAGGGTTTGGAACCCTAATGTGAACCATAATGTTAAATTTTATGTATCACTTTCCTTTCGAAACCCTAACCATGAAAGGGTTAGGATCACCTTAGGGTTGTGAGCTTTTGAAAGTACTTTGAAAAAGGTTTTAAAGATGGTAAGCGTATAACTATTTGAAATTGAGACTAGGTTGAGAAGGTTTTTGAAAAGCTTTTATAACTTGTTTTTAAAAAATAGGAAAGTCGGAGGTTGCATTTGATAATATGCTATGCTAATCATGTTGGTTTAAAATATAGTTTGAACAAAGGTCTTAGAGTTGAAATTTTGAAGCCAACTAACTTTGAATGGGTAAACTAGGGTTAAGGTGATCTATGGTTAGACCAACTAGGGTTAGGTTGACTAGCTAGGGTTCAGGTTGACCAACTAGGGTTTAGGTTGACCTAGGGTTTGGCTTAGGGTTAGGGTTTAGCCCTAATGGTTTGGAGATGGTTTAGAAAAGTGGTTTAGTGCAAGCACTTGAAATAGAAACATTGAAAATCTATCATTCTATGTGAAAAATCTTTTATGATTTTATGCGATGAAAAGATATGATTTTATGTAAAAACAAAAAAAGGAAAGATTTGATTTTGTTAAAAAAAAAAGAAAAAGAAAAGATTTTATGTGAAAATTTATGATTTTATGTGAAAAGATTTTATGCAGCACTTTTTAAAAACAATTTAAAAGAGTTATGTACTTTTGGAAAAACATAATGTAATAAGAACTTTGAATACCGTTTTGATGCAATGAATGTAAAAATGCAACAATGAAGGTTAAGGGATGGACTCCTAGGGCTTTAACTTTGGCCTCAAGAAAACAACTCTTGGACCAATTTTTAGAAGAATATTTAAATTTGGAGTTTGGGAAGATTTAAAACAACTAGGGTTTTGAAAAATGGTTAAGGTTGAAAACACTAATATGGATCTTGATGATCTCTTTGAATGTTTTGCTTTCCTGGTAAACCCTAACCATGAAAAGGTTAGGATCACCCTAGGGTTGTGAGATTTTGAGAGTAAGAACATCACAAGTAATGCATGAACATGTCAATTACAATGCAACATGTAGTGAACATATAAGGTTTAAGGCTTCACCACATAGTAAGGGTCCTTCAAGTCATACCATGATGAGGTAGGCTAAAGGAAGACCCCCGACCGGTGATCTCTCTAAAGCTTTCCCTAGTCATGGGCCCAAGGTCTCTTGTTTTAAGCATGCAAGAAAATGCAGTAGAAGATGGTGATTAAAATAACGAATAGTCCAAGTGGACTAGAAGAGAGAATATAAGAGTGGGGGTTTACAAAATTTAAAGAGAAACCCTACCTTGTCTTTAAATCTTCTTCAAGCTTTTATGGAGACTTTATCTTGGAATTAAGAGGGCTTTGAGAGCTTCGAAGGGGCTGAAGATGTCCTCCAATGGTGCTTGGGGCTAGAGTTAAAAGTGTATTGGCTAGGAGGCTTGAATCTTGGAGAGAGCTAGGTTTTTTTTAGATTCTTGGGAGCTATCTCAAGAGAGGCAAAGCTTCCTTATGATTTTCTAGATCTAGAATACGGTGGGGGTGGCCTGTATTTATAGGAAAAAAAATAGGGTAGGTGGTGCCACTTCTAGTGGCGCTACGCTTGGCTTTTGCCTAGGCGCCACTTCTAGTGGTGCCTGTATGCACCAACCTCAGATTCAATCAGATACAATCTTGGGCTGCAAGGTAGAAGATATAGAAAGATTTGGGCGCCACTTGAAGTGGCTCCAAGCCATTTTTTTATCTTAGCTCCACGCCAGAGCCACCTGTTAGATTTGGAAAGGTCATGGCCCGCTTGGAAAAGGACAAGGACAGTCATGGGAGTGCCCCAAGGGTTGCCGGTTTGGTACTTAGAGCTGGTGTGGTTGGAAGGGATGACTGGCCTACTAGGGGCAATATGCTCATTTTCACTAAGACTCACTGGAATCAATCCGAAGTTGACTAGAATGGCACTAGAAGGTTAGGGATACTCGTGGCAGTGTCCTAGGGGTTACCGATTTGACTCCCAAAGCTAGTATTGTTGGAGAGCACAATCGAGCCCCTAGGGGTATAATGGTCATTTTGACTGGGTATCACTGAAATAAACCCAGAGTCAGTTTGAATGGCATACTGAGTATGGAAAACTGTCCAAGGGTAGTCTTGGGAAGGGTGCACTTACCGCTCTGAGATCTTAGGTACTTTCTCAAAGAGCGTGTTGAATGGGAGACTATTAGGGGCAATTTGGTCATTTTTCATTTATATAGGCTAGCAAGCGTCCGTGTTGGCCTGGGTTTTGAGTGTTTCCGTCACCCGGGTTTTGAGTGTTTCATCACCCTGATGGTTTGTGATGAGTTGGTCTCTGAAGGTATTCAATTATCTGGTAAACGTGTCATGTCCAAGAGGCGTGTTCAGTCCCGTGACATCGGGGGTTTAGTAGCATTCCTAATGTTGACCTGTTTGTGAGTGTTTTCATCACTCTGATAGTTGAGATACTTTGTGAGTGCTTTCTGTTGACTCAAGGTTGATCTCCATATTAATTTTGATGATAACTAAACCTTACATTATTTTACTAATACATTTGATTAGTGTGCAGATTACTAAAGTTTATAATTTAGACTTAAAATTCAACTTTAAGTCTAATATATGTCAAAGTGTATGCATAATAACTTAGGATCAAGAAATGGACTCTAAGAGCTATGAAATAAACCAGATAGAGCAATGACACCTATTTCTACTTCAAACAAATGATTTGCATTCGAAGAGCTTGAAGGTGTTCAAATAAAGTTTTCATCAAGTATGCATAGACTCAATGAAGCTGACTTGCACTCAAAAAGATTGAAGATGTTCAAATAAAGACTTCATCAATGTATTCAAGATAATGTGATTGAAGTTGTTTGAGAAGAAAATTCATCTTGATTGCATGATCTCTATAAAGAATCCAAGCAAAGAATTCTTCTGAGATGTAAAGAATCAATGAAGACAATATGCATGAATAGACTTCATCAAACTTATAAAAGTCTCATTGAAGTGATCATAAAAGAATAAAGAAGAATTACTAGCAAAGAGAAGTGATCAGCAATAAAGTATTTTGAAGCTCTACATGAAAGAGAAAGCTCAACAATGTAAGAGGAAGCTTAGCAACAAAGAAGAAGAGATCAACATTGATTGAATGAAGTCTTGACAATATGGAAATCAAGGAAAGATGATTATCAAATGTTTGATTCAACCTAAATTAAATAGAAGACAACTTTGATGAGTTAAAGATTTTGATTGATTATAATACCCCAAAGAGAAGACTCCTTAAAGATCTTATAATATTGCTGAAGATATACTTGATCATTGGAAGACAGAATGAAGATTTCTGGGCAATGAGTCGACTCATGGAAATGAAGAGTTGACACATGAAGACAGAAGCAAAAACTTAAAGATAGAATGATCAACGAGTTGACCCATGAGTATAAAGAATCTACACATGAAGACAGAAGCAAGATTTTTGTGCAATGAGTCGATACATGGAAATGAAGAGTCGACCCATGTAGACAAAAGCAAAATAACTTGAAGACAGAATGATCAATGAGTCGACACATGGATATGAAGAGTCAACACATGGAGACAGTGGACAACATTCGAAAAATGCAGACCAGATGAGTTGACATATTAAGCCTAGTGTCGACACCTGAGAGATAATGGCTAACTTTTCTAACGTTATAACGGACTGCACTTGCATTAAATGAGCCCCAACAACCTCCAATGGATGAAATTAATGCATGGGTTTATATAAAAGCTTCTAACTGCATTTATATATGAAGAAACACAAGAAACCAACATCTACTGACTGATCAAACTGAAAAATTTGAACATTCCTCTTGTCTTCATTAAGTGAGTTTTATTGTTCAATCCACTCTTGATAGAGAGTTTGTAATTCGTTTATATTTCTTTATCCACCTGTAAGTGAGAGTTTGAGAGTTCTCTTATTGAAGAAAAACTCTTGTAAGTTTGAGTGGATCTTGGACAAAATCAATTGGTGGTTGAAGAACTTGTGAGGAAGTTCTTATGTAAATAGTGAGCTGAGCACTCGGTCAATCAGCATCCATTTATAATTGGAGATTACATAGTGGAGGAAGACTTCAAGGGGATCTTGGGGTGAGGACGTAAACCACAAATTGTGGTTGAACCTCGGTAATTCCCGGTTTGCTTTCTATTGCTCTGTTTTTCATTCTTCTTTTGATTTCATTGCTTATATATAGATTGTTCCCTATTACATGGATTAGATTAATTTTAATTAATCTTAATTGCCTTTAATTTTTGAAAAATCTAATTTACCTCCCTCTTAGGTTGCCTTTCGGGCCAACATTTTCATCACTCCAATGGTGGTACCTTGGTTCCAGAGACTACCTAATCTCAAGAAGTTACGGGATGGTCTTACCGACTCAAGGACTTAAGTATTTTCTCAGTTCTCATGTCGATGTTTTAGGGGCATAGCGGACATGCTACATCGGCAACTAGCAGGCACCAGAAGTGAACCACTTTGGAATTGATGTAGACTTTCCATCTTAAGGACTTAACCTATCGTCTTAAGGAATTAGTACCTTCTTAGAGGACGTGCTGAATTGGATGGTCTTACCGTATTAAGGAATTTTTATTTTCTCAAAAAATGTGTCAGGTTGGATTTTGATTGAATTAGATTAGAATCGAATAAATGTACTTACCGTCTTAAGGTTTGTGTACTTTCTCGAAGGACGTGCTGATTGGAATTGGACAGGGCAATGCCCCAAGGACATTTTGGTTATTTAGCTTCTGTTGGGCCTAGTGGGACCAAGAAGCAGTTGATTAATTAGGTTGGAGTTTGGAAAGTCGGTTTGGGCTTGAATGTGTTTGTGAAGTTTGAATGTAGGTCCGGTATGGCCAAAAAATGCCGAGTGGGCAAAAATGTGGTGCTTACACTTCTTTAATCCCTCCTTCTTCTCTTACTTTATCTCCTTTTTCTCTCTTTTTCTCACACTTTCTCTTTTGCCAAACACAATACTACACAAGCTCCTCCATCCTTTCTCTTCCCTTGACTTCATGCAAACTATAGATACAACTTGTATCTATCTACACACGCACACATGCTATTAATAAAGTACACACCACATACACACACCTTATGCATACACCTTGGTGGCTTCTACACACAAGCACACCAAACACCTCCTTACTTCACCACACTACTAATTCACATGATTAACATAATTAAACATGTTTAGGCTAATTAATCATCATTAGCCATATGCTAAGCATGGAAGTTAATTAAACTAATTAATCATGCTTAAAAATAAGTCAATCCTCACATGACTTGCTCCCATTAAAACATGGTTGTCAAACTCCTTAATTAAGGTAATCATGCACTCATAAGCATGCTATTAAGTTAAACATGATGCTAACCCAGATAGGGTCTTACCCGTACTTTCTTCTATTGCCATAACCTTGGCTTGAAATCTCTTCAGTAAAGATCTCAAAATTTTTTGAATAATTTTGGATGGAGAGATTTGTTCACCTAGGTTGAAACTTAAATTGACAATATCACTAAATTTAAAATAGAATTGATCAAAATTTTTATCGTCTTCTAATCTCAAAGTTTCAAAAGTAGTAGTCAATTGCTGAAGTTTGGTTATCTTCACAGATGTAGTACCTTCATGAGTAATCTATAAGATATCTCATGCTTCTTTAGTTATTCACAATTAGAGATTCGACGATACTCTTTTGTTATGACACCGTTATAGATGACATTCATGGCTATACTATTCCAGCCATAATTTTCAAAATTAGTTTTATTCCATTGACTAACATTTTTAAAATTGTTGTTTCACCAGATGCAATAGTTGGTGGAGTTCAGCCATTAACAACAGCAAGCCAAACATGTTCATTGATTAACTTAAGAAAACCTCTCATCTTTGCTTTCCAATAGGGGTAGTTAGTTCCATCAAACAATGGAGGTCTAGCAGTAGAACTACCTTCCTTAGGCAAATCCATAAATTTAGGCTATCAGGATCTCACCATTTCAAAAATAAAAATATTTTTTAGCATCCTGCTCTGATAAAACAATTGAAAAACCTAGCCTTGTCTATAGCTTTGCTAAAGAATGAGTATTGATGCAAACCTATAATGGATATGACTATGGCTATGTACAATCACAACGTATGTCAATGGTAAAGAAGTAGACAAACCAATTATGCAATTAACACAGGATATTTTTGTTGTGGAAACTCAAACCAGGAAAAAATCACGTGTCCACTTCACTGGACAAAGATCATTCACTAAAACCAATGTCAAACGGTTACAAGATCACTTACAACCCAATCCCTAATCAACTCCACAATCACTAGGTTGACTCGAACTTGCTCGACTCCTCGATACACCGTTACCGTGCTTGACCACCGTATAAATTCCCCTAGTACGGATTTCGCATCTCGAACTCTTTCAAGACTGTAATCCTCTTCAATGATGTTGAAGATAATTCATTGCTAAGAACCAGTCATGAGCTTCAAAGATGTTTAGAGAACTTCTCTTTTGGGTATTTGAATAGCGGCTCGCTTAATGAATTTAGGAAGGTGTACCTCAATATATAGGTAAGTTAAAAAAACATACAGTATGCTTCCCTAGGCCAGTAATCTTATGCATCTCGAGACCTCAAAGTCTTACGAGGTCTTGCGATATTTAATTTGCCAGAAGGGTCTTTACTATTTCTTCTAGCAAGATGTTGCAAAGTCTTGCGTGGTCCATCGAAATTCAGCTGGAATAGATACCCTCTCTGTTTCTTCCTGCTAGGTCCATCGACGTCCAGTGAAGTCCTGTGAATAACAACAGACAAAGGCTCTTGTCTATTTTTTCCTCCGAAGACTAGCAAGAGCCATCAAAGTCCTGCAAAGAACAATCTCAATCGCCTTATGTATCATTCAAGGCTCTATTAGCATAAGCTCGAATAAATAGACATTAAGAACATCTCAAACACTTGTGATAAATTTCTCAACATTCCAAATTGCAAAGAATAAAACAGGTTATGAAACTTAACCAATTACATTATGTTACAAGTTTGAAGGAGAATTGGTGGTGCAACCATTGGCCATTTTGTAAAGGAGTCGCTCAAGTGTTAATCCAATGATCTAATACTTTGCTGAAAGATGCCACATGAGAGGATTATTACCAACTCAAGCTAAAGTACCTAGACTTTGAGTCTTGAGGTCAAGCCTCTTTTCAAGTGGTAGACCAAGGAAATAAATAAGAAGAGAAGGGCAATAAAGTCATCTATTATCAAAATTAGTTGTAAACCAAGAATTAGCTTGTTAGTTAGAAATGGACGACTCTGTTAGGTGACTATGCTTAAAAAGTTAGAACTAAATCCATAATTGGAGGGCAGAGAGAGGTTATAAGTAAAAGGTCAGAAGACAGAAAAGGATAGAAAATTATATCTTCTAGTGTCATTTCATTAATTGTACTTTGCATTCTTTGTAGTACAATTTTAGAGCAACCATGCTCTGTTTCTAAGTTTTCTTTTTACTTCTGATGAGAGTTCATTAGGTTGACACAATTAATCCTAAAAGTATGTACGACATTGTGAAGGGAACCAACTGAGTACAAAGAATTATTGAAGCTTAGGAAAATTTAAGTATAATACATAGTATTGATTTTTTATTTTTTTTTGAAAAGGAGTTGTGTGCGAGTTGTCCATTTTAAAAATAAGCTGGATCCAACTACTTTTTTGTTTTATGAGGGAATCGAAAAAATATACAGAAAAGACACTTTTTTTTTTATTTTATTAATGTTTTTTATTAAATTAGCACTTTCGATGGTAACCAACTAAGTATGTGAATGTGGTTGCCCAGCCAGCTAACTAGATTTGACGTACGATAGTGACCAAAGCATGCATGTGGATGGGTGGACAAAGAGCAAAGGCTTATGGACTTTTATCGTCTAGGACTCGTACACTAAATGGAACGTGGCACGACCATAGCCACAAACTAAAAACAAAACAAAACAAATAAAAAGGACAGTTGTAGAGGGGGTCACCGTATTTTGTCTTTAATCTATATACATTGGGATAGTGGGATTTGTGCCGATAATGGGGTTTGTTGTGATGGTGGGGTTTGTGCCGATAGTGGGCTGTCATGGCTGTTGAGATTTTGTCTCTAAGTTTGATTGTATATTGTTTTTTTATATACACCGTGTTATTCATCAAAAATTTATTATTGATCTATTTTGTTTGAATCATCTCATCAATGATCTCGATGTGATCAAATATTTAATTTAAATTTGAACCAATGTATTGAACGAATATGTGTTATTATTATTTTAGTAGTTATCTCTTGTTTGTATCATTTGGAGGAGTTGTGTCCTTTTGGAAGACTCTCTTTTCTAAATAGATACGTGCCCTTTTGGAAGACTATGTCTTTTCTCAATAGACACGTATAACTCTATATATTTAATTATTTCTATCAAATACGGTAACGTTACAACAAGAGTTTTAGAGGAAGGCTCTTTAATTTTGCTGATTGCAAGTCTTCATTTTATTTAGACTTTGTTGTATCCTGAAAACGATTTGCCTGAACCTAACAACAAACTCTAAATAGTGGGGGCAAATTACATTCTAAAGAAAATGTCTTTAGATATGCCTCAAAGTCTTCATTCATATTCGATTTTGTTCCAACAATTTTAGAACATAATTTTCCCTAAATTGGAGACATAGAGGAGTGTGGCCTCAGTCAAGATGCTGATTCAGGACTTGAGGATCAAAGCCAGAGTAGATGCCATGGAAACCATGGAGGAGCACTCACAGAACTTGGGTCGATTACGGCATAGAATTGAACTTCGACTCATCTGGGGTGAGAATAGCCAAACCTGCCGAAACCATGCTTCACAATTTCTTGGCATATTTGGAGGACTAATAATACTCTCTAGTATGTGTTTCTGTTTTCAAAGGGAAAAACACACCTATATATACATGTCTTCCATGGTCAGAAGCCCACAAAGTGAAATGACGTCATCGAATGTGATGGCCTCTTTGTTGTTTGTTAGCAACGGTTATAGCTAGGTAGTTTCTCATATTTAATTGGAGAATGATGTTGTGCCATTATACAATAGTTTCACTGAGCATTGTTGACATCTATATAAGACAAAATCCATGGGAAAATATTGAAATCAAAGGCTAACATACCTGCACGAGATGTGGCAATTAAAATGAGCCATGTAGTTGGCCGTGTTGTTTCGACCAATTTGTTCAATCAGGCGCATTGGTTTGTGCATGGTTTGAATATTACATGAATTCTATTTTTCTATTAATTCGTTGGTAGAAATTGAAAATTCATTAGTATACTCACTCTTATGGCTATGAGAGATTTTCTAGACGGATAATTTTGGTCTTGTCTTTCTTGGGATGTGTTTTGCAGTAAGGTGTATTGGGTGTACGATTATTTGATAGACTTTTACTTGATTAATGTTCTTAGTGAATTTTAATTGCATAGTATTTTGATTTCTGCATGGCTGATCATAAATCTATCCGTATGAGTATAGAAGGGTAGAAAGTCTAATTTGTCATACTTGGAAGTGTGGAGGTGTTTGGTGAGACCCAGAACCTAATAGGACCAAATTGGGTAATCGGCCAATGTGGAGTATTTTGTTGGATAGGTCCGATAAAATGGGACTAAAACCTTTTCATTAGTCACCAGCAATGGCAACCCAACCTAGAACTAGAACATCACTAGTCACAGGTTTAATGGGTAAAAGCAAGTTGCTGATAAGTGATCAGTAATACTAATTTACTGTGTGTGGATTAATATTGTCCATTACATTAAAGAGGGTTGAATTATATTCTTAATGAAGTTTAAAGTGTCATAGTAATGGGGACACATAAGAAACTTCACCTATGTGAATATAGAAGTGGGGCTGCTTCTCATGAGAGTTTTTGGTTTACTCTCTGGATCATTCATGAAACCAGGAGATAGCACAAGGCCATAGTAGTTCTAAAGCAGTTTGTATTGAAATTCTTGTAAACAGATTGTCGTTATGTGCATGATATATCCAGTTTGTTATTTTAAGAGTATTTGGTTTAACGCTATTGCTACCAACGACTTTGACAAAACTTTGATATATTAATACTAATTGAAGGTTTAAGTTGAAAAACACCTTCTTATATCCATAATGATATTTTTACTATTCTGAGAGTTTTTTTAGTTCTTATACAATCAAAGTGGGGCATTGTTGAGACTTTGGCTCTAAGTTTGATTGTATATTGTCCTTCGTATACACCGCGTGGTTCATCAAAGATTTACCATTGATCTATGTTGTTTGGATCACTTGATCAACAGTCTCGATGTGATCAAATATGCGATTTAAATTTGAAACAATGTGTTGAACGAATAGGTGTTATCACTACCTTGGTAGTTATCTCTGTTTGTATCATTTGGAGGAGTTGTGTCTTTTTGGAAGACTATGTCTTTTCTAAATAGACATATGTCCTTTTGGAAGACTACGTCTTTTCTAAATAGACATGTATAACTCTATATATTCAATTATTTCTATCAAATATGGTAACGTTACAATAAGAGTTTAAAAGGAAGGTTTTTCAATTTTGCTGATTGCAGGCCTTCATTGTACTTAGACTTTATTGTATGCTAGGAACGATTTGCCTGAACCCGACAGCAGACTCTAAATAGTGGGGGCAAATTACGTTATAAAGAATGTATCTTTAGATACACCTCAAAGTCTTCATTTATATTCGATTTCGTTCCAACAATGGCCATACTGCCCATGCCTATACGAAACTATGGTGTAAGGAGGAGCAATGTTAGCTTATTGGTAAGTTCAACCCATGCCCTAGGTTTCCTCTTTTTCCTTTTTGAGTTTTGACCCTGACGTATCAAAATAAAAAATAAAAAAGACATAAACAAACCATTCGGCAAGTGTAATATATATGCTTGACAAACTTCGGTTTACGATGCACAAAGATTTTAGAGGTGCAAAAAAGCCTTGGCGAAGGAATAATGCTGCTAAGGCCAAGAATTTAATTTTGGAAAAATTATCCTTTCGCGTCAAAGTTCCAATTCCCAGACAAATATTAAAAACTAAAAAATATGAAGTCAGGTCATTCCATATAAGTATTCTTATTCTTCTTGTACTTGCGCAGCACCAAAAAAACAAAATCAAATAGGAAAAGTAAAAAAAAAACTATTGCTTTAGGAAAAATTTGATAAATTACTTTCTTGACAATGAAAATTTAACTTCGAGGGCATTCTGGTTTTTCTAAATTAGGCTTCATTACGTGAAATAAGATGTTTGTTTCAGTTGTAAAAACTATGCATATGAATCAACACCCTCTTCCTCTCTCTCCCGCCATAGGCATAACAAGATTTTCTCCTTTATCGAATCAGCCTGAATATTGAAACAACTATTAATATGATAAAAAGAACAAGGACAATCCAAGAAAACAAAAGCACATAATGGTTTCAACAATTTTGAGAACTAGCAGTCACTCGTTACATTATTTTTTTTTTTTCCAAGCCAGTCTTGAATGTCAAGCCAGAACCAGCTAACTTTTCTTCAATGGCCTTGTTTAAATGTTCCACCATCTCAGATGTTAGGTGATTGACCCAGTCACCCATTTCATCTCTCCTAAAAAAGGCCTTATTCTGAACGTCAAGAAGATATCTACCATTTTTGTTCTCAAGGTCAAAATGGTATACACCAGTCTTGTTCACCTCCAACTGTCGCAGATTGCTAAAGCTACACAACCTTGATATCTCTTCTATCACACCTTCTGTCTCTTCCTCCGAAGTGAACGGAACGCCCATAAACTCAGCTAACTTCTTCACGTGAAGGATGATATCTTCTGTCAGGTCCGCATACATAAAAAATAACACCTTGTGAGGTCTCTCCAAGCTCTCCTTCCAGTATGATAATACATGGTCCCAGAAAGGCCCAAAATCAATGACACCCCTACAATACATATCGAAACCCTCATTTAACGACAAAGGCCAAGATTCTCAGGTCTGTACGTAGAAACGTAGTGCCAATAAGAGACGAAGGTATCATAGGGATTGCGACAAAGATAGATAACACGACAAGTGGAGCTCTTGATTGACTCGGGCAATGAATGGTATGGGATATGGGTGGAGACAAGCCTGCGGGATTTGGAGAGGTCGAGAAGATGGTCTTTATTAGCCCAAAGCTTGCTTTCAAGGAAAGGTACAAGTTCGTGAGGGTTGGAAGTTAGCAAAGGGTGTTGAGAAAGAGTGTAGCGTTCCCGGTTGGCGATAGCAAACATCAAAGCCTTCAACCAGGTGGTGCCTGATTTGGGCATGGTGGCGAGCATAAGGTCAGTGTCCTGAGCTTGAAAGTGTTGCTGGATTGACATGAATCTCCGAATAGGACCCGGGGCGGCTCAAAAGCCTTGGTAAAGATAAGATGAGGACTTCCCCATCCTTTCTCTTTGCGAAGGGACACTAGTAGATTGCTTTCCCAATCGTCACTCTCCTTATCGGCTTCTCTGACACTATTGATTTCGTTTTGGGCTTTGTCCATGGAAGATGGGAAAGCAGGATACTGCACCAAGCATTATGAAAGTGCTAATCTTCAATAGAATTTATACAGAAAAAACTTAAGTAGGATGACGTGTGTGCCTGGCATGGCAAGTTACATGGTGAGAGATTAAATAGACCAAAATGCCCTTCCGCCTTCCGTTTGAGTTCCACTCTTTTACGCATCGCCATATGATCAATAGCCATCAACATCCTTCATATGTTTTGCTCCCTATATTGTGCCTTGTTTCTTCGGCACCGGCTGGGGATTAGGCGTAGCCTTCTTTTGGTAAAAATATATTAATATTCTGGTCTAAACAGAGCAAATTCAGGTCCTAAAGGGAGCAAATTTATTGCTCGAAATTTTAACAATTCTTCACTCTTGCCATATAAAGTTTTAATCCCTACCTAAGTCATTTCTTATTTCCTAGTTTTTTATTAGGACTTGTGTTATTCGGATATTAGTCAATACAATTCTCCTGGGAAGAATTATACACAAGGAAGGGGAAAAAAAATTAAAAAAACACGCCACAAAACAAAGAGACAAAAAAGGTGGTATCAATGTCTACGGGTATTACTTTTATTATAATCTTTTAACCTCCATGAAGTCCCTTACTGTAACACTTAAATAATTTGTTATGATAGCAAGATCTCACTACGAAATGAGAATCTTGCTTTAACGGGAAGAAGCTTGGTTTATTTCTGGTCAACCGAACAAATACTCATAGAACATCGAGTTCACACCAGCAAACGAAGATTGATCGCGTTCTTACGATTGACTAATATAATGACAAAAACACCAACGACCCAACGCCTCTTATTACTTTGATTACTAGAAAAAGGTGGTCTAATAGTGCATTCCATTATTGCATTGGCCCGAATCTTCTTCTACAATATGCTATCTCCTCAACTTTCCTTGTTGGTTCTCACACTGGTAGGGCTACATCTGGTGCTGCCCCAAAAATGCTTGCTGAATCTGTCCCTGAAGGGCTCAATATCTATGAAGAAACTAGCACTTCTAAACTTCCTAATCTTCTCATGTTTTTGTTTTTTTTTTCATATATTTTAATGTTGTTTTGATTTGTTATTGGCAATTTATCAGTCAAGACTGTAAATTATCTAGACAATTTTGAGGCTACAGGTGGGATAGTTATGATTCTCCCAAATTTTTCGAACAAACAATTTTTGGATGTTTTGCAAAGCATCCTAAATTGGATTGACAGGTCGTCTGGGTTTGCTTTATCCAAATCCCAACTGGAGACACAACTTGCATAGCCATACAGAATTAGCGAGTCACAAGCCATTAGTTGCTTGCAACAAGTCATCGAATGAAAATGACCGTTTTGGTATTGATGATGCAGCAATCTCATGTTGGCTTGCCCCCAGGTCTGGGATGAACTATTCCTTGGTCGGTTGGTGATCTCCTGCGCTAAAACCCACCGGTGTGATGGGAGCCAATGGCCCTCCGGTGTACAAGTTAGATTCCAGAGGGTTCAAACGTTGGAGAGGGAAAAATATCTAGGGTTGTGTCTTGCATACCTCTCGAGGGGATGAATTTTTCCCTTGTATATTTGCGTGGTGGGGGTAGGCGGTCCTTCCACGTGGCGGCTTCTAGTTGGAAGATCAAAACGGTGTCAGAGTACTTGAGAGGGCCATCTTCACACTCCAGGGTAGCATGTGTCAGAGTGGTGTCAGGAGCATGGCGATTGTTGAAGGTACACGCCACATTCACGTCCCTGATGCAGGCCAGGGAGACTGGTGTCAGAAATGGGCCCCCCACGGACATGATCGGACGCTGACCCGATCAGAGGGCCGTTATGGGCGTCCCCTAGGATCGGGAAGTCAGTGGTCGAAAGGACTAGAGACCTGGTTGGGATGTGCCCGGGCAGCACGGGAAGGGCCTCCGGTTTGGTCTGGAAATCCTTATCACCAGATGCCCCCAATTCATTTGGCCGTCAGCGCAGGGCCAGAGGAATTCCACGGGACGGCCTGACCACGAAATACGGAGCGCATTTGTGGCGAGGACGGCGCAATAATGGTGGGAGCTGTCGCATCGCTTCGTGTGCCCCCACGTGGCGGCCGGGGAACGGTTGCCAGTAGCTGAAAAGACTCATCGTATCTCAGCCGTTGGCATCCCTTCATCACAGGCCATCTGGGCCGTTGATTTCAAAGACATGGGGGGGAGTTGAGGGAGGCAGTTGCCCCCATTTTCCCCTTAGTGTTTCTTACCAAATACCCACACAGAGAGACAGAGAGAGAGAGAAAGCTTAAGTCACTGTCCCCGGTGTTGTCTTCATTGTATCCGGCCAGCTGAGAGGGTGTTATTCGTCGCGCAAAATCGCCGACCTACACTGGAATTTGTCGTCAGAGTTCCAAATCGTGGTAAGCCTCATTTCCTGGTTATATGCACTGGTTGGCTACCCGTTGCATCTGGGTTTACGAAAAGAGGGAGGGAATCCCCAATCTTCTAGGGTTTGTCGATAGGCCAGAGTTTGTGAAGTCAGTATTCGAGGAAGTAGCCTCGTTGTTTAAACCCGTACTACTTAGGGTCGAAAATGAGAGGCAATTAGGCACCATGGTGAACCCTGAGCACGTGAGTTCGGATTCTGAGAAAACGGACTCAAATAGGTATGAGGTAGTTAGGCGTGAGGCCGGCGATGAGGCCTTCGTTAGCGGTTCTAGGGAATCTGTACAAGTTCTTGAGTCGGGCCAGGCAGAGGACGCCGACTCTAGTGCCATTGAGGGGGGAGAGTCAGGAGAGTCGGAAGAGGATGATCCCGGCTACTAGGCTGTTGGGGTGTCCTCGATTCTCACCAAGGAGAAGGTGGGGGCCCTGCGAGCTGCATATCAGATCCCACGGGGTTTGAAGCTCAGGATCCCAAAAAAGGATGACTGGGCCTGCTCGGCCAAGGAGGGCGAGATCACAGTGTATAAGGGCTCGTTGGCTGGTGGCCTTCGGTTGCCATTTCCCTAGTCTGTCCGGACGATTTTACAATGGCTTCGTCTGTCCCTAGGGCAGATACAGTCGAATGGTTGGAGGATCCTGCTTGGCTACTCTATCCTCTGGCAGATTGTCCATAAAAGGGACATCACGCCAGAGGAATTCCTGTTCTGCTACCGGCCAGCGGAGAAGGGCATGGGCTGGTGGTACTTCTCGGGCAGGTCGAAGGAGTATAACTTGATCGACGAGCTCCCTTCCTCAGTCAAGAACTGGAAGGACCGGTTCTTTTTCGTCAGTGGAGATGGATGGGAGTTTCAACCCTGGGAGACCGACTTCTCTGCTTGGGTCCCCAGACAATGGGGTTATCCGAGCAAGAAGGGTACGTTCTTTCTCTACCGAACTCGGTTTCCTTTCCTTTTTGCTTTTCAAGTGTCGATGTCCTGACCTAGGTTGCCTTGGGTGTCAGGTCGGGGCAAGCCCAGAATATCTGAGGAGGTGAGGACGGCCATAAGGAAGGTCCAGCAACATGATGTCCATAGTCACAAAGACTTGGTCACTGCCGAGAGCTTGTCGAACTACTTGCTAGGTCCTGAGCCTACCAGAGAAGCCTTAGCTGCTGAACGTGAGAGGAGTGAGTGTTTAGTTATTTGTAGAGCTTCCCAACTAACATCTGCTCTGCTTGCAGTTGGCGTAGTTGTCATTGACAGTTCGGCTGCTGCTACTCCCTCTCAGACGGTTACTCCCGCGTAAGATCAGACTGCTGGCGAGATGAGTTTTAACATCGCTTTTCTGAGAAAGCGGACGGCTGGGGGGTCTGAGCCCGAGCCGAAGCGGTTGAAGGATACCGAGGCAGAGCCGACCAGGAAGGATGCGGTCCCGGTCAGAGTGCCCGAGACGAGGACAACCGATTCGCCTCGCGTTCAGCCACCTACTCCACAAACCGAGAGGAGCCATCGTACAGTCGCGGAACAAGCAAGGGCCGAGGCCATCCCCTCGTCTAAGAATGTTTTCGAGAGCCCGGAGGAAGCATGGGTAAGGGCTATAGTTGCTGCGAAGGACGTCGACCTTCATAGGGTCGAGAAGCACAACAACAATCGCCTGGTGAAAGACATGAACCACGATCTCCTCAGGGTATGTGCTTAATACTTGGTCTTTTCTTTCCTATTTGCTCGTTTCGTCCTGACATGTGGCCTTCGCCAGTATGTCGCGAGGAACATCAAGATGGGCCATCGCCTGGCAGGCCTGAAAAAGGCTTTCAACCACAAGAAGAGTACTTGTGCTGCCCTACTAGCC
The DNA here is from genome assembly GCA_033060915.1 of Euryodendron excelsum. Classification (NCBI taxonomy): domain Eukaryota; kingdom Viridiplantae; phylum Streptophyta; class Magnoliopsida; order Ericales; family Pentaphylacaceae; genus Euryodendron; species Euryodendron excelsum. Next base: position 19,167,922 of record CM065379.1, on the reverse strand, counting down.
GAACTGAATGGAATGAAAGAGGAGATCACGGCGGCTCGGGCAGCGAAGGACGAGGTCGCTGTTGTTCGGGCGAAGAGGGATTCGACACTGGCGGCCCTGAAGAAGGCCTAGGATGAGTGCAAAAAGCTTGACGCCACCACCAGCAAGCTCGTGTTGGGTCTTTCAACCGAGCAGACCAAACGGCAAGAGTTGGAGAAGGAGAAGGCGGCCTTGAAGGAGAGGCTTGCATAGGCGAAGAGTGAAGCGGTGGAGGAGTTCCGAGAGGGGGATGACTTTCAGGCCCTGTTGGCACCGACTTTCCTCTAGGGATTCGAGCATGCCAGGAGTTAGGCTTTGAGGAAGTTCCCTGGTCTGGACTTCTCCGTGCTTGAGCCTTCTGAAGAGCCCCCCCCCAAGCAGCAAGGGGGCCGCGATAGAAGCTCTTGCTTCTACTCCTGACGTGGGCCCTGAGCTTCAAATCGGTGCTGAGGGAGGGCCTCCTACTGAGTCTGAGTCTGCTGCTAAGGGCATCCAGCAGGACCCTCGGCCTTCCTCAGAGCAAGATCAGCAGAAGGGCAATGGGAAGAACAGAGGGGTGACTGAGGAGCCAGCTCGGACTTGAATTGCCTCCTCTTTTGTAACCGTTTTTCCTCTTTATCATTTTTCTTTTTTTTTTTTTTTGTACTCCTCTTTTCATCAATGAAATAGATTCGTCTTCATATACCCTGTGTCTGCTATATTTGTCGAATGCTTACAAGTATTAACGAGGACCTGATCGGTAATTATAGCCGAATAGAACTGATGATGATCCGTTCTCGCACACCGGGGCTCCGCCCCGAGGTATTGTCCGCTTTGGGCACTCTGAGCCGTAGCCCCACTCTCCCTCACTGTTTGTCCCCAAAAGGGCCCTCTAGGAGGAGAGAGGGGCCTGGTGCTTTTTAAGCAACCAAGCCCTCCCTTTTTCACCCGATGTGGGATATGGTATCATTAGTACCCCCAGTGAGGGGTTGGGAAGCGCTCTGGCACATGGCCCACTCTCTTCCCACAAACGGCACCAGCTGATGATGCAGCAATCTTGTGTTGGCTTGCCTCCAGGTCCGGGATGAAATATTCCTTGGTCGGCCGGTGATCTCCTGCGCTAAAACCCATCGGTGTGATGGGAGCCAATGGCCCTCCGGTGTACAAGTTAGATTTCAGGGGGTTCAAACGTTGGAGAGGGAAAAATATCTAGGGTTGTGTCTTGCGTACCTCTCGAGGGGATGAATTTTTCCCTTGTATGTTTGCGTGGTGGGGGTAGGCGGTCCTTTCACGTGGCGGCTTCTAGTTGGAAGATCAGAACGGTGTCAGAGCACTTGAGAGGGCCATCTTCACACTCCAGGGTGGCGTGTGTCAGATTGGTGTCAGGAGTGTGGCGATTGTTGAAGGTACACACCACATTCACGTCCCTGATGCAGGCTAGGGAGACTGGTGTCAGAAATGGGCCCCCCGCGGACATGATCGGACACCGACCTAATCAAAGGGCCGTTATGGGCGTCCCCTCGGATCGGGAAGTCAGTGGTCGAAAGAATTGGAGACCTGGTCGGGATGCGCTCGGGCAGCACAGGAAGAGCCTCCGGTCTGGTCTGAAAATCCTTATCACCAGGTATTATAGTAAATCAAACCCAAGATCTAATCGAAATAAAGTTATTTGGCATCTTTTGTTCGAGTTCCACTATGCAATTGGCCGGAATAAAAGTCTAATTTAATAATCGACAGCAACTGTAACAATTATCAAAAGAAGACAAAAGCCATTTCTTTACTACATAGGATATTGTATGCAATGAAAACGTATCTATGTATATTTATAGATATATAGCGGAAAGCAAGATTCCAAGACAAATTAAACGCTCTTCACATTACAAGACAACAATATTTTAAGTTTACATGCATCACTACTCCATTCCTGAAATACAAAAGCAGATTTTTTTTTCTCAAGTTTGCTCGACAAAATATTTATTTCAGGCATTTCCAGCATTCTGTGGAGGAGCAGCTCATCGAGAGAGAGAGAGAGAGAGAGAGAGAGAGAGAAATCTACTTCTAAAAATTCCGAATTCATATATCTCCTTTGTAATTTCAAATCCAAACTGTTTTCTTTTTTTTTTATTATTTTATTTTATGAAAGATCGCATTCTTTATATGAATTTTATTTTTTTAATATAAGATTCAATTTACAATTATATTCTGTTCTATAGATTTATTTTATAATTTCTTTTACGTAATGGGGTGCAGTATTTTGTTTGATCACTTATATACGGTAGAAAGCAAGATTACAATTATATATATTTTCCTTAAAGACATTTGATTGAATAGGGAATATGTTAAAACTTAGCAATAGCCTTAGTCTAACATCAAGTCACGTATCAATAGTACTGAGATGGCCACAGGAGTAAGCCATTGACAAGTAGACCAGTTAATTCTGTAACGGTGAATTTTCTTGGGTTGAAAATTTTCTTGTGGGAAGGTAGAATATTTATTAAAACATCAAAGCGGATGATTGATTTTGAGAAATCCCACGGCATTTAAATTATTCAAATTAGACTCCACTAGAAAAGTATATAACTAAACGCTGCAAATACCTACACAGAGACAAGAGAGCTAGGTTTAGCACAAATTGCTAATGGTAAAGTCAGAAAATTCATCCAGGAGAGATAACTATTAATCATAATTAAGAATATTTTTTTTCATATGTATAATATATAAACTTATTTATACTATCTATACTATATACTATAATAATACATTATATGGTCTTTGAAATTAAACGAACTAATCCAATTTTTTTTACATTTTTTAATTATTAAAATACAAAAAAGACTTGAAATTGAAAGGCATAATCCAATTTTTTCGTATTTTTAATTATTAAAATACAAAAAGAGACATGCCTCAATACTATTAATTGATTTAAACTTATTCTTGTTTTACTTTAAATTTCATTATGTTTTGTCACTTAGCCTGTATAGTGGTTAGATAAATTTACTATAATTATGGTCTTTATATACACTCTTTAATAAAAGGGAGAGGGATGTGGCCATTGCTGGCGGTAGATAAGAAAGAGAGGGTGGGCCGCGGTGGTTTGTGTGCGTGAATTGTCTTCGGGGTTTTTTCTTCTTTTTTTCACTCTAAAACAATTTTGGATATGGTAAAACAAATTTAAACAAACAAACAAACAAAAAGGATATGATGACAGTTTACTTTATCAGTTAACTCTGTTAGCATTTGCACTTTATCCTTAAGGGTTCATTTGTTAGAGCTTTTTTTATTTAGCTTCTTTGGCTTATAAGCTAAAAAGCTACATTTTAGTTTTTTAGTTTTTTACTTTAATTATATTCTAAAGATAAGCAAAAAAAAAAGGTCAAAAAATAAACTGACTTTTTCGCTTATAAGTTAAACAAAACAAAAAAAAAAAAAAAAAACAAGCCGAAAGTCCTACCAAACGGGCCCAAAGTATGAGGAGTGTAAGTGTAAGGTTTTTAAGTGTAGAGTATCAACGTACTTTTTGCGCTAAGCACAAGGGTGTAGAGCGTCATTAACCCAAATTGATAAAATTGTTATTACTCATCAATCATACCTCTTTAAAAATATTAAATAATAATAATAAATCAATTTTTTTTTTTTGCAAAGTCTAATAAAATTTAAGTCATTATATTTATTTGCTTCTCAATAGATGAATGATCGATACATACTTTTAAGTTTTAAGCATGAAATTTAAATTAAAAGTGACTGAGTTGTCTAGATTTAGGAGCATGATTAAGTTCGATACAAATTTGTTAATTATGCTAATTTTAGAATGAACATATTCTCAACCTCTTATATTATTCACATCTACCTATACTATATATTTTAACAATACGTTATGTGATTTTTGAAACTGAAAGTCCTAATCCAATTTTTTCATAGTTTTAAATTATTAAAATACAAAAAAACACATTCTTTAATACTATTGTTTGATTCAAACTTATTATTTTTTTACTTTAATTTTTCTATTTTGTCCCTTAATCTGTATGGTAAGTTTGTAAATTTCTTTCAACTATGCTCCTTGCATAAATTATTTGATAAAAAAACAAATAAAAGCTGAGTCCAAATTTCTATGATAGGAAGCTTTGGCCAAAGCCTGAAGTACCAGAAAAAGGAGGAAAGGCATGTGGCTGGTGCTTAAGGTAGATTAAAAAAAAAAAAAAGCTGCCATGGAGCTCTCAGACCAATTTAAGTAGTTAGATATGGAGAAAGGAATGTCTACGCTAGACAGGAACCTAAAGAAGAGGAAAGTTCAAGAAGAAGCACCTGTTATGATGACTGACATTGAAATAACTCAAGATGGGTCCATTTGAGCAATGCTGCCAAGCGAGAACTTGCATAATTGGGCCAGCGAGGACATCATCCATGCTCGCAAGTTTTGGTACAGGGCTTGCTAGAGCAAAATCCCGGAGCAGCTGATTTGCCAAAAACAAACTTTGTCCTTTTAATTTACTTGTCTTAACTTTTAAAATCAAGTTATTATTAATGGAAAAATATTTCTTTTCGTTTGATTCATTGCACACTATTTTCCATGCCAGGGACCCTTGCATCCGACGCCTTACTCAACTAATTCAGAGAATGCCAATCCTGACAAATAATGACTTCAACACCGAGTTTGACTACCAACGATTGGGAATTACAGAAGATGTAAATTATTTAGAAAAGGTGCTAAAGGAAATTCGAAAACAAATAAAAAGACATGAGAACCGTAGTACCCCAAACATTGAGGAAACATAAACCGTTAATTCGGGGAATAAAGGGGATCCAAAAGAACTTAGAATTGGTACAGGCCTAGATCAATGGTAGCACAGAGAATTATTGGAACTACTGCGCGCATACCTAGATGTTTTCGCTTGGTCTTATCAAGACATGCCCGGGCTGGATGAATCCATTATTGAACATAGATTACCCCTAAACCCGCAGATGAAACCCTTTAAGCAGAAATTGAGAAGATTGAAACTCGAATGGAGCCTGAAGATCAAGGAAGAAATGATTAAATAGTTCCAGGCAAGATTTCTGCAAGTACTAGAGTATCCCCAATGGCTAGCTAATATTGTCCTTGTACCCAAGAAAGACGACAAGGTGCGGATGTGTATTGACTTTCGGGACCTCAACAAGGCTAGTCCAAAGGATGACTTTGCTCTCGCACACATAGACTTGCTTGTTGACAACACGACCGGTCACGAAATGTTTTCCTTCATGGACAGTTTTTCGGGATACAATCAGATCGAGCTAGCTGAAGAGGATCGAGAGAAGACTGCTTTCATCACCCCCTAGGGAGTGTATTGTTATAAAGTTATGCCATTCGGACTTCGCAATGTAGAGGCAACCTACCAAAAAGCCATGGTAACCTTATTTCATGATATGATGCATCAGGAAGTAGAAATTTATGTGGATGACATGATCGTCAAGTCCAAACAGTAGAAAGACCACCTGTTCAATATACGAAAGGTGTTTAACCGTCTCCGTAATATCAGCTTAAGCTAAATCCTGCCAAGTATACCTTTGGAGTATCTTCAGGGAAGTTGCTGGGGTTTATAGTCAATGAAAAGTGGAGAGAAGTTGATCCTGACAAAGTGAAGTCCATCATCGAAATGCCAGCACCAAGAGGGGAAAAGGAGGTTTGGTCTTTTTTGGGAAAGTTAAACTTCATCAGTAGATTCATCGCTCAAATGACCCATTTGTGTGAACCTATTTTCAAACTCCTTAAGAAAGACGTCCCAAAAGAGTGGGATGATAATTGCCAAATAGTTTTTGAGAAAATCAAAGAATACCTACGAAATCCTCCTGTCCTAGTGGCACCTACCCCGGGGCACCCTTTGTTGATGTACATGTTAGTGTTAGATACTTCCATGGGTGTATTTTGGGACAACATGATGAAACGGGAAGAAAAGAGCAAGCCATTTTTCACCTTAGCAAAAAGTTCCTACCATATGAAATGGTGTGTTGTTGCGGGCACCCAAAAATAAAACTGATACCCCAAAAACAATTATGTAGTAGTGTGAGTAAGGATCGTTCCCACGGAGAGTGTTTAGTCTAGTTTTATGCTGTGTGAACTTTGAAGGGGGGTTTTTGGATATAGTGAAAACAATTTTAATAATAACTAACTACGGAACAATTCTGATTAAAGTATTAAAATCAATCAAAAGAACAAACCTTGGTCTAGGTCAACATCCACCATCGGAATTTACAACTAATCATCAATGCAAGTATATCAATTCACACATTGAATATTCACCGTCGGAATTGTTTTCCTATCTCTCTTTAGTCGTAGTTAATTAGAAACAAACGATCTAATTAACCCTAACTATTAAACAACTCAGGAAAAGCACACAAGGTTTAATCTATTAGCAGCCTTACGAATTAGAGAGATCGATTAAACTAAGCAACACAAGCGCACGCAGTTACATTTAATTTAGTCAAATGTCGTTCCTAAGATCTAACAATTCCTGATGTAGTAATCCATTAAATCTTAGTTGCTTCACAAATCAGAAGGATCAAACAATTACGGATTTGATATCTAACTCAGCAGTAGATTGCAATGATTAATAAACTAGTAGGCCTCCTAGCAATTAAACAAGAATATCATGAAAATATGCACAGAAGAATATCTGATACTCAAAGCATAAATCAAATAATAAAAACAAATTAGATCTTATAGTTTTATTATTAATTCCGAGATTTTTATCTCCTTTGACCAAGATTCAGAGTTTAGTCATGCAGGGCCATGAAAACAACTCAAAGAATAATCTAGAATAATATGAAAAATGTCAACAACCCTAAAAAAAAAACAGTTCTAGCTTTTATAGGCTTCTGAAAATTTGTAGCTGTGTAAGATCGTTCGAACGCTCTTGCCACCATTCAAACGCATCGGACTACCGTTTGAATGGTAAGTCGAACGCACTTCGAACGGTTAAAATTACTCTCTGTGTATTTCGAACGCTCTTCGAACCTGAACTTGACGTGTATCCGTTTGACATAGCATTCGAATGCATCTACTACCATTCGAACGCCTCTTGGGACCGTTCAAACGCTCCTTCGAACGCTGCTTCTAATCTCGCGCGAATTCGCCACTTTTAAGCTAGGATCTTCTTCCTGGGCATTCCATAACACCCTAAGTCAAAATATAAGCATAGTGAGTATCTTTAGGTACCAAATAAGTATAAAATATTAAACTTTAAAGGTGAAAAACATGACATTTGTATTCTCATCATGAAACAAAGTATTCAGATCTTGAGAAAATCTGCTGTGCATTGGCCTGGGCAGCTTACAAGCTTCGGCATTACATGCTCTATCATACCACATTCCTCATCTCTCAAATGGGTCCCCTCAAGTATATATTCGAGAAACCAACCCTGTCCAGCAGAATTGCCCGATGGCACATGATCCTATCAGAATTCGACATTGTATTCACTACCCGTAAAGCAGTCAAGGGGCAGGTGATAAGCTGATTATCTGACTGAGAACCCTATTGATGATTATTAATCCATGGAATCCCAATTCCCCGATGAAGATATAATATGCGCTGATGATGCATCTAAAGAGCAAGCGGGAGCTGGGTGGAAGATGTATTTTAATAGGGCTGCTAACAAAAGAGGAGCTAGCATCGAGGTAGTAGTAGTATCAAGAATGGCCAGTCACTATCTTATTGTGGTTATGCTACAAATTGAACCTGTAAGCACCCCATTTTTGACCGCTCGGTAGTCTACACTCCGCCCAGACTTGTTTTCAAGTCATTGTGAGCATATTCCAACAAAAACCAATTCTCTAGGTCCAAATCTCATCTGTCCATCGCTTCGCAGACCTGTCAGGCCCAAATAGAGGCAAAATGACCAAAATGCCCTTAGAGGCATTGTCCTTTCCTTTCCGATTCCAACCCCACTCTCGAGATAGTTTATTCCTCGAGACGGTTCCAATCCTAGGCACGTCTTTTCGGAGACGGTAAGTCCCCTTTCCAATCCCACTCTCGAGACAGTTTATTCCTTGAGACGGTTCCAATCCTAGGCACGTCTTTTCGAAGATGGTAAGACCCCTTTCCAATCCCACTCTCGAGACAGTTTATTCCTCGAGACGGTTTCAATCCTAGGCACGTCTTTTCGAAGACGATAAGTCCCCTTTCCAATCACTCTCTCGAGACAGTTTATTCCTCGAGAAGGTTCCAATCCTAGGCACGTCTCCTTGGAGGCGATAAGTCCTCTTTCCAATCCCTCTCTCGAGACAGTTTATTCCTCCAGACGGTTCTAACCCAGGCACGTCTTTTCGAAGACAATAAGACCCCTTTCCAATCCCTCTCTCGAGGCAGTTTATTCCTCGAGACGATTCCAACTCAGGCATGTCTCTTCGGAGACGATAAGTCCCCTTTCCAATCCCTCTCTCGAGACAATTTATTCCTCGAGACGGTCCGAGTAGAGTAGCGGAAATACTCACAAATAGGTCGATATAGGGAATTGCCAACAAACCCTTGTGTCACGACGACCGCCGTTAGAGTGGCGGAAGCACTCAAAACCCAGGTCAACACCAGTGTCTGTTAGCCCACTTCGGTGAAAAATGACCAAACTGTCCTTTGGACCTTTTCCGATACTTTTCGGTCAAGATGACCATTTTGCCTCTAGGCATCCGAATGCCTCGGGAACCACACCGGCTCTGGGTATTAAACCGGTAACCCTCTGAGATTGCTTCTTAGAGTATTCTCAACCATCCTTTACTTTTTCGGATCATTCCGAGTCAATTCCGGCCAACCCGGTACAAAATGACCGTTTCACCCCTGGTGGGCCGGTCTCCTTTTTCGACCACACCGGCTCTAGGTATCAAACTGGTGTCGCACCCAGATTTTTCGCACTCGAGGAATACTCACACAAGCGAAAAAAATGCTGTACTCTCTCGTTAGAACTTATCCTCCTAAAAGAATGAGTACGACTAGGTTTGAATTGAAAATTGATTTGAATAAAGGGCTTTTGAAAAAGATTCAGAGTCGCCACCTAACTTGATTAAGGTGAGTTAGGTCACCTAAAACTAAGCATAATCCGAAGACTACACTTAGAGTTTTTGAAAAAAGGTTTTTGAAAATACCAACTCAAGAGAGGGTTGTTAAGAAAACAGGTCGTTTGGCAACCTTTGGAAAAAATTTAGCCCTTTTTGAAAAATAACTCTTTTTGGTCTTTGAAATCAGTGATCTAGGTTCAGAGGTTGGTTACGTGTAGGGAAGACGCACTAAGCCATCACCCTACCCCGCCCTTTCGGTACCTACATGTCAATCTACCCTAGATTCACCTATGAGAGTCTTTAACTAACTAATGTTCAATCCTATCCACTTTGAAAAACAATGTTTATAAATTATCATGATGCATGATATGCAAGTGCAATAGAAGAGAATTGAAAAATAGATTTGAAAAGAGTTTGATTTGATTTGAAAATAGATTTGAAGAGATGGAATTGAAATTGGAAAGTTTGAAAATTGAAAGTAGAAATTTGAAAATAGAAATTTTGAAATTGGAATTTTGAAAATAGATTGGAATTTGAGATTTGGAAAGATTTTGGAAACCACACCCATGAGGGTAGAATTGAAAGTTTGAAAAGTGTTGTGACCGCACCTATGAAGGTTGCCTACGTATCCCTTTGGGGGAATCAGGTCAGTCGTAGTTCGGACCGGATTCCGATTGAAAAGAAATTGACTTGAAGAGAGAGATTGGATTGGAAGAAAGAGATTGAATTCAAAATTGGATTCGATTTGAGATTAGAAGAGGACATTGGAAATTCAAATTGAGAAGATTGGACTTTGATTTGAAGAAATAGATTTGGACTTGTTTTGAAAAAGAGAAGGTTTAAGAAAACCTAGACTTAGGAAAGAGAAGAGACTTAGGAAAGATTTGACTCGGCTTGGAAAATTTGGAAAGATTAGATTTTAGGAGATGTTCGAATTAGGAAAAGTCCGATTTAGGAAAGTTTCGAATTAGGAAAGTTTCATTTTTGGAAAGTTTCAAATTAGGAAAGTTTTGAATTAGGAAAGTTCTGAAATTAGGAAAGTTTCAACTTAGGAAAGTTTGAACTTGGAAAGGTTTGAAAAAGGAAAGTTTTCGATTTAGGAAATGTTTTTGAATTAATAAAGTTTTGAATTAGGAAATTTTTAGGTTTAGGAAAGTTTTCACTTTAGGAAAGTTTTGAAATAGGAAAGTATTGAATTTAGAAATGTTTTGAATTAGGAAAAGTTTAGTTTAAGAAAGACTTAGAATTTAGAAAGTTTCAAGTTAAGAAAGTTTTGAATTTGGAAAGCTTAGAATTTGGAAGGATTTGAAATTTGGAAAGTTTAAGATTAGAAAGTTTTAGAGTTTGAATTTTAGAAAATCTTGAAATTAGAAAAGGTTTGAATTTAGGAAAGATTTGAAAACTTAGGTTTGAAAAGAGGGTAGAATTAGGGAAGGGTTGAATTTTAGAATTTGAGGAAAGATTTTTATGTTCAAGTTTTGGAAACTTAAGATTTAGGAAAGTGAAAGATTAGGAATGAGTTGAATTAGGAAAGAGTTGGATTTTAAAATTTAAGGAAAGATTTAAAGTTTAAATTTAGGAAACTTATGGTTTAGTAAGGAATTGAATTAAAAAAGGTTTGGATTAGGAAGGGATTGGATTTGGTTTCTAAAAGCAAATGTTTGATTTTGTTTCTAAAAATGGAGGATTGGATTTGGTTTCCTAAAGGGAAGATAGGATTTGGCAAGGATTTGGAAAGGGAGATTCTAGAAACCCTAGATTTGGAAAATTATAGTTTTGACATAGAAAATAAGTTTTGGAAACATGTATAGTTTGGATGTGAAAACAAAAGATTTTGGAAACCTAGGTTTGGGACAAAGTTTGAAAATCATGTTTTTGGAAAGAAAATTAGGGTTTCCTAATTGTGGGTTCTAGGGCTTGACTTGGGCTCTAAGGAAAGAGTTTTTAGAAAGTGCGTTTTTGGAAACGAAGGTTTTTCTAGAAGGGAATCCTAGGGAGGAGTTTTTGGAAAGTGAATTTGAAGATAGAGTTTTTGGAAAAAGATTTTAAAGAGAACGAGTTTTGGAAAGTGTGTTTTTGGAAACGAGTTTTTTGGAAGGAAAAATCCTAGAGGGGAATTTCTAGAGGAAGGATTTTGGAAAGAGAGTTTTTGGAAAGATTTTTGGAGAGAGTTTTTCTAGAAAGGTTTTTGGTAGAAGATTGTGGAAGAGAGTTTTTGAAAAGATTTTTGGGGAATGTTTTTAGAAAGTGGATTTTGGGGAGAGGATTTTGGAATGGAGTTGAAAAAGGAGATTTTGGAGGGAGTTTTTGAAAACAACTTTGAAGAGGAGAGTTTTAGGAAAGTATGTTGAAAAAGAGATTTTTAGGAGGAAGGATTTGGAAAGAGAATTTTTAGAAGGTATAAAAATATCTCACTTTTCTAAAGCAATTCTAACCAAAAGGGGCTAGAACCACTTTAGAAAAGCGGTTTTGAAAAACAATAAGATTTGAAAATATAGACCATATTGATCACTTTTAATGTAACACTTTCCTAAAGCAACCCTAGCCATGGAAAGGCTAGAATCACCCTAGAATTGTGATTTTGAAAACAATTTTTTTTGAAAAAGAGATTTTGATGCAATTTTGAAAACAAGTTTGAAAACGGTTTTGAAAACGAGTTTGAAAACGAATTTTGGAAGATGCAAGACTATGATATGCACAATGCAATTTGGGGTCGTGAACATACAAGGCTAAGGCTTCACCACATAATTAAGGGGGCCGAACCCACGTGGTCTCTGGTTAGACTAGAAGAAAGCCCCCGACACGGTGACTCTCCAATAGCCCAATCCTACACATGGACCGGGAGTCCCCTTGTTTTAAGCATGCAAAGAAAGGGGGAAAAGAGATGGGGGATTAAAATAGAGAAAACCCAAGTGGGTTAGGAGAGAGAAGAGAGAGGGGGGAAGTGCGGAAACTTAACTAGGGAGCCTACCGTATGTCTTGTTTATTTTGCAGGCCGTGCTGTCTTCGGTCTTCAGCCTTTATCTTGATCTTCACCTTCAGTCTTCAAGAGTTGTCTTTAGGCTTTGGATTGCAGCTCCTCAAGTCTTCAAAGGATGGTTGAAGGCTAGTGTATGAGTGTATGGGGGTGTGTATGAGTGTATAGGAGGCTAGGGTTTGTGTAGGGTGGCTAGGGTTTGGAGAAACCTTAGGAGGCTAAGGTTTAGGAGGTGCTTGAGCTCTGTATATCGAAATATATGATTTTTAGGTTGAGTTTGTGGATCCTCTTCACGTTGAATGAGGCTCTGTATTTATAGAGGTCGGTCAACACTGGCGCCTATTGCAGTGGCGCTAGGCCAAAGTTTATACTGGCGCCACGCCATTTTTTGGCTTGGGGCCACTACTAGTGGCACCAGCCAATTAGGAAATGTTTAAGGTCAGCAAGCAACGTATCTTTGACTAGATTTGGGTGCCTGTACTAGTGACTACCATGCAATTTTTAGCCTGGCTTCACTAGGAGTGGATCCGAAAAGTTCGGGAATAATTTGAAGGAGCCAGGAATGACCCGGAAAGCCGGAAAGGAGCAAGAACACTTAAAATAGTGTCCTGGAGGTATTTGACTTGACAAGTGAGGACAAGATGTGTCGGAAAGGTTGACCGGGCCTTTAGGGGCAAAACGGTTAATCGGACCGGGAAACAGCCGAGACAAACTCGGACTGTCCTGGAAGAAGATTTGGGATCTGGAAACATTATTTAGAATGTTCCCAGAGGTTGCCGGTTTGATTCCTAGAGCCGGCGTGGTTGGAAAAGGAGACCGGCCCACCAGGGGCAAAACAGTCATTTTGTACTGGGTTGGCCGGAACTGACTCGGAATGATCCGGAAGGGTAAAAGGAGGTTGAGAATGCTATTAAAAGTAGTCTCAGGAGGTTACCGGTTTGATACCTAGAGTCGGTGTGGTCGGAAAGGGAGACCGGCCCACTAGGGGTAAAATGGTCATTTTGTACCGGGTTGGCCGGAATTGACTCAGAATGATCCGAAAAGGTAAAGGAAGGTTGAGAATACTATAAAAAGTAGTCTCGGGAAATTACCGGTTTGATACCCAGAGCTGGTGTGGTTCCCGGGGCATTCGGATGCCTAGGGGCAAAATGGTCATCTTGACCGGAAAGTCTCGGAAAAGGTCCAAAGGACAGTTTGGTCATTTTTCACCAAAGTGGGTTAACAGACACTGGTGTTGACCTGGGTTTTGAGGGTTTCCGCCACTCTAACGGCGGTCGTTGTGACATAGGGGTTTGTTGCCAATTCCCTATATCGACCTATTTGTGAGTATTTCCGCTACTCTAACAGTTTTGTAAGTAGTTTCGCTACTCGGACCGTCTCGAGGAATAAATTGTCTCGAGAGAGGAAAGGGGTCTTATCGTCTCCGAAGAGACGATACCTGGATTGGAACCGTCTCAAGGAATAAACTGTCTCGAGAGTGGGATTGGAAAGATGACTTATCGTCTCTAAAGAGACGTGCCTGGATTGGAACCGTCTCGAGGAATAAACTGTCTCGAGAGTATGATTGGAAAGGGGACTTATCGTCTTCGAGGAGACGTGACTGGATTGGAATCGTCTCGAGGAATAAACTGTCTCGAGAATGGGATTGGAAAGGGGACTTATCGTCTCCGAAGAGACGTGCCTGGATTGGAACCGTCTCGAGGAATAAACTGTCTCGAGAGTGGAATTGGAAAGGGGTCTTACCGTCTCCAAAAAGACGTGCCTGGATTGAAACCGTCTCGAGGAATAAACTGTCTCGAGAGTGGGATTGGAAAGGGGTCTTACCGTCTCCGAAGAGACGTGCCTAGATTGGAACCGTCTCGAGGAATAAACTATCTCGAGAGAGGGATTGGAATTGGAAAGGAAAGGACAATGCCCCTAAGGGCATTTTGGTCATTTTGCCTCTATTTGGGCCTGACAGGCCCGCGAAGCGATGGAAAGACGGAATTTGGACCTAAAGAATTGGTTTCGATGGGAATATGCCCACAATGACTTAAAAACAAGTCTGAACGGAGTGTACACTGCCGAGTAGTAAAAAATGGGGTGCTTACAACCGGTAACCTCCTGAGACTACTTTTTATTTTGTTCTCAACCTCCTTTTACCATTCTGGATCATTCCGAGTCAATTCCGGCCAACCCGGTGCGAATTGACCGTTTTGCCCCTGGTGGGCTGGCCTCCTTTTCCGACAATGCTGGCTCTGGAAATCAAACCGGAAACCTCTGGGAACATTCTGAATAATGTTTCCAGATCCCAAGTCTTCTTCCAGGATAGTCCGAGTTTGTCTCAGCAGTTTCCCAGTCTGATTGACCGTTTTGCCCCTAAAAGCCTGGTCAACCTTTTCGATACATCTTATCATCACTTTTCAAGTCAAATACCTCCAGGACACTATTTTAAGTGTTCCTGCTCCTTTTTGGCCTTCCGGGTCATTCCCGGCTCCTTCAAATCATTCCCGAACTTTCTGGGGCCACTCCTAGGGAAACCAGGCCAAAAATTGTATGGTAGTCACTAGTACAGGCGCCCAAATCTAGTCAAAGATACGTTGCTTGCCAACCTTAAATATTTCCTCAATGGCTGGCACCACTACTAGTGGTGCCAGCGTAAACTTTGGCTTGGCGCCACTGCAACAGGCGCCAGTGTTGCCCAACCTCTATAAATACAGAGCCTTCTCCAACGTTTAAAGGATCCGCAAACTCAACCTAAAAATCCCATATTTCGATATTTAGAGCTCGAGCACCTCCTAAATCCTAGCATCCTTAGGTTTTCCAAACCCTAGCCACCATACACAAACCCTAGCCTCCTATACACTTATACACTCCCCCATACACTCATACACTAACCTTCAACCCTCCTTCGAAGACTTGAAGAGTTGTAATCTGAAGTTTGAAGCTTGAAGACAACTCTTGAAGATTGAAGACGAAGATCAAGACGAAGACCGAAGATCGAAGACAAGCAAGGGCAAAATAACAAGACATACGGTAGGCTCCCTATTTAAATTTTCGCACTTCCCCCCTCTCTCTTCTCTCTCCTAACCCACTTGGGTTTTCTTTATTTTAATCCCCCATCTCTTTCCCCTCCTTTCTTTGCATGCTTGAAACAAGGGGATTCCCGGTCCATGTGTAGGATTGGGTTATTGGAGAGTCACCGTGTCGGGGGCTTTCTTCTAGTCTAACCTGAGACCACGTGGGTCCGGCCCCCTTGATTATGTGGTGAAGCCTTAGCTTTGTATGTTCACGACCCTAAATTGCATTGTGCATATCATAGTCTTGCATCTTCCAAAATTCGTTTTCGAACTCGTTTTTAAAACCGTTTTCAAACTCGTTTTCAAAATTGTATCAAAATTTTCTTTTCAGAAACTTGTTTTCAAAATCACAATCCTAGGGTGATTCTAGCTTTTCCATGGCTAGGATTGCTTTAGGAAAGTGTTATATTAAAAGTGACTTTCATGGTCCATATGTTCAACTCTTGTTGTTTTCAAAACCGCTTTCCTAAAGTGGTTCTAGCCCTTTTATGGTTTGAATTGCTTTAGGAAACTGAGATGTTTTTACACCTTCTAAAAACTCTCTTTTCAAAAAGTCTTTCTTCCTAAAAATCTCTTTTTCAACTTACTTTTCTAAAACTCTCCTCTTCAAAATTGTTTTCAAAAACTCCCTTCCAAAATCTATTTTTCAAAACTCCATTTTGCAACTCCTTTCCAAAAACTCTTTCTCCTTAAAATTCACGTTCTAAAAACACTCCATAAATTCACTTTCCTAAAAAACTCTCTCCAACAATCTCCTTCCAAAAATCTTTCTAAAAAATTCTCTTTCCAAAATCTTCCTTCTAGAAACTCTCCTCTAGGATTTTGCTTCTAAAATTTTCGTTTCTAAAAACACACTTTCCCAAAAACTCTTTTTCTTTAAAAATCTCTTTCCAAAAACTCTCTCTTCGAGTTCACTTTCCAAAAACTCGTCCTTAGGATTCCCTTCTAAAAAAACCTTCATTTCCAAAAACGCACTTTCCAAAATTTTTTTTCCTTAGAGCCCAAGTCAAGCCCTAGAACCCACAATTAGGGAACCCTAATTTTCTTTCCAAAAATATGATTTTCAAACTTTGCCCCAAACCTAGGTTTCCAAAACCTCTTGTTTTCACATCCAAACTATAAACATTTCCAAAACCTCTTTTCTATGTTAAAATTCTACACTTTTAAATCTAGGGTTTCTAGAATCTCCTTTTCCAAATCCTTGCCAAATCTTATCTCTACTTTAGGAAACGAAATCAAATCTTCCCGTTTAGGAAACCAAATCCAATCATCTATTTTTGGAAACAAAATCAAACTTTCTCTTTTAGAAACTAAATCCAATTCCTTCCTAATCCAACTTTTTTCTAACTCAAATCCTTCCTAAACTTCCACTTTCCTAAATCTTAACTTTCCAAAACTTGAACGTAACAATCTTTCCTCAATTTTAAAACTCAATTCTCAAATCTTTCGTAATTCCACCCTCTTTTCAAATTTTAACTTTTTAAACCTAAGTTTTCAAATCTTTCCCAAACTCAAACCTTTCTTAATCTCAAGATTTTCTAAAACTTTAAAACTTTCTAAATCTTAAACTTTCTAAATTTCAAATCTTTCCAAATTTCAAAACTTTCTAAACTCAAAACTTTCTTATTTTCAAAACTTCCTTGTTTTCTAAACTTTCCAATTTTCAAAACTTCCTTACTTCAAAACTTTCTTAATTCAAAACTTTCCTAATTCAAAACATTTCTAAAATTCAACACTTTCCTATTTCAAAACCTTTCTTAAAACGGGACTTTCCAATGTCAAAACTTTTCTAAGTTGAAGCTTTCTTAAGTTGAAACTTTCTTAATTGAAACATTTCCTAAATTGAAAATTTTCCTAATTCCAAAACTTTCCTAAATCGAAACTTTCTAATTTCGAAACTTTCCTAATTCCAAAACTTTCCTAAATTGAAACTTTCTAATTTCAAAACTTTCCTAATTTCGAAACTTTGTTAATTTCAAAACTTTCTTAATTTGAAACTTTCCTAATTCGGACCTTTCCTAATTCAAACATTTCCTAAATGCAATCTTTCATAATCTTGAGTCAAATCTTTCCTAAGCTTCTTTCCTAAGTCTAGTTTTCTTAAAACTGAGTTTTCCAAAGTCAAGTCTTTTCAAATCTTTTCAAATCAAAATTCAATCTCTTCAATTCCAAAATTCTAAATTCCAAATTTCAATCTTCCAATCAAAGTTCAATTTCTCATTCTTCCAATTCAATCTCCTTTTTCAAATCAAACATTCTATTTTCAATCTGACTCTTGTCCGAACTACGATTGACTTGATTCCCCCAAAGGGATACGTAGGCAACCTTCATAGGTGCGGTCACAACACTTTTCAAACTTTCAATTCCATCCTCATGGGTGCGGTCTCCACATTTTTCAAATTCCAATCTATTTTCAAAATTCCAATTTCAAAATTTCTATTTTCAAATTTCTATTTCCAAATTTTCAAACTTTCCAATTTCAATTCCATCTCTTCAAATCTATTTTCAAATCAAATCAATTTCAAATCAATCTCTTTTCAAATCTATTTTTCAATTCTCTTAACTTGCACTTGCATATCATGCATCATGTTAGTTTCTTTTCAAGCACTGTTTTTCAAAGTGGATAGGATTGGCTAATAGTTAGTTGAAGACTCTCATAGGTGAATCTATGGTAGATTGACATGTAGGTATCGAAAGGGCGGGGTAGGGTGATGGCTTAGTGCGTCTTCCCTACACGTAACCAACCTCCGAACTTAGAATCACTGATTTCAAAGACCAAAAACGAGTTACTTTTAAAAAAAGGCTAAATATTTTTCAAAGGTTACCAAACAACCTGTTTTCTTTAAAACCCTCTCTTAAGGTGGTATTTTCAAAAACCTTTTTCCAAAAACCCTAAGTGTGATCCTCGGATTATTCTTAGTTTTTAGGTGACCTAACTCACCTTAATCAAGTTAGGTGGTGACTCCGAATCTTTTTCAAAAGCCCTTTATTCAAACCAATTTTTCAATTCAAACCTAGTCACACTCATTCTTCTAGGAGGGTGAGTTCTAACGAGAGAGTACAACATTTTTCTCGCTTGTGTGAGTATTCCTCGAGTGCAAAAAATCTGGACGCGACAGCTGGCGACTCCGCTGGGGACACTTAGAGGGTTAGGCCGTAGTCCTGTCTCTTTACCCTTCACCCATGTAGAGTCTTCAATTAACCTGGTTCAAGCCTATTCACTTTAAATTTTCAAAACTAAATTTTGAAAATTGTTTTCACAAACACATGCATTTATTCATATTATCTTGTATTATGTTTGCCATCCGCATACTAACACTTGCATTTTCGTTTTGTAGGTGCGCTTTTGTTTAAATATTAACTGCTTTGCATGAATGTGATGTACAAGATGAATGGGAGTTGTTGGGCCCTTTCCTCCACTTTTAAAAAAAAAAATCACACACACACTGCATGTGCACTTGCATTCTGCATACTTGCATACCCTGATATGTTCTTTCTAGTTAGAAAGGGGGAATGGTATATTGGTTGTGGGCAAGGTGCTGTGTCAGTTTCTTCGCTTACGGCCTCTTGATGGTTCCCCCGCTCGGATCACCAACTGACCATGGCACCACCTCGGGGAGTGGGCCTAGGTTTGAAGATCCGGGGACCGAGCCTTTTTAGGACGCATTAGTCAAGCCTCAACCTCATACTCATATAGACACTATGCATAGCCGAACCTCTACCAGATTTAAGACACGAGCACCGTTTTCAAAATCATGGAGGAAAGGGCGACTGCTCTTACTTTCATTCATACTTGTCTATTCCTGTTGTTATACCGACTGTATTTATACTGTTATAATGCCTGTCTAACTGTTCATGCATGCATGTTTACTTCAATTGTACCTTCTCTCCTTATACTTTTTGCATATTCATGTTCATGTATTCAATATCCCATGTCAAGACAAGAGTTCCAAGTAACTCAAGTCACTGCATTCTCATGCATATGATCAACCCGTTGAGACTGACACCAAGGTCACTCTCCCTTGCATTAAACCTACATAAACCTTGAGGGTTCCCACGTAACCCTAAGGACTCATTGCATGCATCTCAATTCATTCCATAAGAAGGACCCCAATCCTTCTATGCTCATGGAGATAGGGTTGCCAAGAAGGCAAGGGGCAATCAATCAACAAGGTCTCTCAGTGACCTCCTCGACATCAAATCCAAGGAAGGCGAATCCGAAGACTGAAGAGTAGTTTAAGATCTCCCTTTGTAAAAGTAGATAGGTGGAAGTCCAAAGGAAAATGTTCCCCTCCCCCTATTAAAATGTATTTCAATTCTTTTGTACCTTAAACCCAAAATTTAATGTACTTCTTTATTTTTATGAATGAATGCATGGATGATTGAAGGTTCCTACCTGACGGTAAAGCATCGGCATACAGGGGCAAATCCCCTATCTCCAAGAATGGGCCAATACATCATGACTAGTTTCCCTCCTTAAGAGGGACACCCTAGGACAAGCATTGCTTAAAGCTCTCTAAAAACCAAGAACTGACTTGTGACTTGTGTTTTTGTCTTTTTCTTCTTCCCTTTTATTTTTATTTTATAGAGGTCACCCTGCACTGAGTCAACATTGCTCCTAAAAAGGGGCAATATCCACCTAGGGATCCTATTATCACCCGACAAAGAGCATCATTGATGGTTGCTAACCCTGAAGAATCCTCTCAGGTCTCACAAGAAGAAGTCAACGAAATGAGGACTAAGATGGATGAGATGCTCAAACTCATTCAAACTCTGACCATGAAGGATGCCACTGCAGTCCCGTCATCATCTATGACTTCATCCGAGGACCCGGAGCCTGCTAAGTCGAGGATCTTGCTTTAGTCTGACAATGCTGGGAAAACTAAGGAAGATGCCACAAGGGTCAATACTGAAGAAGAAGAGACTATATTGCTTTCACCCATCATAAAGAAGGCCCCTCTAGACCCTCTCAGTCTAAAAATCCAAGGATTGGAAGATTCGTTGCGAAGTCTCCATGGCCACGATACTTATGGGTTCACTTCCTATGATGAGCTCTGTTTCTTCCCTGACCACCCGAGGCCTGCTAAGTTTAAAATGCCTGACTTCCAGAAGTACGACGGTACCGGTAACCCCATTACTCATCTACATCTATATACTGGAGCTCTTAGTCGACATGGCAACGACCCGAAGCTCCTTATGCAGTTATTCCAACACAGCCTCACCAGGTCGGCTCTGCAATGGTTCGCTCGTTTGGACTTAAGGAAGATCACAACCTGGATAGAGCTAGTCAATGCGTTTAAAGCCCAATACCGTCATAACATCGACCTCACTTCTGATTGATGGTCCTTGATGACGATGAGCAAGGGTGAGAAGGAGAGCTTTAAAGCATATGCCCTAAGATGGAGGGAGGCAGCTGCACAAGTTAATCCCCCGTTGGAGGAGGAGTACGTACAACTGTTCGTACATACTTTCCAAGGTATATTCTATGAGAAGCTCTGCACAAGCATAGGAAAAAGCTTCTTTGAACTCATCATGCAGGGGGAAATGATAGAAAACGGCCTCAAGACAGGAAGAATCACAGATCCCTATGCCAAGACTGGAGAAAATACCACCAACATAGCCAAGAAGGTGGCTACTACGAGGGGCACGATCAGGAAGGAAAACGAAGTGTCTGCTATTCTGCCTAGCCAACCACCCCAATACCAGCCCCTGCTACAATCACCCCCAGTCTTACCCTTGCCCGCCTTGACCATGCCTGCTCCAACCCCAAACTATGGTCCCGTTGGGACACGACCCAACTCCAATAGACGCGCTAGACGCATCCGTACCTTCGATGCCTTAGCCTGCACCCAAACCGAGGCCTACCATAGCCTTCTGAAGAACAACATCTTGAAGCCCGTCCCTGCTCGCCCATTTCCAAGCCCTCTGCCCCCGACCTTTAATGCCGCTCTTACATGTGAATATCATTCAGGTGGCCAGGGGCATGACACCAAAAGCTGCTTTGCTCTCAAGCACAAGATCCAATACCTGATCGACAATAAGACCATCGATCTGCAGTCGGTAAAACCTGCTGCGACTCCCAATGTGACTACTAATCCTCTGCCAGATCACACCATCAATATGATACTAGTAGCGATGGGAGGCGAGGGAGAAATCGAGGAGTTCGAGGCCGAAGGTTATGAGAGCGATTGGAAGGCCGATGAATAAAGTGACTGGAAGGAAGATCTCCCACTATGACCAATTTATCTCTATGACCCTGATGAGGTGCCTGATGCTTCTGACTGGCCCATTGAGGAGCCAATGTTGCCGAAGGAAGAACATATCGAAAGCATAACTGCCGATGGGTGGGGTGATGAATTTCTACACTCAAAGTATGCAGCGGCTGAAAGTCACTTGCTGGAAAACCCTTCGCCTGTAACTGAGTACAACCATGAAGACATGGGTTTGGGACTAGAGGAGTCAAGAGAACGAGTAGAGCCATTCGAATTGGAAGGGGGTGAGTTGGTCACCCTGTTTACAGAAGAACACGTTGCTCAGAACAAGAAGGAGGCTAACAACCGCATCAACAGTGTCAACGTCTGTGGAGCTCTAGGGGAAGCCTTTGCTTGTCTCGCCTTGGTAGAGGATCCGGGTCGCGAATGGATCATCGAAGACGTGGGAATTGTCCCAAGGCCATACTAAAAATGGGTTCCTTGCACAAGCGTACAAGAGAGGGGTGTTTTCACCCACTTTCTTTCTATCCCTTCACTTTCTATCTTTAAATTAATGTCTACATTTTCTTATTGCTTAAGAACTTGATGCTTTTCGTAATAATAATCAAATAATAGTTTTTTTTTTCCATTGTGGTTGTCTTGTCTTCCTTGGGAAATAGTGACTACTTTTTACGCAAGGGGTATGGTTTATCTTATGGAATGATCCAACTTGAAGGGATGATAGCATGAGTTAACCACTCACCAAATGATCAGCTTTCCAGAGAAAGAGATAAGGATGAGTGAGGATACTACCTAAAGGCAGCACTTGCAGGACTCTGAGACTAAGCGATGTGTGGCCAGTTTATTAAAATAAAGAGGAGCCATCTTTCATTTCCCCACATATAAAGGATAAATAACTGAATAAATAACTAAATGTGCTCATATTCTCTTTGCTTAACCCCTAGTGCCTCGCGGAAAGCAAAAATTTTCTTTGTCAACCCTGATCCAAGACTGTCCTCCCCACACTGGGGCAGATATTAGTTAAGAACTCTAGGAGTGGTGTCCACCTCTATCATGCTAGGATAGTGTTGAAAGCTCTATAAATCAAGCAATCTGATTTAAAGTGAAGAGAGGCCCTCATTTCATCTCCCATATAGTCAAAAGTAACCCCTTGCCAAACCCGTTGAGCCACTTATCCTTTCTTAACAAAACCCCAACTTAGGAATCACCGCCCACACTGGGTATATTGAATTACCAAAGGAAAAGGTTTAAGGGAAAAAGGGTTAAAGAATTGTTTCGTTTCATAAAAGAAAAGAAAAAAAATAGAAAGAAAAAGCAAAAGAAAGGAGTCGCCAAGCGGCAAGAGGCCAAAGAAAAAAAAATGATTCTAAGGAAAGGCCTGAGGGAGCCATGATTGAGTCATATTCAAAAGCATGATAAGAAGATCAAATGAGAAGAAAGTCATGTCTAACTCAAAAAGGTATATAGAAAGGGTGAAAAAAACAAGGTTATTTTCACCTTGAGAAATATATGGTCAAAAGCAAGAAGGAAATTTAAAGGTGATCCTAGGTTACAAGGAAACCCAGTAGGAACAATAGGTTTGAGCCTTTACCCTTTCTTGCAAAACCCCAAAACCATGGCTTACATTACAACCCTATTGAAGTCCCTTCTGATTGAAAGCAGATTGCTTGATCTAAATGAGCTAGATACGCTACCGAAACTAAAGAACGATGCTAATCCTACTAAAAAGTAGTCAGGGATGGTATGGATCTGAACCTTATCGAAAACAACATCAAATTTGAGCCTGCATATCCCGTTGTTTCTAAAACCCCCATAACCTAGCCTATATTACGGTCCTAAACAAAGTCTCCTCGGATTGAAATGACTAGCCACTTATCGCTCTGCCAAAGGTCAGGTAAATTGTTGCTAAAACTCCGAGAGTCGAGAGTCTCAGCCCAATAATCCTATATACTAGCCTTAAGATAGAAAGTGGGAGGCGATCAAGAGGTTGAGAAAGGTGCGAAGTGCTATCATCCCATCAAAGTAGGGTTGAGCCAAAGGAGAGTCTAGACTCCCGAGGAGGAGGGAGTTACCATTCCCAAGACTACAAGTCTAACAGCATCCTGTGTCATTTTATTAACATATTTCTAACCTGTGCCTATGTTAAAAAAAAAAAAATAGCATGGCCTTTTGCACACATAGGATATAACTCCCTGTAGAAATAGAAGTCATCAGCATCAACTCATGTAATAGATATCTAGCATCATCATACATCACATGCCTCTGATCATATGCCCAACCATAAAGATCATAAATGTATCTGTTTATCTGTGCATCTAAATACCATAAATATCCATCCTTATACAAAACTATGCAAAATAAAACTGTCTAACATCAATACATCTCAGGAACAAGGGGCAAAAGAGGATCAGAATCTCTACAAGGGGCATCTATCATAGGTCGAAATCGATATCATCTGGATCAAAATCTCCAAAACCCGGCATCGGAGGAGGGGGATAACTACTCGAAGCACCACCATCCTGCTGGGAAGATAGAACCGAAATCAGCTGCATGCAAAAGGAACTAAGCAACAGCAGAGCAAGGAGGAGCAAAGATAGAATAACTTACCCCCCCCACCGCCCATCTGAGATAACCGAGCTGTCAGGGAAGGTACCTCGGCCTGGTACTGATCCCGCTCCATCTGGTACTGATCTCTCTGGTCTCTCACAGCAGTAAACTCAGCCTGAGGCACATATCCTCCGGCTTGGCGCCACAAGTCAACTACCTCCTGGCCAACAGCATACCCGCCAACTACTACCTCAAATCGGGTGAAGGCACCGACCGAATGAGCCCCAAAGTGCGCAGCATAATCCGTATCCGGAGGAAGCAAGAACTTGGCACCTGGCTAACGCTCCTGATAAGGGATAGGCACTCCTGCCACCAAGGCTCCAAACATATACTTTGGCGGAGCTCCTGCCGATCGGAACTCCTCATGAAACTGCTGCCAATGTCGCTCTCCAAGATAGGACTCCCAGGTATCATCACTGAGAAAAGCAGCTCTCGACAGGGACAATGGGACCAAGTATCGGAATGTCTCGTAATGGACTGATCCAATGAAGGGCCGCCAGGGCACATCCCTCACCTCAATCAGCTCCAGGTTAGCCCGAAGCATCACAAAGTCAGTAATCTCCGATCACTAGGCTACCCGATCACAAGCCCACCTCTAAGCGCGTGGATAGAGATCATCCTCAACAACTACAGGGCGACGCACTGGCAGGTACTCGTAACTCCAGCAGACAAGGAAAGGCCAAAAGCTAGTCATGCTGCCCTAACGAGAAGAAGTTCGAACCCGCATCGATCGAAGAAAGCAGCCAAAAGAAAAGGACCCCCAGTCCAACTCAGACAAAGCTCCCAGATCGGCTACTATGCTCATCAGACGACACGGCACGAGTGACTTGTTGTTGTTGCAGAAGCAGCTAAAGATGATATACAACACAACTCGCTGTCTCATGATGTCTCGCCTAGCAGGCAATGGCTCAGTAGCAAAAGTACTCTCACCCTGACTAATCCAATAGACTGGGAAGGCAGAACGCCCAGGATGAGGTAAGTCCAACAGCAAACAGGCCTCGTCCCTACTGACTAAATGCAGGGTGATCTGCCGGCCGACAAAGGAGAGCCCTGTAATGATCGCCCAATCCAAAGGAGTGGGACCTAACTCGAAGCCGACAAAATGAAAAGTCCCGGTCTCCCCGAACCACCTCTCAATAAGTGCCAGTACCAAATGCCGGTTCAGGCGGTTAGCCTGTAATCCCATAAAGGCGTCAAATCCGATCTCTGCCAAGAAGGTACGATATGATGAGGCAGCCCATTGCATGGTCACAAAAACCTAATGAACAACCCCTCTGAAAGCTGTATGTACCCGCAGAGGCGGCAAGTGCTGTCTAGAATACACGCTAGGGTGATAGGCAAGATCTCCGAGTGGTGGGAAGTCCGGTATCTATAGATCCCCCAAGTCAGCGTCCGTCTGTCCATGCCTGGAAGAAGCTCTCCCATAACCAGTCACCTGATCCCCAGGGCCCAGTACCTCTTCCTCGGCACCAATCTCCTCGGCAAAAGCCTGCTCAACCGGAGGAAAAGGGTCGACAGGTAGTCTACTCCCCTGCCCACTCTGGCTAGATGAAGATCGTCTGGTAGGTCATCGACTACCTCTAGATCGACTAGAGCCGCCAGCAGAATTTGTCCGGGCCTCCTTCCCCGACCGACGCCTCCTCTCAGAACCGTCATCACCCGCGTCTGCCATCCTGAAAAGGTAAGCCAAGGTAGTGATGTTAATATACCATCCATGCAGTTTAAATAACAATAAAATAAAATAAACAACTAACACAAACAAAACAAATAAAGGATTTTGAATAACAAATCAAAGACAAAATTTCTGCACAACTTGGTTTTCTAATTTTCAAATCAAATCTCAAGGGTTTTCCGTCTTTTTCCTTCAAAAAGATTTTATTTCTAAAACTTTAACCAACTCTTTCCATAATTTCTAAAAATTTCGGCAGAGTCCTATTTAAAAATGGCCCCTACAACACCCATGACATCAATACAAAATACGAAATATGCACTTTCCAACACAACAATCACATGACAATGGCACCCGGGCACACTTTTCAATTTTTCAAAATTTTCAAAACACGTTTTATTTTTTAAATAAATCAATGGTTTTCAAACATCTTCCGAAATTTTTCAAAATCACCTCAAATGTTTTCAAAAATATTCCAATCTTTTTCCAAATTTCAAACTTTAAAAATTTCATCAATTTCTTGAATTTTCTAATTTTTTCTAATTTTCTAAATATTTTTCTATTTTTTAAAAAATAAAAAATTCACCGAGTTTTCAAAAAATCACGAAACTTCATACGGTTGTTAAACACATTTTTTTAAGGCACATTGCACAAAAACATGGCCAGAAAACCCAATACCCATGCCTATAGGAATAAATTTCCTATTCCTGCAGAAAACCCTCTTTGCATAATCATGAAAAATAATTCAAATTCAATCAAACAACCATCAAAATGCAAAAACAATATCACCAAAGTATTCAAAGCATATCAAAACATCAATTTCCACTATTCACATGATTCAAATGAAGTTCTACACATCAAAATCAACAAATATTTGAAAACTCACTTTTTTGAAGTTCTCGGCGAAATCTTCTCTTCCGGTGACTTTTCCGGTAACGTGGTCTCCTTCCGGCAATCACTTGTGGTCTCCAAGAAGTGCCCCTTCAAAGTTCAAGTCAAGTCTCATGCAGAACTTCTCGGATTTGCAGAAATTTCTCCAAAGTGCCGCGGCTGTTCGAACTAGAAATTTTCTGGTTTTAACTTTAAGCCTTGCGCCACTAGCAGAGGCGCCAGTCCTTTTTTGCTAAAGGCGCCACTGCTAGTGGCACCAGTTGCAAATTCTGGGCAGTTTTGCCCTTTTTCCTACCAAAACTCGTTTTCGAAGGCCTTTTTGGCCCGTTATCCGTTTTCGACCCTCGTCGAAAGATTTCCAGTGTCCGTCCCTCCGACTGCCTCGCGGTCAACATGGGGCTCTTACTCTTATCATTTTCTGTCTTTGACAAGCAAAGACAGAAAAAGAGGGGCAGCTATAAGCACCCCATTTTTTACCGCTCGGCAGTCTACACTCCGCCCAAACTTGTTTTCAAGTCATTGTGGGCATATTCCAACCAAAACCAATTCTCTAAGTCCAAATCTCGTTTGTCCATCACTTCGCGGGCCTGCCAGGCCCAAATAGAGGCAAAATGACCAAAATGCCCTTAGGAAAATTATCCTTTCCTTTTCGATTCCAACCCCACTCTCGAGACAGTTTATTCCTCGAGACGGTTCCAATCCTAGGCACGTCTTTTCGGAGACGGTGAGTCCCCTTTCCAATCCCACTCTCGAGATAGTTTATTCCTCGAGACGGTTCCAATCCAGGCACGTCTTTCGAAGACGGTAAGACCCCTTTCCAATCCCACTCTCGAGACAGTTTATTCCTCGAGATGGTTCCAATCCAGGCATGGCTTTTCGAAGATGGTAAGACCCCTTTCCAATCCCACTCTCGAGACAGTTTATTCCTCGAGACGGTTCCAATCCTAGGCACGTCTTTTCAAAGATGATAAGTCCCCTTTCCAATCCCTCTCTCGAGACAGTTTATTCCTTGAGACGGTTCCAATCCTAGGCACGTCTCCTCGGAGGCGATAAGTCCTCTTTTCAATCCCTCTCTCGAGACAGTTTATTCCTCGAGACGGTTCCAACCTAGGCACGTCTTTTCAAAGACTGTAAGACCCCTTTCTAATCCTTCTCTCGAGATAGTTTATTCCTCGAGATAGTTCCAACTCAGGCACATCTCTTCGGAAACGATAAGTTCCCTTTCCAATCCCTCTCTCGAGACAGTTTATTCCTCGAGACGGTCTGAGTAGTGAAACTACTCACAAAACTGTTAGAGTAGCGGAAATACTCACAAATAGGTCGATATAAGGAATTGCCAAAAAACCCCTGTGTCACATCGACCGCCATTAGAGTGGCGGAAGCACTCAAAACCCAGGTCAACACCAGTGTCTGTAAGCCCACTTCGGTGAAAAATGACCAAACTGCCCTTTGAACCTTTTCTGAGACTTTCCGGTTAAAATGACCATTTTGCCCCTAAGCATCCGAATGCCTTGGGAACCACACCGGCTCTGGGTATCAAACCGGTAACCCTCTGAGATTACTTCTTAGAGTATTCTCAACCTTCCTTTACCTTTCCGGATCATTCCGAGTCAGTTCCGGCCAACCCGGTACAAAATGACCGTTTCACCCCTAGTGGGCCGGTCTCCTTTTTTGACCATACTGGCTCTGGGTATCAAACCGGTAAGCACCTGAGACTACTTTTTATAGTGTTCTCAACCTCCTTGTACCTTTCTGGATCATTCCGAGTCAGTTCCGGCCAACCCGGTGCGAAATGACTGTTTTGCCCTTGGTGGGCCGGCCTCCTTTTCTGACCACGCTGGCTCTGGAAATCAAACCAGCAACCTCTGAGAACATTCTGAATAATATTTCCAGATCCCAAGTCTTCTTCCAGGACAGTCCGAGTTTGTCCCGGCAGTTTCCCGGTCCGATTGATCGTTGTGCCCCTAAAAGCCCGGTCAACCTTTTCGACACATCTTATCCTCACTTTTCAAGTCAAATAACTCCAAGACACTATTTTAAGTGTTCATACTTCTTTCCAGCCTTCCGGGTCATTCTCGGCTCCTTCAAATCGTTCTCGAACTTTCAGGGGCCACTCCTAGTGAAGCCAGGCTAAAAATTGCATGGTAGTCACTAGTACAAGCGCCCAAATCTAGTCAAAGATACGTTACTTGCCAACTTGAAATATTTTCTAAATGGCTAGAGCCGCTACTAGTGGCGCTAGTGTAAACTTTGGCCTGGCGCCACTACAACATGCGCCAGTGTTGCCCAGCTTCTATAAATATAGAGCCTCCTCCAGCATTTAAAGGATCCGCAAACTCAACCTAAAAATCCTATATTTCGATATACAGAGCTCGAGCACCTCCTAAACCCTAGCATCCTTAGGTTTTCCAAACCCTAGCCACCATACACAAACCCTAGCCTCCAATACACTTATACACTCCCCCACACACTCATACACTAACCTTCAACCCTCCTTTGAAGACTTGAAGAGTTGTAATCTGAAGTTTGAAGCTTGATGACAACTCTTGAAGATTGAAGACGAAGATCAAGACGAAGACCGAAAATCGAAGACAAGCAAGGCGCACAAAATAACAAGACATACGGTAGGCTCCCTATTTAAATTTTCGCACTTCCCCCCTCTCTCTTCTCTCTCCTAACCCACTTGGGTTTTCTCTATTTTAATCCCCCATCTCTTTCCCCCTTTTCGTTGCATGCTTGAAACAAGGAGATTCCCGGTCCATGTGTACGATTGGGCTATTGGAGAGTCACCGTGTCGGGGGCTTTCTTCTAGTCTAACTAGAGACCACGTGGGTCTGGCCCCCTTGATTATGTGATGAAGCCTTAGCCTTGTATGTTCACGACCCTAAATTACATTCTGCATATCATAGTCTTGCATCTTCCAAACTTCGTTTTCAAACTCGTTTTTAAAACTGTTTTCAAACTCGTTTTCAAAATTGTATCAAAATTTTCTTTTCAAAAACTTGTTTTCAAAATCACAATCCTAGGGTGATTCTATCTTTTCCATGGCTAGGATTGCTTTAGGAAAGTGTTACATTAAAAGTGACTTTTATGGTCCATATGTTCAACTCTTGTTGTTTTCAAAACCGCTTTCCTAAAGTGGTTTTAGCCCTTTTATGATTAGAATTGCTTTAGGAAACTGAGATGTTTTTACACCTTCTAAAAACTCTCTTTTCAAAAAGTCTTTCTTCCTAAAAATATCTTTTTTAACATACTTTCCTAAAAGTCTCCTCTCCAAAATTGTTTTCAAAAACTCCCTTCTAAAATCTATTTTTCAAAATCTCCTTTTTCAACTCCTTTCCAAAAACTCTTTCTCCTTAAAATTCACGTTCTAAAAACACTCACTAAATTCACTTTCCTAAAAAACTCTCTCCAACAATCTCCTTCCAAAAATCTTTCTAAAAAATTCTCTTTCCAAAATCTTCCTTCTAGAAACTCTCCTCTAGGATTTTGCTTCTAAAATCTTCGTTTCTAAAAACACACTTTCCCAAAAACTCATTTTCTTTAAAAATCTCTTTCCAAAAACTCTCTCTTTGAGTTCACTTTCCAAAAACTCCTCCCTAGGATTCTCTTATAGAAAAACCTTCGTTTCCAAAAACGCACTTTCCAAAAAATTTTTTCCTTAGAGCCCAAGTCAAGCCCTAGAACCCACAATTAGGAAACCCTAATTTTCTTTTCAAAAACATGATTTTCAAACTTTGCCCCAAACCTAGGTTTCCAAAACCTCTTGTTTTCACATCCAAACTATACACATTTCCAAAACCTCTTTTCTATATTAAAATTCTACACTTTCAAATTTAGGGTTTCTAGAATCTCCCTTTCCAAATCCTTGCCAAATCCTATCTCCCCTTTAGGAAACCAAATCAAATCTTCCCGTTTAGGAAACCAAATCCAATCCTCTGTTTGTGGAAACAAAATCAAACTTTCTCTTTTAGAAACCAAATCCAATTCCTTCCTAATCCAACTCTTTCCTAACTCAAATCCTTCTTAAACTTTCACTTTCCTAAATCTTAAGTTTCCAAAACTTGAACGTAAGAATCTTTCCTAAATTTTAAAACTCAATTTTCAAATCTTTCCTAATTCTACCATCTTTTCAAATCTTAACTTTTTAAACCTAAGTTTTCAAATCTTTCCCAAACTCAAACCTTTCTTAATCTCAAGATTTTCGAAAACTTTAAAACTTTTTAAATTTCAAATCTTTCCGAATTTCAATTCTTTCCAAATTTCAAAACTTTCTAAACTCAAAACTTTCTTATTTTCAAAACTTCCTTGTTTTCTAAACTTTCCAATTTTCAAAACTTCCTTACTTCAAAACTTTCTTAATTCAAAACTTTCCTAATTCAAAACATTTCTAAAATTCAACACTTTCCTATTTCAAAACCTTTCTTAAAACGGGACTTTCCAATGTCAAAACTTTTCTAAGTTGAAGCTTTCTTAAGTTGAAACTTTCTTAATTGAAACATTTCCTAAATTGAAAATTTTCCTAATTCCAAAACTTTCCTAAATTGAAACTTTCTAATTTCGAAACTTTCTTAATTTCAAAACTTTCTTAATTTGAAACTTTCCTAAATCAGACCTTTCCTAATTCAAACATTTCCTAAATCCAATCTTTCATAATCTTGAGTCAAATCCTTCCTAAGCTTCTTTCCTAAGTCTAGGTTTCCTAAAATCGAGTTTTCCAAAGTCAAGTCTTTTCAAATCTTTTCAAATCAGAATTCAATCTCTTCAATTCCAAAATTCTAAATTCCAAATTTCAATCTTCCAATCAAAGTTCAATTTCTCAATCTTCCAATTCAATTTCCAATTCAATCTCCTTTTTCAAATCAAACATTCTATTTTCAATCGGACTCTTGTCCGAACTACGACTGACCTGATTCCCCCAAAGGGATACGTAGGCAACCTTCATAGGTGCGGTCACAACACTTTTCAAACTTTCAATTCCATCCTCATGGGTGCGGTCTCCACATTTTTCAAATTCCAATCTATTTTCAAAATTCCAATTTCAAAATTTCTATTTTCAAATTTTTAAACTTTCCAATTTTAATTCCATCTCTTCAAATCTATTTTCAAATCAAATCAATTTTAAATCAATCTCTTTTCAAATCTATTTTTCAATTCTCTTAACTTGCACTTGCATATCATGCATCATGTTAGTTTCTTTTCAAGTATTGTTTTTCAAAGTGGATAGGATTGACCAATAGTTAGTTGAAGACTCTCATAGGTGAATCTATGGTAGATTGACATGTAGGTAACGAAAGGGCGGGGTAAGGTGATGGCTTAGTGCGTCTTCCCTATACGTAACCAAACTCCGAACTTAGAATCACTGATTTCAAAGACTAAAAAGGAGTTATTTTTCAAAAAGGGCTAAATATTTTTCAAAGGTTGCCAAACAACTTGTTTTCTTTAAAACCCTCTCTTGAGGTGGTATTTTCAAAAACCTTTTTCCAAAAACCCTAAGTGTGATCCTCGGATTATTCTTAGTTTTTAGGTGACCTAACTCACCTTAATCAAGTTAGGTGGCGACTCCGAATCTTTTTCAAAAGCTCTTTATTCAAACCAATTTTTTAATTCAAACCTAGTCGCACTCATTCTTCT
The DNA here is from genome assembly GCA_033060915.1 of Euryodendron excelsum. Classification (NCBI taxonomy): domain Eukaryota; kingdom Viridiplantae; phylum Streptophyta; class Magnoliopsida; order Ericales; family Pentaphylacaceae; genus Euryodendron; species Euryodendron excelsum. Next base: position 19,135,858 of record CM065379.1, on the reverse strand, counting down.
AGGAGGGTGAGTTCTAACGAGAGAGTACAGTATTTTTCTCGCTTGTGTGAGTATTCCTCGAGTGCGAAAAATCTGGGCGCGACAGAATCATGCACCAATAACATCGCCGAATATGAGGCTTGCATCCTGGGATTAAGGCTGGCATTAGAGATGAAGATTGACGAACTGGTCGTTTTCGGCGATTCAGATCTAGTTATTCAGTAATCCAAAGACGTACACCAAACTCGAGATGCCAAACTTTCCCCATATCATCAACAGGTCAAAGATTTGTGTCAGCTATTTAGAAGCGTGGATTTTCATCATGTACCCCGAGTAGAGAACAGTTTTGCCGATGCTTTAACTACATTAGCTACAGTAATCAAGGTCAACAGGGGCACTGAGATACCCCATCTACAGATTTTTACCAGGGATATTCCTTCCTATTGCCTTCACACAACCGTTGAGCCCAACGAGCAACCATGGTTCTATGACATCCAGATACATCCAAACCAAGACATCCCCGATGCAGCATCACAAAGAGATAGGAAGACTATTTGCCATTTGGCGGGACATTACTTTATAGCTGGAAATGAGCTTTTCAAGAGATCATGGTTCGGACCCCTAAGATGCGTCAATGCCATCAAACCCAAGGTTATTATGGAGGAAGTGCACGAAGGAGTTTATGGTCCCCACATGAATGGCTACACGCTTGCCAAAAAGATTCTCCAGACAGGGTATTATTGGTCAACAATGGAGTCAGATTGTATTAGATACGTTCTTCGGTGCCACAAGTGCCAGATACATGGGGATAAAATCAAAGCATCGCCCACTGAGCTCCATTCCATGTCAGCCCCTTGGCCTTTTTCTATGTGGGGGATAGATATGTTTGGCCCTATCACTCCTAAGGCCTCTAACGGCCACCGCTTCATCCTCATTGCCATTGATTATTTCACTAAATGGGTCGAAGCAGTCTCCTATGTTCATGTTACCAAGAAGGTCATGGAAAGGTTCATAAAAAATCACATCATTTACCGGTATGAGATTCCTGAGTCACTCATTACTGACAATGCTTCCAATCTATATAATGAGTTGATATCAAAACTATGCCAAAAATTTCACATTATACACAGGAATTCTGTCACCTACTGGCCTCAGATGAACGGAGCAGTGGAAGCAGCCAACAAGAACATTAAGAGAATACTCTGAAAGATTATTGATAACTACAAAGATTGGCATGAGAAACTTCCTTTTGCATTGATGGCCTATCGAACTACCATGAGGGTCTCCACCGGAAGCACTCCCTTCGAGATGGTCTATGGCACCAAGGTAGTCATCCCCATTGAAATTGAGATTCCTTCCTTAAGGATCTCAACAGAAACCAAGCTGGATGAAGCAGAATGGATCAAAGACCGGTATACCCAACTCTGCTTGCTAGATGAGAAGCAGTTAGCTACAGTCTATCACGCTCAGTGCTATAGAAGACGAATGGCCAGGGCATTTGATAAGAAGGTGCGGCCTCGATCGTTCCAACTGGAAGATTTGGTTCTCAAAAAGATATTCCCCCATCAGGAAGCAGCGCAGGGGAAATTTGCTCCAAACTATGAAGGGCCATTCGTGATAAAAAAAAAAGGTCCTGTCTGGGGGAGCTCTCATTTTAGAGGAAATGGATGGTCAAGAATTTCCTAGTTTGTTAAATGCAGATGCTGTCAAACACTACTACATGTGATTCCAAAAGCTAGACCTTTAGTTTCTGTTTGGAAGCAATAAAATCTACTTTCCTTAATCTTAGCTAATTAATCGGGTGTAATTTCAATGGTAAAGCTTTATGGACTAAGCAATTTAATTTTGAAATGACAAGAGACCCTCGTTTCATTTCCCATACAGTTAAAAAACAACATTTGCCAAACCCTTAGAGTCGGTTACTTTCCTTCAAGAACATATCCTAACAAAGTGATCATGCTAGGTCAAATTAGAAGCACGGGAGATATGTGTCAAAAAAAAAAAAAAAAAGAAAGGGAAGGGAATTCTTGAAGTATTATTCTAAGTTTGCACAAGTGTTGTTGTTAACATTGTTATTTCACCAAAAAAAAAAAAAAAAACGGGTGATGAAATATCTGAAGAAAGATAAGAATACGCAGAAAAGTGCTATTAGACCAAAAATCATTGATAGTGATCGCCAGTAGAATGGTAGGTTTGAGCTTTTTCCTTTTCTTTCAAAAGTAAAAACCCACACCACAACCCTTAAAAGTCCTCTTAGATCAAAGTTAAATTCCATAGTCCAAATGAGCTTACTGAAATATGCTATCGGCAAGGAAAGCTGGGAGATGGCGTAAGTAGTATTTAGAAATTTCCCAACAGGAACTAGAGACTAGGCTAAGGAAAGAGAGAGAAAGAAGAGATAAAATAAGCGCATTCTCGAGGATGCAGTGAAAACCCGAAAGGGCACCGTAGGTAAAAGAGTAGGGATGCGGCAAGATACAAAACTGTTGACCTCGGTGAAAATCTGCAAAGGCACCTTGGTACAAAAATGACATAGATGGGATTGGTGAAAACCCTCACAGGCACCAGTAATAAAAATAGCAAAAAAAAAAACAAAAAAAAAGTGGGGGGTGGGAGGGGGCTTAGATGTAAGAAATAACCCAAGGTGTATCATTCCCAAAAGTCATACGTATGAAAGTAGTAGTGTGAGAGTCAGAAGGTGTCTCGAAAAGCATTCTTCGGGTTAGCCCAGCTAAGGTTAAAGGAAGCAGGGATTCTCTTCACGTGACAATCAGTTAGTCAGAGTATCAAACCAAAGGGAGTAATTTTTCCATTGAGTTGTGGTTTTCATTCAACTTGTTTTTTTAGTCTGCTGTTATACTAACCATGTAGGAAAAAAACATATCAAAAGTATGGAGGGATTTAAGTTCAAAAGATAAAAAGGTATAGAATACTAAAATGACGTCTATCTTTCTATAAATGCAGAAATCAGATAGATCTAGGAGTGAGGAGCAAAAATATATTGCTCCCCATCATTATTAGAGGAGGAATCAACTAGGCAAGAATCAATTGGCTCGCCAACCATAAGAGGACCACTCGAAGAAGTACCAGCTATAGATGATCCAAGCTAGCCCCGCTCGTAGTCTACACATCTGGCTAGAAGCATATCCCTCTCCCGGGTAAGGGACTCTACAGCCTCCCGCAAAGACTGACTATCTGTTGCACCATCCTCTGTAGGAGTGGAACTATCTAGAAAGCCTCGTGGTCGCCTACGTCCCCTCGCGGTACTCAAAGGTGAGTGATTATGTGTCGATCTGGCCGCTACTAGCTGCATCTCTAGAGAAGCTACCTCAGCGTCTCTCACTTTCAACCGGTCATGCAATATCCATATCAACCGACAGTTTTGCCGCCTGTGAGGACGCCCCTGAACAATCATAGCTGTCAAGAAGTCGATATACCCTACGAGAGGTAAAGGAGTCCTAATGAGAAGGTCCCCAAGTCTGCTAGGACCTAGCACGTAGCACCGGAACCAATAATGATAAGTCTCAGTCTCAAGGGGCATGACAGAGAATGGACTGTTGTCGTCTACGTGAGGAAGCAAAGATCTCCATGTATCCATAACTCTCTCCACCAGCGCTCTCAGGATCGATGCCTCAAAAACAAGAGTGAACTCAACTGTAGATGCCAAATAAGGGATATCCTGACTCCTACCAAGCTATCGCAAAACCCGAATCCCAAAGAAAGGGGCAATGCCCCGTAGGCCTGCTAGGGGCACGAGGGTCCTCTCAGAAGGTGGAACTCTCAAGCAATACCTACCAACCAATCCTGAATACCACTTGACCGTGCCCAACCTCATGCTCTAGAGGTAGTTTGCCCAGGTTGCAACGGTCCGCGAAAACCTCCCCTCATCTGCCATGACTCTCTGAGATCTTGCTAGAGAACGTATATGGTCAAACTCGGGATACCATGTATACTGGAATGGAGGAGTAACAAATAAATGCCCAACCGCCCAAAACTGGAAGAGCGTAGTGCATCCCTGGAAATGAGCGTCAACAGTCTGCTGGAATCTGGTAAGGCTCATAAAGGTTCCCCCCACAACCATGAGAGCATAAGAGTGCCTTTTACGAATTCGGGCAAGCAGTGCACATAATCAGCAGTCAACTAAGTCATCTCCTCATGGAAATACCAGGTAGTTCAGTAGGAGCAGGGCTAGAGTAACCATGCGGGAAACATACCAGTCTTGGGAAGTGTGCTAATCACCTGAGTGGGCTCATATACCCGTGGTGAACTCAAATTGAGAAAAAAGGAACTCTGTTGGAACGTAAGGAAACTGTGGTAAAGAAGAAGATGAAAAAACTATGCGCCAGAGTCCAAGCTGCAACTGTAATACAACCGTCAGGAAAGATAGGTCCTACGATGTCGGTAGAATCATCTCGAAAACCAAGAAGAAATCCATACTCGTGAGGAGTAGGGGTAAGCTCACCCTCCCCGAAGTGGAAAAGAGATAAGCCAGGCTGCCAAAAGGGAGTCACTGCCTCCATGAATCTTGGAATAAGTTGCACTGACAGGAGTGAAGCCACCCGACCCAAGGACTGGCAAAAGATATCCTGCTCATCCGGAGGATAACTGTCATACCAAGCTCTCAGTCGACTCAAAATCGCATCTGCCATCCTGAAAAGGTAAGCCAAGGTAAGAGGTATTAATATACGATATATATAGTTAAAAATAATAATAAAATAAAATAAATAAATAACCCAAAAAAAATATTCCAAGTGATAAGTCAAAGTAAATTTCCTATACATTTTAATTTTAAATCATATTCTAAGTCAAACTAAATTTCCTACACATTTTGATTTTCCGTGTTAAGTCAAAATGAATTTCTTACACATTTTGATTTTAAACTTCCCATTCCGAGTCAAAACTAATTTTCTATACATTTTGTCCAAAAATTCCAAATGAGTCCTAAGTCCAAATTTCAAAATCTTCCAGTCAAAATTCATCCTAAGCTTTTTCTATTCCAATCTAAGTTTTCTAAAACTTCTTCCTCCAAAAGGTTTTTTTCAAACTCAATTTTTCAAAATTTTCATCAAAATCCCGAGTTCTCTAAAGTCAAAAATATGTTTATTTTCAAATCCCGCTTTCCAAAAAAGTCCTCCTAAATTTTTTCTTCCAATAAGTTTTCTAGGCCCCCGAGTTTCTCTAAGCCTTCTCCGCCAAAAAGGCACCGCCCTCAATAGTTTTATATCTTTTCCCTTCAAAAAAATTTTATTCCAAAATTTCTCCAACCCTTTTTTTGAATTTTCTAAAAAAACGTTCGGCAGAGTTTTGCTTAAAAACGGTCCCTACCACATCAACACAAAACACAAACCGTACACTTCATAACATCATAATCACATAACATCAACACACGCCCATAATCTTCAAATTTTCAGATTTTTCAAAACACATGTTTCTTTTTCAATAAGTTAATGGTTTTCGAAGATGTCCTAAAATTCCTTAAAATCACTTCAAATGTTTTCTCAAGTACTCTCAAATTTTTCTAAACTTTAAACTCTAAAAAATGTCATCAATTCCTTAAATTTTCTTAATTTTCTTAGCATTTTTTTATTTTTCAAAAATAAAAAATTCACCAAGTTTCCAAAAACTCATGAAACTTCATACGGCTGTTATACACATTTCTCTAAGGCACACAATATAAAAATCTAGCCGAAAAACCCAACACCCAAGCCTGTAGGAACAAACTCCCATTCCCTGCAGAAATCTCATTCACATAATGACGTAAAATCACTCAAATTCAATCAAACATATATCAAAACGCAAAAATAACTTCACCACAACATTCAAAACATATCAAAACATCAATTTCCACGATTTACATAGTCCAACGAAATTCTGCACATCAAAATCAACATAGAATAAAAAACTCACCTCTTGGAGTTCTCCAGCGAAATCTTTGTTCCCGGCAACTTTTCCGGCGACGGCGTTCACTTCCGGCAATCCCTCATGGGCCCTTTGAAGCACTATTGGAATGTCCAAGTTGATTTCCTCGAAATGCCTCTTGATTTTTCAAAAAAACTTCAACTCTCGCAATAATGTCGAACTAGAAATGTTTCTTGTTTTGTTCTCAAGCCTGTGCTAATTTTACCAAACACGCCACTCCTAGTGGCGCTAGTCCTAAATTCCAGGCAGTTTTGCCCTTTTTCCTACCAAAACTTGATTTCAAAGGCCTTTTAGGCCCAATATCCGTTTCCACACTCCCGTCTTCCCAAATTTTCAAAGTTCGTCCCTCCGACCGCCTTACGGTCAACATGGGACCCTTACTCTATCGTTTTCTGTCTTCGACAAGCAAAGACAGAAAAAGGGGGGCAGCTGTAAGCACCCATTTTTGCCTGCTTGGCAGTCTTTAGTCTGTCCAGACTTGAGTTCAAGTCAATATGGACATATTCTAGTTTTTCAATCCTAATCCAGTCAATCCATCGCTTCGTGGGCCTGCAGGGCCTAAATAAAGACAAAATGACCAAAATGCCCTTGGGGGCATTGTTTAGTCCAATTCTAGCGGGCATGTCTTCTCGAAGACAGTAAGTCCTCTTTTCAAATCCAATTCTAATCCAACTTTGAGTCCAATTCCAATTCCAGTCCGGCACACTCGAGAAAGTTAATTCCTTGAGGAGATAAATCCATCTTGTTTGGAGCGTCTTTTGAAAAAAGTTCTTCGAAATGGTAAGTCCCTTCAAACCCGTCGACCGGGACGAGACCCCAAGTCCCCGATATGGTAGAACGGTCCACCTTTGGCGCTTGCTAGCTCGCCAATGCAGAAATGTCCATTTTGGCACACCTTCTGAGAAAGTTGATTCCTCAGCCGCTAAGTCCATCTAGCAACTTCTCGAGATCAGGCAGTCTCGAGAATGATCGCGAACCGTTAGAGTAACGAAAATACTCGTAAACATCGCAACCGTTAGAGTGGCAGAAACACTAGTAAATAGGTCGATATAGGGAATCGCCTACAAACCCCTATATCACGGGACACCCATCAGAGTGGCGGAAATACGCAAAATCCAGGTCAACACCAGTGCCTACTAGCCCACTTCGGTGAAAAGTGACCAAACTGCCCCATTTCCGGCACGTTTCTCGATAAAGTACCTAAGTCCTCAGAACGGTAAGTTCACCTTTCCAAGATTGCCTTAAAGACAATCCGGCATGATTAGGTGCCTTCTAGTAAGCTTTGGGCCAATTTTGAAACTTTTCAGTCAAGATGACCATTTTGCCCCTAGGCATCCGAACGCCCCGGGAACCACATCGGCTCTAGGTATCAAACCGGTAACCTCCCGAGAATACTTCTTATAGTATTCTTGACCTTTCATTATCTTTCCGGATCATTTCGAGTCGATTCCAGCAAACTTAGTGCAAAATGATCGTTTTGCTCCTAATGGGCCGGTCGACTTTTCCAACCACACCAGCTCTGGGTATCAAACCGGTAACCTTTAGGAACATTCTAAATAATGTTTTCAAATCATGAGTCTTCTTCCGGGACATTCTGAGTCCATCCTGGTAGCTTTTCGGCCCGATTGACCATTTTTCCCTTAATAGCCCGGTTAACCCTTCCGACAAAATCTTGACATTATTTTTTGAAACCGTTACCCCTAGGACCCTATTCTAAGGGTTCACATCTCTTTTCGGCCTTCCGGGTCATTCTCGGCCCCTTCAAATTATTTCCAGATCTTCCGGAGTCACTCCTAGTGAAACCAAGCTAAATATTACATGGTAGTCACTAGTACAAGCGCCCAAATCTTCTGAAGATACGTTGCTTGATGACCTTAAAACATTCCTAAGTGGCTGGCGCCACTAGTAGTGGCACCTAGCTAAATATAGGAGTAGTGCTAGAAGGAATTTATGCCTAGCGCCACTGCAATAGGCGACAGGTCATTCTTCTCTCTATAAATACAAAGCCTCTTCCAGCATGAAAAAGGTCCGTAAACTCAGTCTTAAAACCTTCTTCTTCGATATACAGAGCTCGTAGCCTCCCTAAACCCTAGTCTTCTTTGGGTTTTCCGAACCTTAGCCTCCATACACAAACCCTAGCCTCCTATAACATACACTCATACACAAGCCTCCAAAACCTCCATTGAAGATTTGAAGTGCTGCCACCCAAAGCTCCTGAAGATCAAGACAAGCCCTTGAAGACTGAAGCGAAGACCAAAGCAAAGCAAAGCAAGCAAAACAAAGCGCACAAAGCAAAGCAAAATAAAAAAGAAACAAGGTAGGCTCTCTATTTAAGTTTATGCATCTTCCCCCTCTCTCTTCTCCCTGTGATCTCACTTGGGTTTTCTTCTATTTTAATCTCCCATCTTCTTCCCGCCCCCCCTTCTTGCATGCTTGAAACAAGGGAATTCCTGGTCCATGTGTAGGATTACGCTATTGGAGGTCACCGTGTGGAGGGCTTTCTTTTAGTCTAACCGGAGACCACGTGGGTTCGGCCCCCTTGTTTATGTGATGAAGCCTTTAACATTGTATGTTCACGACCAACTTGTATTGTGCATATCATGATCTTGCATTCCTCCAAAGTTTGTTTTAAACTTATTTTCAAAAGCTTGCATCAAAATTGTTTTCAAAACTTGCATCAAAATCTTCTTTTTCAAAACTTGTTTTCAAAATCACAATCCTAAGGTGAGTCTAGCCTTTCCATGGTTAGGGTCGCTTTAGGAAAGTGTTACATTTAAAGTGACCAATATGGTCCATATTTTCAAATCATTATTGTTTTTCAAAACCACTATCTTAAAGTGGTTCTAGCCTTCTTATGGTTAGAATTGCTTTAAGAAAGTGAGATATTTTTATAGAATTTCTAAAAACTTTCTTTTCAAATCTCTCATTCTAAAAATTTCTTTTCCAACATACTTTCTAAAAACTCCTTTTCAAACTCCTTTCAAAAAAGTTCTCTTCAAAATTCCCTTTTTAAAAATGTTCCTTAGGTTTCCTTCCTAAAAACTTTCTTCCTAAAAACTCTTACCAACAATCTCTTTCTAAAAATTTATTTTCCAAAACTCTTTTCAAAACTCTTCTTAAAAACCTCGTTCCTAAAAGCTTCTCCCAAAATCTTATTTCTAAAACTCTTTTCAAGTTCACTTTCTAAAAACTCATTTTTATGATCTCCCTAAGTCTCCTAAAAATCTTTCTTTCCAAAAATTCTACTTTCCAAAAATACTTTACCTTGGAGTCCAAGTCAAGCCCTAGAACCAACAATTAGGAAATCCTAATTTTTCTTCCCAAAAACATGATTTCCAATTCCCTATTTTGGCCTCAAAACCTAGGTTTCCAAAACCTCTTATTGTCTACATCAAAACTATATATATTTCCAAAACCTATAGTTTTCCTAAATCTAGGATTTCCAAAACTCCATCTTTCCACGTCCATGCCAAGTCAAATCTTTTCTTTAGGAAACCAAATCCAATCTCCCCCGTTTAGGAAGCTAGATCCTATCCTCCGTTTTTGGAAACAAAATCAAAACACCACTTTTAGAAACAAAATCCAATCCTTCAATTTAGGAAATAGGAATCCCACTCCTTCCCAATCTCATACCTTCCTAAACCTTAGGTTTTCAAAACTTAAACTTTCAAATCTTTCCTAAATTTAAACATTCCCTAATTCCACCATTTCCTAAATTTCATACCTTTCCAAATCTTAACTTTCCAAATCTAACTTTTCAAATCTTTCTAAACTTCCAAACTTTCTAAATTCGAAACTTTCTTAAGTTAAAATTTTCTAAATCCTAAACTTTCTAAATTCCAAATCTTTCTTACTTTAAACCTTTTATAATTCAAAACTTTCCAATTTCAAAACCTTTCTTAATTCAAAACTTTCCAATTTCTAAACCTTTCCTAACTTAAACTTTCCTAATTCGAAATCTTTCCAAAATCAAAACTTTCCTAAAATGGAACCTTTCCTAATCCGAGTCTTTCCTAAATCCAATCTTTCCTAAATCTTCCAAGTCAAACAGTTGAGTCAATTCTTTTCTCAAAACTTTTCCAAGTTAAGTCAAATCTTTCTTAAACCTCAAGTCTTTCCTAATTCTCATCTTTCCTAAGTCTAGGTTTCCCAAAGTTCTATCTTTCCAAATCTAGTCCAAGTTCTCTTCCAAGGGTCAAATCCTCTTTCAAGTTCAATTCTAGGTCTAAGTTTAATCCTGATTTCCTAATCTTCCAATTCGAATTCCAAATCAAAATTTCTTTCTTCCAATCATACCTTCTATTTTTAATCTGACTCTTGTCCAAACTACGGCTGACCTGATTCCTCAAAAAGGATAGTAGGCAATCCTCATGGGTGTGGTCACAACTTTTTTCAAATTTTCAATTCCACAACTTTTTTTAAATCTCCAATTCCATAATCTATTTCAAGTTTTCAATTCAAAAAAATCTATTCTCAAATCTCTAAAACTTTCCAATTTCAAATCTATATTTTCAAATCTCTTTTCTAAAATCAAATCAAGTCTTTTCAAATTTATTTCCAAATCTATTTTCAATCTTTCTATTGCATTTACATATCATGTATTATGCCTTTTCAAAAATTCTTTTCTAAAGTGGATAGTTTTGGACATTTGTTAATTGAAAACTCTCATAGGCGAATCTTGGGTGAATAGACATGTAGGTACCGGAAAGGCGGGGTAGGGTGATGGCTTAGTGCATCTTCCCTACACGTAACCAACCTCCGAACCTAGATCACTGCTTTCGAAAGACCAAAATGGAGTTATTTTTCTAAAAAGGGCTTAAATATTTTCCAAAGGTTGCTAAATAACTTGTTTTCCTAAAAACCCTTTCTTAAGGAAGTATTTTCAAAATCGTTTTCAAAAATCCTAAGTGTAGTCTTCAGATTGTGCTTAGTTTTTAGGTGACCTAAATCACCTTAATCAAGTTAGGTAGCGACTCCAAATGTTTTTCAAAAGCTCTTTATTCAAATTAATTTTCATTTCAAATCTAGTCGCACTCATTCTTTTAGGAGGATGAGTTCTAACGAGAGAGTATAGTATTTTTTCCGCTTGTGTATGTATTCCTCAAGTGTGAAAAATCTGGGTGCGACAACGTGTCGATCTGCCTAAGGGCAGAATGATTATTTTTTTTTACCTTGTCAGGCTAGTAGGTGCCAGTGTTGACCTGGGTTTATGAGTGTTTTCATCACTCCGACGATTGTGACGAGTTGTTTCCAAAGGCATCTCGACCTTCGGTAAACGTACCACAGTCAAGGGGCGTTTTTGGTCTTTTCACACAGGGTTAATTGGGTGTGCCTGTGTTAACCTATTTGTGAGTGCTTTCGCTACTCTAGTGATTTGATAGTTTATGAGTGCTTCCTCCACTCCGGAGGTTTCGGCGATTGGTTTTGAAAATTGGCCGATATCAGGAAGTTGCCTGATGCCAAGGGATGTAACGGACATTCTCGTCGGAAGGCTAACAAGTACTAGAAGTGAACCGTTTAAAGTTTTGTAAGTGTTTTCGTTACTCCAATAGTATTGGCGATTAGTTTCAGAGACCTCCTGATCTTGGAAAGCTGCCAGGAATGCCTTGGGGCATTTTGGTCATTTTGGCTTCAATTAGGCCTTCTACACCTAAAAGTGACTATTTTGACCTCAGAAGATTGAATTAAGTTTTGAAAAGCTAGTCAGGGCTTAATTGTGTTGTGACATTTTACTGAAGGATAGGTTTAGACTAGAAATTGCCAAGCGGGAAAAAATGAGATACTTATAACTATCCTTCCTTTTCTATCTTTGCTTGTTGAAAGCAAAAAACGACCAAGTAAGGGTCCCATATTGATCATGAGACGATTAGAGGGACTTGATGGTTTGGATTTTGAAGTTTGGAGTATGAAAACTTGTTTTTTGTTCTTTAAAACTTTTGAAAATTGGATTTGGTGGTAAACACTAGGTTGGGTGCATGTAACACACGCGCCTAGTCAAATTTAGCTTGGGCGCATATGCTACATGTGCCAGGTTTGAAATTTCCCTAGCACATGTAGCACACGCGCTAGGGCCTGGTCTTTTAAACTAGCACAATTGCGACAATAGCTACAGGCTGTGCTGATTTTTGAGGTCTTGAGAACTCTTGGTTAAAATTTTTCATAAGGGATTGGTTGGGTATTATTGGGAAAGGTTTGGTGAGTGTTGGGTCATCACTAAGAGTGGTAACTGTCATTGGAATCCTCGTCGAAAAGTTTAAACTTGCTAAGAATCCCACGGTGAGAATTTTCAAATTTTTGTTGATTTTATTGTGTGAATACCGGATTTCTACATTTTGATAGTTATTAGGTTTTGATGTGTTTCAGACACAATGGGCCAAATGATTTCGAGTTTTAATGATGTTTTTAGTATGTTCGGGTGATTTTGCATTCTTACTCGCAAGGATTTTTCTCGAAAATAGGGATTTTGACAATGTAGGTTGCTAGGCTCCATTTTCTTACTAGTTGAGTATTGAAAACATATTTTGATTGTTGTTTGAATACTTCTTGAATTTTTTTAATTTTCTTGGTATATTGATTTTTGAAAATGCATTTTTGCTTAGAACATTGATCTGTTGATGATATTTGCTTGTGTCAGGTGCTTGTGGAGGACGATATTGAGTTGATTTGTATAGTTGGATGGTTTGGATGCCGTGGAGAGCATAGACTGTTGTTTATTGTGGTTGGTTGGAATTTTTTGAAAAAGAGTTTTGTTAAAACAGAACTTTTAAAAGGATAAAGTTTAGAAAACCTTGAAGGGGGAATTTAGAAAATTCATTTGAACTTGAAACTTGAAACTTTAAAAAAAAAAGGTTTATAAAACTCGGTTTGACTTGAAACTTAAATCTTTTTGAAGAAAAAGTTTAGAAAACTCAATTTGACTTGAAGCTTGAAACTTTTTGAAGATAAAGTTTAGAAAACTTGTTTAAATTCGAAACTTGAAACTTTTTGAAGGAAAAAAGATTCAAAAACTCATTCGAACATAAAACTTAAAACTTTTTCTTCATCTTTCTTTTTCTTCTCTTTTTCTTCTCTTTTCTTTTTCTCTGTTTTGTTTTTTTCCTTTTCTTCTTTCTTCTTTCCCTTTCTTTTTTCTTCTATTTTTTTTGTTCTTTCCTGTTTTGTTCTTTTTTTTTCTTTCCCTTTTTTTGGTTCTTTCTTTTTTTTTCTTCTTTTTGTTTTGTATATGCTTATTTTTCAAGTTGATGGGTTCTTACCATTTCTATTTCCTCTGTTTTGAATTTCAGGATGGTTAACATGGGAGAGCCGTTCTTGTTGTTCTTTTAGTAAGGCTGCCTCCAGCAGCAGTAGTTAGACAGTGGGTGAACCTTGAGTTACACCAGAGGAGGAGGAGGAGGAGGTAGTGACTTTCACCGATTTGATTATAGGGTTTGGGGTGGCATATGTCAAGTTGAGACATACAAACCCTGCCTTCATAGTGAAGCAGATGTCAGTTCTCGATGTTCCCCTACTGCGGGATTTAGCTTATTATCCTAGCATGTATGCTCATTAGTAGTTGATGCCACCTGTAACTCATGGTTCATTCAGGGGGGCTACTATCACAACACTGAAGGCTATGCAGTTGTCCACTCCTTCTTACTAGTTCTTTTTACACCAGATTGGATTTTAGGGCCTTCGTGAGTCTCTAGACAGACCGCCTCGACTATAGGTTGGCCACCAGATCGATAGAGAGGTGGTTTGGAGAGACAGGAGCATTTCATCTAGTGGGCTTCAAGCTCGGGATATGTTTTGGGGGTCACCAAAATGTTCTGAGGCCGATATCCTCCTAGGAGGCTTGTGATCTTCTAGGTTTGATGGGCAAGTTTGACTTGCTGATTCCATCCTCGTTCTTATGTCCGCATCAAATGACCTTTGTTGTGAAGCCTCCCTTGGCTATTCATGATATAAAAAGATGCCGACTATTGTTATTTGTAGTTTTTAGCTACATTTGCAACAACAATAAGTCGACGATTCCTATTTCTTTGGTCAATCTGGTGTTGAATCTAGATACCTTCGAAGGTGTTGACTGGGGGACCTAAGCTTTCTACGGGTATGAGGATCATAACTACTAGAGCTTAAGGCAGCCTTACTAGTTTTTGGCCTTTTGTGGTCTGGTGGAGCTATGAGTATTTACCCATGCAGCAGCCAGAGGTGTTGGAGGCAAATGACTTTCCTTGAGTCACGAGATGGGCCAAATCCTAGGTGATAAGGTGGGCATAGCTCACCGACTTTGTCACTCTACGAGCCAACTTAGAGCTAGTGCAGCCAGGTAATGTGATATGGACGCCTTATGATATATCCATTCATTTTGTGGCTATGAAGGAGGTTTTTTGGTTATTTAGATTGTAGATAACTTACATAGGCCTGTCGTACCCAGATTTTTTGCACTCGAGGAATATACACATAAGCGAGAAAAATACTGTGCTCTCTCGTTAGAACTCATCATCCTAGAAGAATGAGTACGACTAGGTTTGAATTAAAAATTAATTTAAATAAAGGGCTTTTGGAAAACATTTGGAGTCGCCACGTAACTTAATTAAGGTGAGTTAGGTCACTTAAAAACTAAGCACAATCTAAATATTACACTTAGGGTTTTTTGAAAAGATTTTGAAAATACTTCCTTAAGAGAGGGTTTTTAGGAAAACAGATTGTTTGGCAACCTTTGAAAATATTTAAGCCATTTTTTTAAAATAACTCCATTTGGTCTTTAAAAATAGTGATTCTAGGTTCGGAGGTTGTTTACGTGTAGAGAAGATGCACTAAGCCATCACCCTACCTCGCCCTTGCGGTACCTATATGTCTATTCACCCTAGATTCATCCATTAAAGTCTTCGATTAATAAATGTCCAATGTTATCCACTTTTGAAAAGAATGTTTAAAAGAAATGATGCACGATATGCAAGTGCAAGAAAAATATTTGATTTGGAAATAGGTTTGAAAAAACTTGATTCGATTTTAGAAAAGTTGAAAGATAGATTTGATTTTGAAAGAAAGTTTTAGAGATTAGAAATAGAGATTTGAAAATAGATTTTTAGAATTAAAAACTCGAAAGAGATTATGAAATTGGAAGTTTGAAAATAGTTATGGAATTGGAAACTTGAAAAAGGCTGTGGAATTGGAGATTTGAAAAAGAGTTATGGAATTGGAGGTTTTGAAAAAAGTTAAGACCGCACCCATGAGGGTTGCCTACATATCCATTTTGAGGAATCAGGTTAGCCGTAATTCAGACAAGAGTCCGATTGAAAATAGAAGGTTTTACTTGAAAATTAGTTTGAGTTGGAATTTGGATTGGAAAATTAGGAAATTGAACTTTGATTGAAAGATTTGAAAAGATTGGTTTTAGAAAGCTTGGTTTTAGGAAACCTAGACTTAGGAAAGATGGGATTGAGGAAAGATTTAAGGTTTAAGAAAGATTTGACTTCACTTGGAAAGGTTAGGTGAAGATTGGATTTGGGAAAGGTTCGAACTAGGAAAGTTCCGTTTTAGGAAAGTTTCATTTTAGGAAAAATTTCGAATTAGAAAAGTTTAAGATAGGAAAAGTCTTGAAATTGGAATATTTGAAATAGGAAAGTTTCCTTTTTTTTTAAAAAAAAAAAGAGCTGATTTTTGGAAAGATTTGAATTAGGAAAAGTTTGATTTAAGAAAGATTTGGAATTTGAAAGTTTAGAATTTAGAAAGTTTTAACTTAAGATAGTTTCGAATTTAGAAAGTTTTGACTTAAGGAAGTTGTGAATTTAAAAAGTTTTGGATTTGGAAAGATTTGAGATTTTGAAAGTTAAGAATTTAAGAAAGATTAAAATTTTGAGTTTTAGAAATACTTGAAATTAAGAAAGGTTTGAGTTTAAGAAAGATTTGGAAACTGAAGGTTTAAGAAGGTATGAGATTAGGAAGGATTGGGATTAGGAAGGATTTAGATGAGGAAGGATTGGAATTCCTATTTCCTAAAACAAAAGATTAGATTTTATTTCTAAAAATAGGTGATTTGACTTTATGTCCAAAAAAGGAGGATTGGATCTAGTTTCCTAAATAGGAGATTAGATTTGGTTTCCTAAAACGGAGGATATGATTTGACATGGAAATGGAAAGATGAAGTTTTGGAAATGCTAGATTTGGAAAGCTATAGTTTGATGTAAAAAACAGATATTAGAAATTTATGATTTTGAGGTAGAAAATAGGATTTGGGAACCTAAAGTTTGATGTAGAAAAGGAAGTTAGAAATTTGGGTTTCCTAATCATGGCTCTATGGCTTGAAAAGAGTTTTGGAAAGTAGAACATTTTGGAAATAAATATTTTTGGAAGGAGATTTTAAAAAGGAGTTTTTAGAAAGTAAACTTGGAAAGAGAGTTTTTGAAAAGAGATTTTTGGAAAGAGTTTTTAGGAAAGAAACTTAAGAAGCGTTTTTAGAAAGTGAATTTTGAAGAGAGATTTTTGGAAAGAAGTTTGAAAAGAAGTTTTGGAAAATAGATTTTTTGAAGGGGGCTTTTATAAAACAACTTTTAGGAAGCAATTTTGGAAAGGAGATTGGAGAGAGTTTTTAGAAAGTATATTAGAGAAGAGATTTTAGAAAGTAGATGTGAAAAGAGATTTTGAAGAGGATTTAAAAAGGAGATTTTGGAAAGTGAGTTTGAAAAGCAATTTGGTAAAGGATTTGAATATGGACTTTTACAAGTCTCTAAAAATATCTCACTTTCCTAAAACGATTCTAACCATAAGAAGGTTAGAACCATTTTAGGATTGTGGTTTTGAAAATAACAAGGATTTGAAAATATGGACTATATTGGTCACTTTAAATGTAACACTTTCCTAAATCAACCCTAACCATGGAAAGGCTAGAATCACCTTAGGGTTGTGATTTTGACAATATGTTTTAGAGAAGGAAACTTTAATGCAAGTTTTGAAAACAAGTTTTGGAGAGATGCATGATCATGATATGCACAATGCGAGATGGGGTCGTGAACGTACAAGGTTAAAGGCTTCACCACATAATCAAGGGGGCCGAACCGAGGAGTCCCTTATTTCAAGCATGCAAGAAAGGGGGGGGTAGAAGATGGGGTATTAAAATAGAAGAAAATCCAGGTGGGTTAGGAGAGAGAAGAGAAAGGGGGGGAATTGCGTAACCGTAAATAGGAAGCCTACCTTGTGTCTTCTTTTATTTGCTTTGTTATGCTTGCTTTCTTTATTTCGATCTTTGCTTGGCTTTGCATCGGTCTTCGAGAGCTTGTTTTGATTTTGGGAGGTTCAGAATTGCAGCACTTCAAGTCTTCAATGGAGGTTTTGGAGGCTAGTATATGAGTGTACAGTAGTGTATGTATGCTAGGGTTAAGTGTATAGGGGCTAGAGTTTGTAAATAGAGGCTAGGGATTGAAGAACCTAAAGGGAACTAGGGTTTGGAAGGACTTCGAGCTCTGAATATCGAAGAGCAGGGTTTTTAGATTGAGTTTGTGGACACTTTTCACGCTGGAGGAGGCCTTGTATTTATAAACAGAAGATTGACCTAATGCCTGTTGTAGTGGCGCTAGGCAAAATTTCCTTCTAACGCCACTAGGAGTGGCGCCAAGCCAAATTTCTGCTTGGCGCCACTGCTAGTAGCACCAGCAACTTAGGAAAGTTTTAAGGTCGGCCAGCAACGTATATTTCAAAGATTTGGGAGCCTGTATTAGTGACTACCATGTAATTTTTAGTTTGGCTTCACTAGGAGTGACTTTGGAAGTTCCGGGAGTGATCTAAAAGACTTGGAATGGCCCAGAGGGCTGGAAAGGTACAGGAACCCTTAAGATAGCGTCTCAGGCATAGTAGACTTGAAGAATGATGACAGGATGTGTTGGAAGGGTTGACCGGGCTATTAGAGCCAAAGCGTCAGTTGGACCAGAAAACTTCCAGGATGAACTCAGAATATCTCGGAAGATGACTCGAGGCTTGAAAACATTAACTAGAATGTTCCAAGAGGCGGCTGGTTTTATATCCAGAGTCGGTGTGGTTGGAAAAGGCGACCGCCCCACTAAGGGTAAAATAGTCATTTTACAATAGGTTTGCTAGAAATGAGTTAGAATGGTTCAGAAACTTATTGGAAGGCTGGGGATACTATTAGAAACATCCTCGAGAGGTTACCGATTTGATACCTAGAGCCGGTGTGGTTCCCAGGGCGCTTGGATGCCTAAGGACAAAACAGTTATTTTGACTGAAGCGTCTCGAAATTGGCCTAAAACCAACTAGAAGGCACTTAATCATGCCAGATTGTTGTTAGTACAATCTTGGAAGGGTGGACTTACCGTTTTAAGGACTTAGGTATTTTCTCAAGAAACGTGCCGGAAATGGCCCTAGGGACAGTTTGGTCATTTTTCACTAAAGTGTGCTAGCAGGCACTAGTGTTGACCTAGGTTTTGAGTGTTTCTGTCACTCTGACAGCGGTCTCGTGACATAGGGGTTTGTTGGCAATTCCCTATATCAATCGTTTGTGAGTGTTTCCGCCACTCTGATGGTTGCGATGTTTACAAGTATTTTCGTTACTCTAACGGGTCGCTATCATTCCAGAGACTGCCTAATCTTGGGAAGCTGCTAGGTGGACTTACCACCTAAGGAATCAACTTTCTCAGAAGGCATGCCAAATAACGGACATTTATTCATTGGCAGGCTAGTGGGTGCCAAAGGTGGACCGTTTCAGCATCTCGAGGACTTGGGGTCTCGTCTTGGTCAATGGGTTTGAAGGGACTTACAGTTCCAAAGAGTTCTTTCAGAAAACGTGCCGGATAGGATGGACTTACCGCTTTGAGGAATCAACTTTCTCGAAAGACATGCTGGATTTAATTGGAATTGAAATTGGAATTGAAATTGGACTTGAAATTGGATTTGAGATTAAAATGGGGACTTACTGTTTTTGAAAATACATGCCCATTGGAATTAGACCAAACAATGCCCCCAAGGGCATTTTGGTCATTTTGCCTTTAATTGGGGTTGGCGGGCCCACGAAGTGATTGATTGACTGAATTATATTTGAAAAACTGATTTAAATTGGAATATGTCCAAATTGACTTGAACTTAATTTTGGACGGACTGGATATTGTCGAGCAGGCAAAAATGGGGTGCTTACAACTACCCCTCTTTTTCTATTTTGCTGGTCGAAGACAGAAAATGATAGAGTAAGAGTCCTATGTTGACCGTGAGGCGGTTGGAGGGAAGGACTTTGAAAATTTTTGAAAATTGGAGTTTGAAAAAGGATATTGGGCCCAAAAGGCCTTTGAAATTAAGTTTTAGCGGGAAAAAGGGCAAAACTGCCCATAATTTGGCACTATCACCACTAGCAGTGGCGCCTTTGAAAATTTTGGCTTGGTGCCACTGGCCTGGGATCAAAACTAGCAAACTGTTGGTTCGACGTAGTCGAGGGATTTGAAGAGTTTTCAAAAAATTGAGAGCCTTCACGAGGAAATTGACTTAGACGTCGAAGGAGTGCTCTCTAGGGACCACGAGGGATTGCCGAAAGTAGACACCATTGCCAGGAAAGTCGCCGGAAGAGAAGATTTTGCCGGAGAACTCCAAGAGGTGAGTTTTTGATTTTATATTGATTTTGAGCCATGTGAACAGTGGAAATTGATATTTTGAACACTGTGTTGAAGTTATTTTTGCATTTTGATACTTGTTTAATTGAATTTGAGTGACTTTATGTGTTTATGTAAAGGGAATTTCTGCAAGAATTGGGAGTTTCTCCCTACAGCTTTGGGCATTGAGTTTTTCGGCTAGATTTATATACTGTGTGTCTTAGAAAAATGTGTTTAACAGCCGTGTGAAGTTTCGTGATTTTTTGAAAACTTTTTGAATTTTTTGATTTTTTGAAAAATAGAAAAATACTTAGAAAAAGAGAAAAAAATTGAGAAAATTGAGAAATTATTAGAGTTTAATGTTTAGAAAAATGTAGGGATATTTTAAAAAACATTTGAAATGATTTTGAGAAATTTAAAAAATGTGTGTGAGTGTTGGTGCTATGTGATTGTGATATTGTAGAGTGCATTGTTTCTGTTTTGTGTTGATGTTGTGGGTGTTATAGGAATCATTTTAAGCGAAACTCTACCGAAATTTTTTCGAAATTAAGGAAAGAGTTGGAAAAATTTTGGAATAAAATCTTTTTGAAGGAGAAAGACAGAAAACCCTAGAGGTTTAGAAAATCCATTTTGACTTGAAGTTGGAAAATCAAAATGTGTAGGAAATTCATTTCGACCTGGAAGCGGGATTTTAAAATCCAAATGTGATGAAATTCATTTTGACTTAGAAGTGAAATTTTAAAATCGAAATGTGTAGGAAATTTATTTTGACGTGGAAGCGGGACTTTAAAATCAAAATGTGTAGAAAATTCATTTTGACTTCGAAGTGGAGTTTTAAAATCAAATTGTGTAGGAAATTCATTTTGACTTATCATTTGAAATCTTTTTTATTATTATTATTTTTATTATTTATTTATTTTTTCATTTTTCTCTTTTCTCTTTTTCTCACTTCTCATCTCTTTTACCTTTCTGAGTTATACTTACCTCATGTCGGTATTCTTACCTTGATCTTCAGGATGGCAGATGCAGGCGATGATGGTTCTGAGAGGAGACGCCGCTCCAGGAAGGTAGCCCATACAAATTCTGTTGGCAGCTCCAATCGATACAAGGGTAGTCGGCGATCTACTAGATAGGCATCTTCTACCCGAGGCAGCCGGGGGAGTAGACCACCAGTCAACCCCTTCCCTCTGGTTGAGGCAGCTTTCGAGGAGGAGATAGGTGTTAATGACGAGGTGCTAGGCCTTGGTGATTAGGTGACCAGCTACGGGAGAGCCTCCATTCGGCACAGACAGACAGACGCTGAGTTAGGCGACTTGGAGGTACCAGACATTCCACCACTGGGGGATCTTGCCTATCATCCAATGTGTATTCTAGACAGCATTTGCCCTATCCTTGGGTACACATAGCTTTCAAAGGGGTTGTTCATCAGGTCTTTGTGACCATGCAGCAAGCGGCTCCATCTTATCGTGCTTTCTTGGCTGAGATTGGGTTTGGGACTTTTATGGGATTATAGGCTAATTGCCTCAACAGACATCTGGTGTTGGTGCTTATTGAGAGGTGGTTCAGAGAGACTAAAACTTTTCATTTTGTGTGTTTCGAGTTAGGACCCACTCCATTGGACTGGGCAATCATCATAGGGCTTTCCTTCGTCGGTCGATAGATCCCCTTGCAGTCAGTTAGTAGAGCCGACGCATGTATTCTGCTGGACTTGCCCTCTCTCGAGCATTCTGCCTTCCCATTCTCTTGGCTTAGTCGGGATGATAGTACCTTTGCCGTTGATCCACCACCTGCCCAGCGAGACATCATGAGGCGGTGACTTGTTTTCTATATCATCTTTAACTGCTTCTGCAACTATAATAAGTCGCTCGTGCCTTTTCGGTTGGTGAGCATAGTAGCTGGATTTGGGGTTTAGCCTGAGCTAGATTGGGGATCCTTTTCCTTCAGCTGCTTCCTTCAGTTGATGCGGGTCCGGACTTCCTTCGATTAGGGCAGCATGATTGGTTTTCAGTCTTTTCTTATTTGGTGGAGCTATGGGTACCTACCTGTTCGTCACTCTACAGTTATTGAGGATGAATTTTATCCTCGTGCTTTGAGCTGGGCTCGTGACCAAGTAGCCTAGCGATCGGAGATCACCGATTTTGTGATGCTACGGGTGAACTTGGAGTTGAACGAGGCGAGGGACGTGACTTGGCGGTGTTCTATTGGGTCGGTTCATTATGAGACAGTGCGATACTTGGTCCCGTTGTCCCTATCGAGGGCTTTCTTTCTCAATGATGATTCTTGGGAGTCTTACCTAGGAGATTGACACTTGCGGCAATTTCATGAGGAGTTCTAATCAGTAGGAGATCCACTAGAGTACATGTTTGGAGCTTTGGTGGAGGAAGTTTCTATTCCTTATCAGGAGCGCCAGTCGGGTGCCAGTTTCCTGCTTCCTTTGAAAACGGACTATGCTGCACACTTAAGGGCTCATTTTATCGGTGCCATCACCTGGTTTGAGATAGCAGTCGGCAGATATGCTGTTAGCCAGGAGGTGGTTGACTTACCGTGCCAGGGGATACATTCCCCAAGCTGAGTTTACTGCATTGAGAGACCAGAGGGACTGGTTATAGACGGAGTGAGATCAGTACTAGGCAGAGGTGGCTTCCTTGACGGCCTAGTTGGCCTAAATGGGAGGTGGCATGGTATGGTGTCCTTTCCTTCCTTCTTCTTTTTGCTCTGCTATTGTTTAGTTATTCCTTTATGTCGCTGATTCCGATTTTGTCTTCTTTGCAGAATGTTGGTGCTTCTAGTAGTTATCTACCTCCTTCAGAGCCAGGTTTCGGAGATTTCGATCAAAGGACATCGATTTTGCTCTTTGACGGATGCCCTTTATTGTAGACCCTGATCTTCTTTTACCCTTATACTGGAGATGTATTTATGTTAGACAACTTTATTTTTGTAGATTTTGCATAGAGATGGACATTTATAATTTAGATAGTTAAATGCATGGACAGTTAGAGATATTTATGGTTTATGTAGCTAAGTATATAATCAGATGTATATGCATGGATGATGATGTTGTATATTTACTACATGAGTCGATATTGAACTGTATTGGTGACTTCTGTTTCTACAGGAAGCTATGTCCTATGAATGTGGAGCTGATACCAATTTGTTTTTTTTTTTTTTTTTTGAAAATGCATGCATATATTAGAAATATTCTAGTTAATGGAATGACGATGGGTGCTGTCAAACTCAGTATCTTTAGAACGGTCACTCATTCCTTTTCGGGGGCCTGGCCTCTTCTTTGGCTCAACCTCACCTTGACTGGATGATAGCACTTCGTACCTTTCTCAACCTTTTAACCGCCTTCGATTCTTTACCTTGGGGTTAGTGTATAGGATTATTGGGGCTGAAACTCCCAACCCTCAGGTTTTTGGTAGCAGCTTGCCTGACCTTTAACAGAGCGATAAGAGGCCAGTCTTTCAATCTAAGGAGACTTTGCTTTAGGACCATAATGTAGGCTAGGTTATGAGGTTTTCGAAACAACAAGATATATAGGCTCAAATTCAATGTTGCTTTCAGTAGGGTTTAGATCCATGCCATCTTTGACCATTTTTCCTAGCAGGGTTAGCATCCTTCTTTAGTTTCGACAATATGTCTGGCTCATTTAGATCAAGCAATCCATTTTCAATCAAAGTGGACTTCAGTAGGGTTGTAATGTAGGCCATGGTTTCGGGTTTTTGCAAGAAAGGGTAAAGGCTCAAACTTATTGTTTCTACTGGGTTTCTTTCTCACCTAGAATCACCTTTAAATTTTCTCCTTTTACAGCAGGAGTTGACCTTTCTTGTAACTTTTGACTTTTTAATGGAATTGTCTAACATCTGACTTCTGCCTTTTCTATATGCTTTTTAAGATAACACAAACATTTTTTTTTATGGCCTCCTGCCCCTTGGCAACTCTTTTTATTTGCTTTTCTTTTTTCTTTTCATCTATTTTCTTTCCTTTTTTGAAACGAACTATTCTACAACCCTTTTTTCCTTAGACCTTTTCCTTAGCAATTCAATCTAACCCATTGTGGGCGGTGATCCCTAGGTTGGGGTTTTCTCAAAAATGATAAATGGCTCAATGGGTTTGGCAAAGGGGTTGCTTCTAACTATATGAAAAATGAAATGAGGGCCTCTTTTCATTTTGAACTAGATTGCTTGATCCATTGAGTCCTCAATGCTGCCCTAGCACGATAGAGGATGGACACCATTCCTAGAGTTCTCGGTTATTGTCTGCCCCAGTGTGGGGGGAACGGTCTCGGATCGAGGTTGACAATGAATATTTCGCTTGTTACAAGGCACTAGCGGCTAAGCAAAGGGAATATAAACACATTTTTTTTCTTTTTATATGAGAAAATGAAAGATGGCTCCTCTTCGTCTTGATAATCTGGCCACACATCGCTTAGCTTGCAATTGTTGCCTTTGGATAGTTTCCTCACTCATCCTTATCCTCTCTCTTTTTGGAAAGCTGATCATTCGGTGAGTGGCTAACTCATGCTATCATCCTTTCAAGTCAGGCTTTTTTATAAGATAAACCTTGCCCCTTGTGTAAGAAGCATTCACTATTCACAAGAATAATATAAGATAACAACAATGAATAAAAAAACTTAATTATTTTATTATATCAGTGAAAAGCATATAGTTCTCTCTCTCTCTCTCTCTCTTTTTTTTTTTTTTTAAAGAAATAGAAATGCAGATATTAATTTAAGAACAAAATATAAAGGGATAAAAAGAAAGTGGGTGAAAACACCCCTCTATTGTACATTTTTTATGGGACTCCCTTCTTCTTTAATGTGGCTTTGGGATGATGCCCACATCTTTGAAGCTCTACTTGCCACTTGTCTCTGGGCAGATGACTAGATTCCCACAGGGACAGTTGAGGTTGCTGCAATTGTCGATCTCTTCCTCTTTTATTGATGCAGCCATAACCATGCATCCCCCAAGCTCTGTAGCTACCTCATGGTGTTTCCTCCCTTTCTTAGCTTTTCTTTCTTCGAGTCCAGCTTCCTCTTTTTCTTTACTTCCTCCAAATGGATGGGTTAATTTACTTTCTTCTAGCTGAACTGACTTAACCCGGCCCTAGGTTTTTTGCTTTTGCATTCGGCCGTGCTTTGCTGCCCCTCAAGTGCATATAACTGTAGGACCTTGGTATTTGGTATGAAAGGGCTTTGTACTTCGTGAGGGAGCAAGGTGTCATGTTGTTCTAGATCTTCCTTATCCATGCAATCTTCATCCTCATAGTATATCTCTTGGCATACAGTAGTCAGGACCCTGTTATCATCATATTCTGTGATGACATTGACAGTGCGATCTGGTGAAGGGTCTGTGGCAATATTAGAAGTGTGAATGGGGCTTATCGACTTCAAACCAATGATTTTATTATCTATTAGATTATGAATCTTGTGTTTGAAGGTCCATCAGTCTTCAGTAACATGTCCTTGGCTGCCTGAATGGTATTCACAGTAAGCCTTTGGGTTAAAATGAGGTGGCAGAGGATTAGGCCGAGGTTGAGGGGGTATAGGTTTCAAATATCCCGCGGCTAGGAGATTGAAGTAAGCTATGGTTTGTGTGTAAGTGAGTTTAGTGAAAACTCAATCTTTTTCACTCATTTGCCTAGGTTGGAGAGGTGTCCTAAATGTCCTTGGGGGTCGAGGATCAAGTTCTGGTGTAATGACAATTGGGTCTGTAGGTTGGGAATTGAAAGGACTTTGGGTTTTATGTTTCAAAGCGGGATGATTTTTAGTGTCATGGCCAACTGGGTTGGGTTGGTGTCCGTAGGGGAGATTATATAATCCAGTGGTTTGGTTAGAGGTCAGCTTGAAAGGTGTCGAAACAAGGCCCTTAGCCTGAGGAGGTTGCTGGTAAGCAATGGTCGAGGCAGTCTTGGTCTTCCCTCTTTATCCTTTTTTATCCCTCATGGGTTTAGGCTTGCGAGGACTTTGCATACTTATGGGTTGTAGTTCCTACATGGGATAAGAGTGAAGAGAGCATGCCTTCCATTTTAGTCATTCTATGTCTAAGTCATCTTACTTCCGCTAGTATCAGAGTTAAGGCATCGAGTGTGAGTGACTCCTTAAGTGTCCCTTAGCTTTCGGCCTATAGCGATGGGGGACGAGGAAAGGAACCTAAGACCAACAAAAGAAAAAAGTCAGTGTCTTATTTTGACAAATTTTTATGCAATGCATGCCTTAAGGATGCCCCCACTTGAGAGAGCAACTAATCATGATGTATTGGCTCACTTTCAGAGATAAGGAGTTTGCCCCTATATGCAAATACCTTACTGTTCGAGTGGGAACATGCGTTCAATAAAACATGAGGAAATATATTGAACTTTCGGAGTCTAAATAGAATTAAAATACATTTTAATAGGGGAAAGGGAACAATTTCCTTTGGACCTCCACCTATTTAGTTCTACATTTGGGGATCCTAAACTACTCTTGAGTCCTCAGATTCGCCTACTTTAGATTTGACGTCGAGGAGGTCGCTAAGAGACCTTATTGATCAATTGCCTTTTGTCTTCTTGGCAACCCTATCTTCGTGAGCATAGAGGGAGTGGGGCCCCTCTTATGGAATGACTTGAAATGCATGCAATGACTTTTTAGGGTCGCATGGGAACCCTTAAGGTTTTGGTAGGTTTAATGCAAGGGAGAGTGACCTTGGTGTCACTCTCGATGGGTTGATCATATGCATGGAGATGCAGTGACTTGAGTTACTTTGGAACTCTTGTCTTGCCGTGGAATATGGAATGCATGAACCTTGATGCGTAGAGTAAAGAGAGAGATAATACATTTGTAAAGTAAACATGGATGTATGAGTAGTTATATGGGCATTATACTAGTAAGAGTACAGTCATTTTAATAACAGAAATAAACAAGTATAGAAGAAAGTAAAAGCAGTCGCTTTTTCCTCCATGGTTTTGGAAAACAGTGTGCTTGTCTTTAATCTGACAGAGGTTCGGCTATGCATAGTGTCTATATGAGCATGAGGTTAGGGTCTACTAATGCGTCCTAAAAAGACTCAGTTCCCGAATCTTCAAACCTAGGCCCACTCCCTGAGGTGGTGCCATGATCGATTGGTGATCCGTAGGCAAAGAACCTAACACAACATCTTGCCCACAACCAATATACTGTTCCTCCTTTTAACTAGAAGGGACATATCAAGGTAAAGAATACAAGTGTGTAGAATGCAGGTGCATGTGCAGTACATGTGTGATTTTTGAAAGCGAAGGAACGGGCTCAACAATTCCCATCGATCTTGTTCATTCCATTCATTCATGCATAGCAATTAGTATGACATAAAACAATAATGCAAAGAAAAGCCCACCTACAAAACAAAGATGTAAGAGTTAGTATGTTGGATGGCAAACTTAATGCAAGATAATATGAATGAAAATGAAATAAGTGCATGTTTTTTTAAAATAACTTTGAAAATATGATTTTGAAAATTTGAAGTGAATAGAATTGGACAAATTAATCAAAGACTCCAAATGGGTGAGGATGAAAAGACATGATATTAGCCTAACCTTCTAAGTGTCCCCAATGAAGTCACCAGCTGTCGCGCCCAGATTTTTTGCACTTGAGGAATACACACACAAGTAGGAAAAATATTGTACTCTCTCGTTAAAACTCATTCTCTTAGAAGAATGAGTGCGATTAGGTTTGAATTGAAAATTGATTTGAATAAAGGGCTTTTGGAAAACATGTGGAGTCGCCACCTAACTTGATTAAGGTGAGTTATGTCACTTAAAAACTAAGCACAATCTAAGGATTACACTTAGGGTTTTTCGAAAAGATTTTGAAAAACTTCCTCAAGAGAGGGTTTTTAGAAAAATAGGTTGTTTGGCAACTTTCGAAAATATTTAAGCCCTTTTTTTTAAAATAACTCTATTTGGTCTTTGAAATAGTGATTCTAGGTTCGGAGGTTGGTTACATGTAGGGAAGATGCACTAAGCCATCACCCTATCCCGCCTTTGCAGTACCTATATGTCTATTATTCCTAGATTCATCAATTAAAGTCTTCGATTAATAAATGTCCAATATTATCCACTTTTGAAAAGAATGTTTAAAATAAATGATGTATGATTTGCAAGTGCAAGAAAAAGATTTGATTTGGAAATAGATTTGAAAAGACTTGATTCAATTTTAGAAAAGATATATTTGATTTTGAAAGAAAGTTTTAGAGATTAGAAATAGAGATTTGAATATAGATTTTTGGAATTAGAAACTTGAAAGAGATTATGAAATTGGAAGTTTGAAAACAATTATGGAATTGGAAACTTGAAAAATGTTGTGAAATTGGAGATTTGAAAAAGAGTTATGGAATTGGAGATTTGAAAAAAATTAAGACTACACCCGTGAGGGTTGCCTACGTATCCTTTTTGAGGAATCAGGTCAACCGTAGTTCGGACAAGAGTCCGATTGAAAATAGGAGGTTTTACTTAAAAAAGAGTTTGAGTTAGAATTTGGATTGGAAAATTAGGAAGCTGAACTTTAATTGAAAGATTTGAAAAGCTTGGTTTTAGAAAGCTTGGTTTTAGGAAACCTAGACTTAGGAAAGATGGGATTGAGGAAAGATTTGAGGTTTAAGAAAGATTTGACTTGACTTGAAAGGGTTAGGGAAAGATTAGATTTGGGAAAGGTTCGAATTAGGAAAGTTTCGTTTTAGGAAAGTTCTGTTTTAGAAAAAATTTCGAATTAGGAAAATTTAAGATAGGAAAGGTCTTGAAATTGAAATATTTGAAATAGGAAAGTTTCCTTTTTTAAAAAAAGAAAAAAAGAGTTGATTTTTGGAAAGATTTGAATTAAGAAAAGTTTGATTTAAGAAAGATTTGAAATTTGGAAAGTTTAGAGTTTAGAAAGTTTTAACTTAAGAAAGTTTCGAACTTAGAAAGTTTTGACTTAAAGAAGTTTTTAATTTAGAAAGTTTTGGATTTGGAAAGATTTGAAATTGAGAAAGTTTAGAAGTTTAGAAATATTAGAATTTTGAGTTTTAGAAATACTGGAAATTAAGAAAGGTTTGAGTTTAAGAAAGATTTGAAAATTTTAGATTTGGAAACTTAAGGTTTAAGAAGGTATGAGATTAGTAAGGATTGGAATTAGGAAAGATTTGGATTAGAAAGGATTGGGATTAGGAAAGGTTTGGATTTGGAAAGATTAGAATTCCTATTTCCTAAAACAAAAGATTAGATTTTATTTCTAAAAAGAGGTGATTTGACTTTATTTCCAAAAACAGAAGATTGGATCTAGTTTCCTAAATGGGAGATTAGATTTGGTTTCCTAAAACGGAGGATATGATTTGACATGGAATTGGAAAGATGAAGTTTTGAAAATCCTAGATTTGGAAAGCTATAGTTTGATGTAAAAAATAGGTTTTAGAAATTTATGATTTTGAAGTAGAAAATAGGATTTGAGAACCTAATGTTTGATGTAGAAAAAGAAGTTGGAAATTAGAGTTTCCTAATAATGGCTCTAGGGCTTGAAAAGAGTTTTTGGAAAGTAGAACTTTTTGGAAAGAAAGATATTTTGGAATGAGATATTAGAAAAGAGTTTTTAGAAAGTAAACTTGAAAAGAGAGTTTTTTGAAAGGAATTTTTGGAAAGAGTTTTTAGGAAAGAAACTTGAAGAGTATTTTTAGAAAGTGAAATTTGAAGAAAGTTTTTTGGAAAGGAGTTTGAAAAGAAGTTTTGAAAAATAGATTTTTTATAGGGGGTTTTTAAAAAATAATTTTTAGGAAGCAATATTGGAAAGGAGATTGGAGAGAGTTTTTATAAAGTATATTAGAGAAGAGATTTTAGAAATTAGATGTGAAAAAAGATTTTGGAGAGGATTTAAAAGGGAGATTTTGGAAAGTGAGTTTGAAAAGCAATTTGGAAAGGGATTTGAATATGGACATTTACAAGTCTCTAAAAATATCTCACTTTTCTAAAACGATTCTAACCATAAGAAGGTTAGAACCATTCTAGGATTATGGTTTTGAAAACAACAAGGATTTGAAAATATGTACCATTTTGGTCACTTTAAATGTAACACTTTCCTAAAGCAACCCTAACTATGGAAATGCTAGAGTCACCTTAGGGTTGTGATTTTGAAAATAAGTTTTGAAGAAGAAAACTTTAATGCAAGTTTTGAAAACGGTTTTTATGCAAGTTTTGGAGAGATGCATGATCATGATATGAACAATGCAAATTGGGGTCGTGAACATACAAGGTTAAAGACTTCACCATATAATCAAGGGGCCTAAACCCACATTGTCTTCGATTAGACTAAGAGAAAGCCCCCGACATGGTGTATAGGGGCTAGGGTTTGTATATGGAGGTTAGGGTTTGAAGAACCGAAAGGGAACTAGGGTTGGGAAGGACTTCGAGCTCTGAATATCGAAGAGCAGGGTTTTTAGACTGAGTTTGCGAATCCTTTTCATGATGGAGGAGGCTTTGTATTTATAGACAAAAGATTAACCTGGCGCCTGTTGTAGTGGCGCCATGCAAAATTTTCTTTTGGCGCCACTCTAGGCCAAATTTGTGCTTGCCATGACTGCTAGTGGCGCCAGCCACTTAGGAAAGTCTTAAGGTTGACAAGCAACGTATCTTTCAAAGATTTGGGCCCCTGTATTAGTGACTACCATGCAATTTTTAGTCTGGTTTCACCAGGTGTGACTCCGGAAGGTCCGGGAATGATATAAAAGACTGAGAATGGCTCAGAGGACTAGAAAGGGATAGGCACCCTTAGGATAGCATCTCAGGGGTAGTAGACTTGAAGAATAATGATAGGATGTGTTGGAAGGGTTGACTGGGCCATTAGGGGCAAAACAGTCAATCAAACTAGAAAACTATCGGGATGAACTCATAATGTCCTAGAAGATGACTCGAGGTTTGGAAACATTAACTGGAATGTTCTAGGAGGTGGCCAGTTTGATAACTAGAGCCGGTGTCGTTGGAAAAGGCAATCGGCCCATTAGGGGCAAAACGATCATTTTGCAGCAGGTTAGTCGGAAATGAGTCAGAATGGTCCAAAAACATATTGGAAGGCCAGGGATACCATCAAAAGCATCCTGAGGAGGTTATTGGTTTGATACCTAGAGCCGGTGTGGTTCCCAAGGCGCTTGGATGCCTAAGGTTAAAACGGTTATTTTGATAGGACGGTCTTGAAATTGGCCCGAAACCAACTAGAAGGCACTTAATCATGCCAGATTGTCTTTAGGATAATCTTGGAAGGGTGGACTTACCGTTTTGAGGACTTAGGTACTTTCTCAAGAAATGTGTCGAAAATGGCCCTAGGGGCAGTTTGGTCATTTTTCATCGGAGTGGGCTAGCAGGCACTGGTGTTGACCTGGGTTTTGAGTGTTGCTGTCACTCTGACAGCAGTCCCGTGACCTAGGGGTTGTTGGCAATTCCCTATATCGACTTGTTTGTGAGTATTTTTGCCACTCTGACGGTTGCGATGTTTACGAGTATTTCCGTTACTCTAACGGGTCACGATCATTCCAGAGATTGCCTGATCTCGGGAAGCTGCTAGGTGGACTTATCGCTTGAGGAATCAAGTTTCTCGAAAGGCATGTCGAATAACAGACATTTCTTCATTGGCGGGCTAGCAGGCGCCAAAGGTGGACCATTCTAGCATCTCGGGGACTTGGGGTCTTGTCCCGGTCGACGGGTTTGAAGGGACTTACCATTCCAAAGTGTTCCCTCAGAAAACGTGCTGAACAGGATGGACTTACTGCCTTGAGGAATCAACTTTCTCGAAAGTTGTGCCAGATTTAATTAGAATTGGAATTGGACTTGAGATTAAAACGGGGACTTACAGTATTCGAAAGGACATGCCCATTGGAATTGGACCGAACAATGCCCCCAAGGGCATTTTGGTCATTTTGCCTCTATTTAGGCTTGGCGGGCTCGCTAAGCGATTGATTAACTGAATTATATTTGGAAAACTGATTTAAATTGTAGTATGTTTATATTGACTTGAACTCAAGTCTGGATGGACTGGAGAATGCCGAACAAGAAAAAATGGGGTGTTTACAAGGTCCTTACACTTGGGAGACATATCTCAGTGAGCGGTATTAGCGGCATTTCCATCTTGACTTCTGCATGGTTATAGATCCTCCCTGGTACATTTTCGGGGAATATCGGCAGGGGTTTCGGCCTCCTTACCTTGTTGGTGAGTCTATTGCTGCTTTTTTGCTTCCACTAGACACGAACTACGAGGCTCCTTTCAGAGCAAGGTTGATTGTCTCTTTCACTCGTTTAGACTATATGGTTAGCAAATTAGCAGTTGGTTATGAAGTGGTTAACATCTGGCAGTAGAGAGCGAGTTATTCTACCCAGGAGGAGTATAAGGTTGCTTGTCAGGCCAGGGATCGGTACCAAGCGGAGGTAGCAACTTTGACTACTCAGATAACCATGTTGCCAACTCATTTGGTATGATGTTCACAATTCTCTCTTTCTTTTTCTTCAAATGTCCTTACCTTCTGATGTACATTTCTTTTTGTTTCTTGTCTTTTCTTCATGGTCAAACTAATGCTGGAGCTTCTTTTAGCCAGCCTCCTTCTTTTGATCCAAAGATTGGAGCTTGTGACCTGGGCTAGCATCATAACCCTTGTTACCCAGAGTTTCATAGTTTACTTTGTCAGACATGTGGTTTTGTAGATGTTCTATTTCTATCATGGGGCTGCTTTTATTCTTTTGTATGGTTAGAGAAATACATATTGGGTGGATGTATAGATTTTCACAGGGATTTGAATGTGTTCATGTCATATCTTTTGATGAATGTACAAACTTACAAAAATTTAAATGAATGCATGTCATGAATGTACACGTATATACAAGAACTTGAATGAATGCAGTCATGCTTTCTGATAAATACACAAGTTTATACAAGAACTTGCATATTATGAATGCACAAGTATATATAGGATTTCAGATGAATGCATGCCTAGGTTTTAACGGGATTCAACCATTTAAGGAATTTACATGGGTTGCCCTAGGGTCCATGTTCAGTCATAGGTGGAGATGACGTCTCCAAATGTTAGTCTCGTGCAATTAGGTAGTTCTTTAAATTATGTTCCCTTTTTAGGATTCGCTCTTCAAGTCATGCCCTTTTCTTACCAGGATGTGATAACATCTATCCCATTCTTGGAGGTTTGACCCATTGATTCATTTGTCCTTATCTGTTTTTCTTCATTGAGACCTTCCCTTTGCAGTTTTCATGTTCTGACGAATTATCTTTGAACCTCTTTGGATTTCTCTTTCGGTTCTTCAAACTCCTCTATGGTTAGAGATAGGTGACAACTAACTTGTCCTCAGTAGAGCGATAAGAAGCTTTTCTCTCAATTTGAAAAGACTTTTCTTAGGATTGTAATGTAGGTCATGTTTGGGGGTTGTAAGAAATAACTAGATATACAAGCTCAAATCTTTTTTCAATGGGGGTGTTTAGACCAAAACCATCTTAGTGAATTTGAAAGGCATAAGGTTTCCTTGGCATTCATTCATTTTTAGAGATTGTCTTTTTCTTGCTTAAGCTTATTTGGACTAAAAACATTTCCTTACTTCGAGGGGGCTTTCATTTGGATCGTAATGTAGGCTGGGCTATAGTATATGAAAGAAAAAGACATAAAGGCTCAAAGTATTTTGCATTGGTCGGGTTCTTTGTGACCCATGATCACGTCTAACAACTTGGTTTCCCTTTTCCATTTTTGCTAGCTCATTATGAGTCTTCCTTGTTTTCTATCTCTTCCTTTCTCATATATCTGCTTTTCTTAAATTTTTTTTTCTTCCTAGACTTGATCCTCTTTTGTTCTTTGCTTTTTTGCTTGGACCCTTTTTTTTGTGCCGAAGGGGATATCAATGTTTTGCCTTTTGGAGCCTTTTTTCTCTCATTTTGTCTTTTGTCTTTTCTTTTATTCCTACGTCTTTTGATTCACACGTGTCTTCTTGCTATGACCCATTGTGGGCGGTGATCACTGGGTCGACTTTCAGAAAGATATTGTAACTGGCTCGAGTGGGCTTTGCAAGGGGACATCTTTTACTATATGGTAGAAGAACTGAGGGCTTCTCTTTATTTCAAGTTAAATTACTTAGTTCATAAAGCTCTTTGCAAAATTTTAATAATGTCCTAAAAAATGATTGAGTATTAGTTAGGGAGCTCATCCATTATATTGGATTGATGGTTCTTGGTTTTGGTACTTGAATAGATATGCTTGCAACTCTAGTGGGTTGATCAAAGGAGATTGCTTTTCTTTCGATGGATAGAACGATGGCTTCTCTTCATTTTGAGAGTTCAGTTGCTCATTGCTTTTTAGGACTTTCCTTAGTTGTCATCCCTCTAGTTTTAGTAAGCTCTTCATTCCATGGTCGGGTCTACCTCTTCTCCTTATCCTTTTCTCTTTTACTTTTCTAAAATCAAGGGTTACCTCTATCTAATGGGCTACTAATGCTATATCATCCTCCAAGTTGGGGCATATTATTTCAAAGAGAATCCCTAAAGGAAAGCATCCTTCATGGAAAGCATGAGACAATATAACCAAGAAATTGAACTTTTCTTTTCATTTAAAGGATGTTGTTTACATGTCTGGATCTTAATTAAAATATAAAAAGATAAAAGGTAGGGTTTGAAAACATCCCTTTTTTGAAAAACCCTTTAGATGGGTTTTGGAACAACATACGAAATCTTTCACACTCCGTTTGCCAAATGTCTCATTTTGTAGAGTAGGGCGGATCGAAGCATCATCCACGGCATTGCAGGAGTTGGTGATTACGGTGTAGTTGTGGACCTCTTCTTTTTTCTCACCCTTTTTAGCTTAGGTGATGTTCTTACCTAGGATACCCCCCCCCCAGGACTTGAGTTGTTTCAGCAGTCTTTTCCTTCTTGTTGACTTCTTCTTCATTCTTGATTTTGTCAACTTCTTCTTGGTTCAATACTTTGGCCAAGCTTTCCTTTAGAAATTACATAGTGTCTTCTTTAAACAGGCTAGCCAACTCACCTTCTTCCCATTCAAATGGCTCTTACAGAGTGACCTCCTCATCCTCAAAGCCCATATCTTCATAGTTATAAGTGGCAGGGTCAGCAGGGCCTTCTGTCAGAAAGTGAGGTATCTCTTTTTTGTCCAGACGATCAAACTCTTTACCCCATTCGAGGGTGAGTATGGGTAGTTCTAGAAGACTAGGTTTCTCAACTCTTCTTTGTAACGAGTGTTTCTCTTGTGATTTCTTATCATAGGTTGATAGCCTATTCCATACCGGTCTTAGTTATTTTTTGATTCTAGAATTTGGGTCACTTCAGTGCCTAGATCATATTCCATGGCTTCCATGAGTCAATGGGCAGTATTGCTATTCTAGATGGAAGATGTTTCATTTTAGGGCCAGGCAACAGGTAGATTTAGACCTTCATCGGGATCCAAGAAATAAATGGGAGTATATATCTCTTATTCTTCCCATTATATATTGGCTTGATTTTTAAAACAAATCAGTGGCATTCTCTTCCTTAGTATCAGTTTCTTCTTCTATGATCAGATTGATCGTGTAATCTGACAATGGGTTTTAGTGATGTTTGGAGCTAGGGTCGGATTCACTTCTTGGGTATCGATGACCTTGGCATTTATTAAATCCTAGATCTTATGCTTTAAAGAGAAGCAGCTTTTTGGGTCATGCTCTATCCTTTAGAGTGGTACTCATAGGTGAGCACCAGATTGAAGGTGGCCAGTAAAGGACCGGGTAAAGGCTGTGCAAGTATTAGATTTAGATGTTTCACCTTTATAAGATCATATTATGTTATTATTAGGGTACACATCAAGTTACTAAAGACCCGATTCCGATGGTTGGGTCAGTTGAGGTTGAAATATGGCTGAATAACTACCGGTCCAGGTGCAGGTGTATGAATTGCTGTTGTAGCTAGGTTCATTATAGGAGCAGCCCGACAGTGATACTTAGTTTGTTGGACTGGTAGTATAGTTGAAACCTCCCCTTCCTTCTTGTCTGTCCTTCAAGTAGTGGCCACCTTCTTTATAGTATTTAGAAAACTCTCTCTAGTTTTAGAGTAGGGATTTGTTATCCTCCTAGTTTTCAGACCATTCTCAATCATTTCCCCTTCAATTATCATTTTGAAGAAACTCTTTCTTATGTCACAATCGAATTTTGGACCGCCTAGATATCTCGTGAATGAGACGTGGCCCGGAATAGGGTTTTTCATTTGATTTGAAGATTCGACCAACTCCGGACCATACAGGGGTCTTTGTCCAGACTCTTATGGTTTATTTGATCAGAAAAGGGCCATTAGTTTTGGAAAAGCGTCAGAGTAGCCACTTAGAAATTGAGGTGTTCTAGGACACTAAAAAGTGTGTTTTTGCAAACATGAGTTTAGAGACTAAAAACATGATTTTAATGTAGAAAATATATGCATTTTTGGAAAGATTCCAATTATTTTGAAAAGGCATTTATGCCGATTTTGAAAAGTCCTTGATGGTTTGACTCTATATTGATCTACTTAATAAAGTCTAAGTTTGGAGATCCAATTATGTATTAGGAAATGTATGTGTTTTAAGCGTAACCACTCAATCCCACCCAAAAATTGGCATCACGCTCACTTTAGAAACCTCTTTTCTAGTGTCTATCATCATCGTCGTCGTCGTCGTCGTCGTCGTCGTCGTCGTCGTTATTGTTATCGTCATCGTCATCGTTGTCGTCGTCGTCGTCGTTGTGCTTGTATGCATGCATCATGTCAATTGTGTGCAGTTGAGAATAATTTTGCTTATATATGTATGTTGTGTGTGAGTGTGCATGTATAGTGAATGCCTAGATATTGGCAGTATGACTGCTATGCTGTTGGTTTAGAAAATGGCATATGCTTGACTTTGAAAGACATGCCTCTCCTCTGAAGGAGGTTTTGAAATGCTATTTTAATTAAGGAACAAAAATGCTTATACTTCCGATGACGTTTGATCGAGCTTGAAAAGTCAATTTAGATTGCCTACGTGTCCTAACTATATAGGAATCAGGCCAAACGTAGTTCAGATTATATGGTTGATTGCCTGGAGTTTGTGAATAAAACTCCGACTTAAATATGGCATGGTTCTCCATATGTTGTGAGAAAGGTGACCAAGCCCTTGCTTAGGCTACCTACGTACCCTAGTTGTGTAGGGATTAGGTCATGCGTAATTTGCTCTGATTGAAATGGGAAGAGACTGACGCCATGAAGCTTTCCGAATTTGACAGAAAAGTTATAAGAAGATTATGATATCAAATGTATGAGTTTGATGAATGATATGAAACTAGATTTTTGAAAAGTTATGTTTCCCAGTTGTATGCAATTTTGGTCGATTTGTACTGCTTTTGAAAAGGCTGACTTAGTCCATAGAGGAGTTTAGTATTTCTAATATGGAAGTTTCGGTTAGTAGCAACCATAGAGTATACATACACAAACTCAGAACTGAAGCCAGGGCTAATTTTTAGAAAATAAGCGTTCTCCCAGAGAAGGGTATTTTCGTCATTTTGATAGTTTTAGCATTTTTGGTACGGAAGATCCGTATAACGGCAACCATAGAGCCTATGTGCTATGCCTATGACTTTAGTCTCTATTTTTTTTGGAGAAAATTGATGTTTTTCCAAGAAAGGGTATTTTTATCATTTTGGCAGACCACATATTTATGATATCAAAAGATCTGTGTAACGACAACCGTTGAGCATATGAATAATAGCTAATGAAGATGGTGTTGACATTTTCTTTGAAAAAGTTATTTTCAGATTTTCAACTAAGTATAATACCGGCTTGTACCCAGTGAAAAATACAATTTGGGTTTGAAAATGGGCATTATGACTACTCAAATGAGTCAATATACGTTTTTATAATTTTTAAAAATAGATATTATGGCGGGTCATAATGCATCTATGTATGAGTATGCTGGTTAAGAGCCTAAGTAGGCCACTGGAAACTAAGAAGGAGTAGAATTAGAAATGCATGGTTTCCATAGCTTAAAATGTAAATTTGTGTACATGGAGTGAGTTTGGCAGAGTTTTGGCTTAGTACAGATGTAGTTTGGTTACTAAAAATCAGGTAGAGTGATAGTTAGGCAGGGTCTTGATTAGAGTTGGAGATTGAACAACATGACGGCTGGGCAGGAGCCTATTTGGAGCCATTAATTGGATAGATTTCTGGACAGAGTGACGGTTAGCCAGGGGTCTATTTAGAGTTGGGAGTCGAATAGAGTGACTACTATGCTGCAGGGACGGTAGGTGCTGGAATTCACCCCACGTAACAATTTAGATACCCACTAAGCCATGTTAAACACCGTAGCATTGCAATGGCTTTAGTTGGAACCTAAATAGATCGGTTTGAATTACACCTTGCTGGTGGGATTCTAGTAGCATTTTTGGCCTAGCTAGAGGATGTTTTCACTGTTCCCATTAGGCAGAGTGTTTGCTAGTCAGAAGCTCTATTTGACTCAAAAATTGAATTGAATTCCAGCTAATCGGAAGTGATGACACTTTTTTTGAAAATGTTACAAAATTAATGTTTGATTTTACAAACTTATGGTTTTCGAAAACTTTTGAAAGCTAGTTTTGAAAAGTGGATATAATTGGACAAAGTAACTAGAGATTTGAGGTGAGTAAAAGGTGAAGAGGCATGACATTGGCCTAACCCTCTAAGTGTCCATAGTGGAGTCACTAGCTATCGTGCCTAGGTTTTTGACGCAAGTCCAGATCTTGACCTGGGTTGAATTGATACTCACTCTATTAGAACTCATCTTAAAAAAACAAGTACAATAGGGGTTTAATTTTGAAAACTGTACTTGAAATAGCGCTTTTTCGAAAAAATTTGGAGTCGTCACCTAACATAATTAAAGATGTGCTAGGCCACCTTAAACTAAGTGTAATTCGAAGACTAAACTTAGGTGTTTTGAAAATATTTTGAAAATGCTTTCTTAAGAAGGTTCCTTGAAAAATGAGGTTTTAGCAATCTCTTAAAAAACATTTTAAAGCACTTTTGAAAACATGACTCCGGATTGGTCTTTAAACTAGAGATCTATGATCCGGAGGTTGCTTAGGTGTATGGAAGATATCCTAAAATCATCACTCTACCTCGCCCTTTCAATACCTACATGTCTATTCACCCTTAACTCACTCACTAAATCTCCGGTTATTTACTATTCAATATATCCACTTTTTGATATTTTGAAAACAGAATTTAATCATCACTTTGGGAATGAATTATGCATGATGCATGCTTTTGAAAGAACTTTTGAAAGAGTAGAGAGTTTTTGAAGTTTGACTTGAGATAGGAATTTTGATTAAATGGAAAGATTTAAAAGGATATTTGACTTGAAATAAGGGTTATGACCGCACCTAATTAGGTTACCTACATATCCAATTTAGTGAGAATCAGGTCATATGTAGTTCATGCAAGAGCACAAATTGAAAAGTGGACTCAAGAGAGTCTTGAAAAATTTTAAAACTTTAACTGAAGAAAGCTTGGACTTGAAATTGAACTTGGGAAAGTCTTGAAATTTTTTTGAAATAGAACTTGAGAGAACTTTGAAATATTTTTTAAATCAATTCAAGAGAGTTTTGAAATGTTTTAAGATCAACTGAAGGAAATTTTTTAAAATATTTTAAATGAACTCAAGAGAGTTTTGAAGTGTTTTGAAAACTTGATTACAGATTTTTGAAAATATAGTTTGGATTGGAGTAAAGTGAAAGCTCTTGTGAACTTGTCTTTGAAAAATTTTGAAAACCATCTTCTATGCCTTATAAAAGGCTTGTTTGGATGTTTCATCATCTTTGAGAGATTGGTTATTGAATAAACTAAACTCCCTTACATTTATGTTTTTTTTTAAAATGTTTTTTAAAAAAAGGGCTAGAAGCTTCCTTTTGGATTATGGAACCCCCAACTTGATATCTCACTTTCTTTAGGAAACTATAATGATTGCATGACTAAGATTATCCCAATGATATAATTTTTAAAAATCCTTTTTGAAAGAAGTTTTGAAAACACTTAGGGTCTGGAGCCCTAATATGAACCATGAAGGTCTTAGTCATTATATCACCTTCCTTTGGAGACCCTAACCATGAGGATTAGGACATCGTTCGAGTTGTGAGTTTTTAGAAAACATTGTAAAGAATAGTTTTCAAAAATGTTAAGTATCTAGCCATTTTTTTGCTAAGACAAGTTCAAGAAAACTTTTGAAAACATTTTGTATAGTTGAAGTGGTTTCAAGAGAGGCTTTATCAAGTTTCTCATGGAGAACTAAAGATAGTAAGATGTTTTGAAAATGGTTTAAAATTGAAGAATGATTTCAAAAAGGGTTTGACACTGGAGACTTGTGGTTAACTAACCTAGATTACGTTGACCTAAGGTTAACTAACCAAGGTTAAGTAAACCTAGGGTTTTAGAAAATTGTTTTGAACTCGGGTTTTGGACCTAATGGTTTTGAATTAGGGTTTTGAGCCTAGTGGTTCGAAATGTGATTTTGAACTAAGGTTTTGGACTGAGTAATTTTGGAAAACTTGAAAAGTGTTATTTCATGTGAAAAACTTGAAAAAAATAAGTTTTAAAAAACTATGATTTCATGTGAAAACTTTATGATTTTATGTAGAAAATCTATGGAGAAAGCTTTGTGAAATATCATTTCTTGTAAGAAAGTTATGATTTCATTTGAAAACTTTTTTGGAAAACCAACTCAAGAGAGTTGTGGGTTTTGAAGAACAATTTTATGTAAACTCAAGAGAGCAAAATTTAAAAAACCATTTTAACAATTGAAAATCACTCAAGTAAGCATATGATTGCTATGGTTGATTTATGAAAACCACTTAAGAGAGGGTTGTCTTAAAACCATTACAATCACAAACTTAAGAAGCAAAGATTTGAAAACCTCTTTTAGAGAGGGTTGTTTTGAAAATCAATTGAGCACTTGAAAACCACTTAAATGTGAGTGTGATTTATATGGTTGATTTTTGGAAACCACTTCAAGAGAGGGTTTCTTTGGAACCATTTCAATCACAAACTCAAGAGTGCAAAAACTTGAAAACCTCTTTAAAGAGGGTTGTTTTGAAAACCACTCAAGAGAGAGTTTTTTTTAAAGCAATTTTGTACAAAACTCAAGAGAGTGATGTTGAGTTAAGGTTAATCCTTGTTGACTCAAGGTTAATTCCCATGTTGATTTTGATGATAACTAAACATTGTGTTATGTCTCTAATGAATCTACTTAGTGTGCAGATTAACAAGTTCATAACTTAGACTTAAAGTTGAATCTTAAGTCTAATACATATCAAAGGAATGCACAACAAGTTCAAGATGCAAGCAATAAATTCAAAGGGTTACACAATGAAACAAACGGAGAAATGATGCCTATCTCTACTTCAAATATGTGTTCTACATTTGAAGAAATTGAAGGTGTTCAATTATAGCTTTCTTCAAGTATGCATAGTTTCAATGAAGATTGATTTGCACTAGGCTGAAGACTTCATCAGTTGAGGAAATGGAATGATCAGTTAAAGATGAAGAATGGAGATATTATAAATACCTAAAGAAGATTTCATCAGAATACACAAGGATCAGTTGAAGAAGTGCAATGCTCAGTTGAAGAAGAATTGGTTGTTGAAGAGTTTAGAAAATGCTCAAGAGATGATTTCATCTGGTGTGCTAAGACCAATTCAAGACAACGTGAATGAAGTTACCAAGAAGATGGCTCACACTGAATATCTGATCTCTACATGGAATCCAAGTGAAGAATTCTTCTACAAGGGTAAAGAGTCAATGAAGACTAGATGTATGAAGAGATTTCATCAAGTCTGCAATGGACTCTGTGAAGTGTTTATTGAAGAATGAAGAATTGCTAGCAAAGAGAGGAAATCAGAAATGAAGCAGTGTGAAGCTCTACAGAAAGCTTGGCATTGAAGAAGAAGTTCTACATGAATTTAAGAAGCTTTGTAAATGAAGAAGAAAAGACTAGCCTTGATCTAGTGAAGCTTTGACTGTTTGAGTTTTAAGAAGAAGATCAATATCCAATGATTAATCCAATCCAAATTTGAATAGAAGTTAACTCTGATGAGTTAGGAAGATTTGATTGATCATCATACCCCAAAGACATACTCCTTGAAGTTCTTATACCAGTGCTTTGATAAGCTTGATCAGTGGAAATTTAAAGGCTAAATTATGGGCAATGAGGAGACTCATGGAATTGAGGTGTCGCCTCTTACACACAGACGCAAAAATGGCCTGAAGACAAATTGGACAATGAGTGGACACATTGAAACAAAGTGTCACCTCTTGAACACATAAGCAAAAAGCCTAGAGACCAAGTAGGCAATGAGCGGACACATTGTAATGAAGTGTCGCCTCCTAGTGCCAGACGCAAAGGCTTCGAGACAATATGATCAATGAGCGGACACTTGAAGATGAAGTGTCGCCTCCTGGTAACAGAAGCAAAAGGCTTGAAGTTCAAATGGTCAATGAGTGGACACCTGAAGCAGAAGTGTCGCCTCATGACAGCAGAAGCCTTATATGAAGAAGACAGATGAACAAGGAGTCGCCTCATCAACATGAAGAGGGGACTCATGAACTCAGTGAACATCATCTGGTAAATGCAGAAGCAGGAAGTGTCGACACCGTAAGAATTGGAGCCGACTCCCTCTGTCGCAACGGCTATTTTTCTTAACGTTATAACAGAATGGACGTGCATTTATGATACCCAACCACCTCTAACGGATGGAATCAATACAAGGGTATATATACTAGCCTCCAACTGCATTTATACACAAGAATCAAGAGGAAGAAACAAGAAGAGACGAAAATCTATTGAATCACTGATATTCCTGAAACATTCCTCCTATGTTATTCTTGTGAGCTTTGATTGTAAATCTACTCTAGTTAGAGAGTTTGTTTGTAAGTTGTATACTCTTATACACTTGTAACTAAGAGTTTGAGAGTTCTCTTGTGTGAAGCAAAACTCTTGTAAAGTTTAAGTGGAGCTTGGACAAAACCATTTGGGAATTGAAGAACTCAGTGAGGAGTTCTTGTAGAGTGAGCTGAGCACTTCATCAATCAGCAGCCCATCTTGTAATAGGTGATTACATAGTGGAAGAAGGC
The DNA here is from genome assembly GCA_033060915.1 of Euryodendron excelsum. Taxonomy (NCBI): domain Eukaryota; kingdom Viridiplantae; phylum Streptophyta; class Magnoliopsida; order Ericales; family Pentaphylacaceae; genus Euryodendron; species Euryodendron excelsum. Next base: position 19,093,297 of record CM065379.1, on the reverse strand, counting down.
TTCAAGGAGGTCTTGGGGTGAGGACGTAGACTACGGTTTGTGGTTGAACCTCGGTAAATCTGTGTCTCCTTCTTATTGCTCTGTTTTCTTTGTTTCCATTGATAACATTGCTTTGCACATAGATTAGCCATTGCTATTTTGTTTAAGATTAATTTTAATTAATCAAAACTTGTATTAATCTTTGAAAAACCCAATTCACCCCCCCTCTTGGGTTGCCTATTGGACCAACAAGTGAAACTTTGAAAACCACTCAAGAGATGGTTGTTTTGAAAACCATTTTAACATAAACTTAAAAAAATGAACTTTTAAAAACCACTTAAGAGAAAGTTATTTTGAAAGTAATTTTATACAAAACTCAAGAGAGTGAAACTTTTGAAAACCACTCAAGAGAGGGTTGTTTTGAAAACTATTTTATGCAAAACTTAAGAGAGTAAAATGAAATGATGCAACCTTAACGGTTAGGCGGTTCTGAAGGCATCCTAAGTTATAGAAATCTAAGGGTTGTTGGTTTAAAATTTGAGAAACCCTAATTTGGAGAGTTTAAGAGATACATTTTGGAAAGCATTTGGACATGAGCCTTGGAGAGCTTTTGAAGATAGTAACCATGGTAGTTTGAAAAGAGGTTTTAAACACCAAAACCAAGCCATAACAGGTACAACATGAACATCACGACAAATATATTACAAGTGTCACGAACATACAAGGCTGGGTTTCACCAAATTGCAAGGTACTCTACGGCCATACCATCTACAACTAGGACCATGAGAGGTCCCCAAATGTCATGGTTCTCATAGGCTTTCGTCTAGGTATGACTATGGAGCACTCTTGTTTCAAGCACGCAATAAGATGGCGTAAAAGATAGGGGCTAAAATAGAGAATAGTTCAAGTAAGCTAGGAGGGAGAAGAGAGAGTGGGGGTATACGCAAGCTTAAATGGGGTATACATTTGGTCTTGAATCTTCAATCCACAATTGTTGAGAGCTTAAGCTTCAAATGGCTTAGACTTCTTTTTGGATTTTGAGAGACTTGAAGCTCTTTTGGAATTTAGAATTTTTTGGAGTGAATTGGACAGAGTTTTTTTTTCATTGTCTTCATCTCTAAAATACCTAGGGAAGCAGCCTGGTATTTATTGGTAATCTACCTTAGGGCTAGCACATGTATTACATGCGCTTGGCTAAATTTTACCTAGGCATATAATACATGCGCTTGGGTTGATCCATTGAGAGAGTGCCATATGTACCTTCCAAACTTGGGCTGCTAGCCAAGTTTTGTCTCGATCTAATCAAAATTTGAGCGCATGAAGCATATACTCCTTCGCCAGAAACTTTTATACTGACTTTGGCTTCATGTTCGTGCCATTCGGGAAAGATTCAGAAAAATTGGACACGACAACCATGTTCCCTTACAGTTTTTCTTGAACTTAATACCCTCGGGGGGCCTTGGATCTTTCCAGATGAAAGAGATATTGCCTCAAGAAACAAGCTTAAAAATAAGCTTTTGAAAGCGTCTGTGAGACGCTTTGTCAGTTTTCCAAAATAGATGTTTTTTCCACCACGCAATAATGGTCTCCAAAAAGTCCTCCAGAAAGGCTTCAGGGAATTCCCTAATTTATGCATTTTGCAAGTCATTTGACAGTGCATTTTAATTAGGGAATTGAGATTTAACATATTGAATAGGATGTGTACTTTCATTTTTTCACAAGTGTTAAAAAGTGGCATTCTTTGAGCCTTTCGATCATAGCATTCAGGCGATGTTATTGTCAATTGGACCATGTCAATGGGAAGCCTATCACTCAAGCTTCTTAGAATTCACTAATTTGCCAATTTTGTCACTTGATTGACAGTGCGCTTTGGTTAGGGAAGTGAAGGAAAAGTTACATTTGGAGGAGAGTCTGTGAGATGCTTTGTGAAGTTTTTGTTAATTAAAGTGCACTTTGAGGCAAGAGACTCATCTGCAAACACTATGGATCGTCTTCAGAGTGTCCTAGTAGATGGTGGTTCAGTTTTCTAAGCCAATGTGGTTTGGAAGTGTGCTTGGGCTATTACGGGAAAAATGGCCATTTTAATCGAAACTTGCTGAAACAAGGCCAGAAAGGATTATATTCGGACATTTGGGTGTGCCTCATGACCTAGAGATAGTTTGAGGTGGTTTTGCTACTTCAGGGAACTTGTACTTCCCAAGGAACATACTAGAGGGCTAAAGGGCTAAATGGTCATTTTGACCAAAGTTGACTATACTGAGACTGGGACTGGTTTGAATGGCCTTTAGAATATGCCTAACTGTCTAAAGATAATGTTAAGTGTGGTCTTGCCCTCTCGAGAGATTGGTTCTTTCTCAAAAGACGTACCGAGGTGCCTAGGGATAAAATGATCATTTTAATCGTAGTTGACCGCAATGAGATTGGTATTGGTTTGGATGGCATATTGAACATGCTGAACTATCTAGAGGTAGTGTTGAAGGTGGTTTTATCGTCTCAAGCGATTTGGTACTTTCTCAAAAGACGTGCCTAAGGGAAAAAGATCATTTTACTCGAATTTGACCAGAATAAGACCAGGATTGGTTTAAATGCCATATTAAACAAATCGAGATGTCTAGAGATAGTGTTGAAGGTGGTCTTACCATCTTAAGGGATTTTCTAGTTTCTCAAAATAAATGTCAATCTGCCTAGGGGTAGAAATTGTCATATTTTACTATGTCGGGCGAGCAGGCGCCGGTGTTGGCTTGGGTTTAAGAGTGTTTCCTTCACTCCGAAGGTTGTGATGAGTTGATTTTTAAAGGCATCCTGTCCTTTGATAAACGTGCCACTGCCAAGGGGCATATTTGGACACAAGATTATTTATGGTGTGCCTGCATTGAACTGTTTGTGAGTGATTTCATCACTCTGCTGATTGAATAGTTTATGAGTGCTTCTGTCACTCCAACGGTTTCGGCGACTGGTTCAAGAGATTGGCCGATCTCGGGAAGTTGCCTGATGCCAAGGAGCACAATAGATATTCTATATTGGTAGGCTAACAGGTGCTGGAAGTGAACCGTTTTAAGTTTTGTGAGTTTTTTTGTCACTCCGATTGTGTTAACGATTAGTTTCAAAGAATGCCTGATCTTAGAAAGTTGCATGGAATGCCTAAGGTTATTTTGGCTTTAATTAGGCCTTCTAGGCCCAAAAGTGACTGTTTTGACCTCGAAAGATTTAATTGAGTTTTGAGAAGCCGGTAGGGACTTAATTGTGTTATGATATTTTACTGGAGAATCCCTTTGGACTGAAAATTACCGAGCGGATAAAAATAGAGTGCTTATAACCTAGGAATCATTATGAGAGGTTTGAAAATTGGATTAGAGTCCTTAATGGCCAAATGAATATATTTGCATCAAAACCAAGGTAGGTACATAAAAATCATAACAAAAAGAAAGACCATGATGCTAAGGCAAGACTTAGGACTATACCCACACCTTATGTTCATTGACAAGCCTAAAATGACTGTTATGTGACTGTGAAAATCTAATTTAGATTCTTTAACAATCCCTAAGAAATTTAAGGGCAAGCCTTATTGAGTAAAGACTATTTGTGACATAAACTAGGATTTGCATCATGTTTATTTTTATCCTAGTGCCATGATCCCTTTTATTATTTTTATTTCAAAAAATGCCTTATAAAAAAAAGAAAAAAGGGATTTTTGTTTTGTCTTTGATTAGTTTTGGTAAATCATTGGCTTAAATATTTTCTAATGAGTTGATTAATGTGAAGGTATGTTTGAGTTTGAATCATATGTGTTTCGTTACTTATATTCTAATGAAACAATAATTTTGGTGATCTTTATCATATTGGTGATTTATATTCATGTGAAGCACGTCTTCAGATCTCGTAGAATATGAAATGCGCTTTTATGATCTTTTCATTGTCTATGCCATCGTTGAAACTCTATGAAGGAACTCATGCCTAGATTAACCGTGTTTGTCAAGCCCTATAAACCGGCCATGCGAATTGAGGGTGTATGACCGGCCAGTAGCTTGGCTATCTGTGGTCGTGTCTCATAATTCAGTTGAGCACTTATGCATAATCATTTAAAATGATACATAATTACGGAAATAAAATTTATAAACTTGAAATATTATGTGTGTCATACATGATGGAGTTATGCCTAACCCCAAAGCCAAACATATCATATGGGCCTAGCCTAGGCCGCCACAAATATATCATTTATAAGCGGGTTGCAAAATGTGATAGGTGTTGCGCTTGCAATTTTTTGGCCCCTAAGTCTGGGTCTCGACTCAAGCCAAACTTAATGCTCGTTATTGGAACTCGCCCTCCTAGAAGGACAAGTGTGATGGGGTTTAAACTTGAAATTAATTTGATTAAAAGCTTTTGGGGGAAGGTTTGGAGTTACCACCTAACTTTGATAAAGGTGTGTTAGGTCACCTAAAACTAAGTAAAGCTTGAAGACTAAACTTAGGGTTTCGTTTGAAAAGATTTTGGAAAACTTCCTTAATAGAAGTTTTTTTGAGAAAAGAGGTTGATTGGCAACCTTTGGAGAATGTTTGAGCCCTTTTTAGAAAATGACTCCGGTTTTGGTCTTTGAAACAGAATTCAATGGTTCGGGGGTTGGTTATATGTAAAGAAGATATCCTAAGATCGTCACCCTACCTTGCCCTTGCGGTACCTACATATCTATTCACCCTAGATTTTACTCATTTGAATATCCTTATATCCATTTAAAAGGATTTTGAAAAAGGATTTGTCATCACTTTTGAGATGAATGATACATGATGCAATTTGAAGAAGAGTTTGAAAAAGACTTGGGGTTGAATTTTGAAAAGGGGGGTATTTGATTTTGAAAAAATGGGTTATGACTGCACCTATGAAGGTTACCTACGTATCTCATTTAGCAAGAATTAGGTCAGTCATAGTTTGGACAAGAGTTCGATTGAAAAGAGACTTGTGGGAGTCTTAGAATATTTTGAAACTTGAATTCAAGAGAGTTTTGATTTGAAATTGGATGTTGGAGTGTTTTTGAAATGGAATTGAGAGTTTTTTAAAATGGAAGTGGTATTTAGAAAAGGTCTTTTGAATTTGTCTTGGAAAAGGGCTTTAAAAATGAGTTTGAGAAAGTTTAGGGTTTACGAACCCTAATGTGAACCATATAGATTGCATTTAATGTATCACTCTCCTTAGGGAACTCTAACCATGAAAGGTTAGGGTCACCTTAGGATTGTAAGTTTTGAAAACATTTTTGAGAGTGGGTTTTGAAAAGGTTAAGTGTCTAATTATTTGGAAAAGGGTCTTTGAAAAAGATTTTGAATGGCTTTGGAAACAAAGGAAGGTTGAGTGTTTATTTTCGGAACATGCCATGAAAATTATTTGAGTTGGAAAAATAGTTTGAAAAAGGGTCCCAAAGTTAAAATCTTGAAGCCAACTAACCTTGGTTGGGTGAACTAGGGTTAGGTTGACATAGGGTTAGGTTGACCTACTTGGATTAGGTTGACCTAGAGTTGAGCAACTATAGTTTGGTTGACCTACCAAGGTTGAGTTGACCTAAGGCTGGGTTGACTTAGGGTTAGGTGTCCTAGGGTTTAAGATGACCTAGGGTTTGAGCATCCTAGGGTTTAGGTAATCGAGGGTTTAGGCAACCTAGGGTTTAGGTAACCTAGGGTTTGGAGATAACTTAGGAAGCAAGCTAGATGTATGTGCTTAAAATGGAGACTTTGAAAATATATGATTTTATGTAAAAAAGGAAAGGTTTGATTTTGTTCCCAAAATGGAAAGATTAGATCTTGTTTCCAAAAATAGAATATTAGATTTTGTTTCAAAAAATAGAAGATTGAATTTTGTTTCCAAAAATAGAGGATTGGATTTTGTTTCCAAAAATAGAAGATTAGATTTTGTTTCTAAAAATAAAAGATTTGATTTGGTTTCCAAAAATAGAAGATTTGATTTCGGTTTAAAAAATGAAAAGATTTGAATTGAAAAGCTTATGATTTTATGTGTGACTTTTGAGAAACAACTCAAGTGAGTTATGATGTAATTTTTGAAAACATGATGCAACAATGATATTAAAAACATTTTGATGCAATGAATGCAAGAATGAATTATAGGGATAAAACTAGGGTTTCCTAGGGCATGAGTTTCTAGGGTTTTGACATTGGCTTCAAGATAACAACACTTGGAATCACTTTGAAAAACACTTGAAATTGAGATTTGGAAAAGATTAAAACAACTAGGTTTGGGAAAAGAATGGTTAGCGTTTGAAACCCAAATGTGGCTCTTTGAGGCCTTTTCAAATGTCCCACGTTCCTAAAGCAACCCAACCATGAAAAGGTTAGAATTACTTTGTGGTTGTGATTTTGAAAGTAAGTTAGGTTTTGAAACCCTAGTGTGGACCTTGGTGGTCACTTTGAATATGTCACTTTCCTAGGAAAACCCTAATCATGAAAAGGCTATAATCGCCCTAGGGCTTGTGATTTCTTGAATAACAAGTTTGAAAGTAGATTTGAAAGCAACTTTTGGGTGTAATTTTAGAAAACGCTTTTGAAGGCGGCTTTTGAAAATATAATGGTAATGAATAATGCATGAACATGACAATTATAATGTAATGGGGACATGAATATACACGGTTGAAGGCTTCACCACATTACAAAGGACCTCAAGACCACACCATGATTGGTTGGGCTAAAGGAAAACCCCCACACAGTGGTCTCCCAAAAGCTTTCACTAGGCATGGACCTAAGATCTTCCTATTTCAAGCATGCAATAAGAGAAGGTAGAAGATGGGGATTAAAAGAGATAATAACCTAAGTGAACTAGGAGGGAGAAGAGATGGGGGCCCCGTTGGGGGGAGGGGGGGAGCATAAACTTAATGAAACCCTACCTTATCTTCTTGTTAGCTTAAATGCTTCAATTGGGACTTCATTAAACCTTGTAATAGCCTTCAAAAGCTTCTAAGGCCAGGACTGAATCTTCAATGGAGTGAGGAAGCTAGGGTTTTAGTGTTTAGGGCTAGAGGGGGCTAAGGCTTGAGAGAATTAGGGTTTTTGGAGGATTTCGGGGGCTGTTCCGAGAGAGACAATGTTTCTTTGCAATTTTTCAAACATAGAATATGCTTGGGGGTGTGGGGCGTAGCCCGGGGGGGGGGGGGGGGGGGGGGAGGGAGTGGAGCTCTATATTTATAGGTAAAAGTTTGGAGTTAGTGCATGTAGGAATGGCACCAGGCCAAATTTTGGCCAAGTTCCATCAGGACATGTGCCATGCCAAATTTTGGCCAGTAACCACTAAGACATGCGTTAGGCCAAATTTTTGGCCAAACACCACTAGGACATGCACCCAAGCCCAGATTCTGTGAAGATTTGATTTGATTTGATCTTCCCCTACAAGGCAAAGATTTGGGCGCTTCTTCTAGTGGCTCCCAGCCATTTTTTGGCCTTGCTCCACTACGAGTGGCTCTGGGAAGCTTCAGTTTGATTTGGAAAGCTATAGGGTTGTGGGGTCCAACAAGAAAATAGATAGTGGTACTTGGCAGTGTCTCGGGAGTTGTCGGTTTGATACCTAGAGCTTGTATGTTTAAAAGGTCAGACCGACTCACCAGGGGCAAAATTATCATTTAAACCAGGAATTATCAGAATGGTCCTGAAATGGATTGGGATGACATCTGAAGACTGGGGATACTCGTGGGAGTACCCCAAGGATTTACTGGTTTGAAATCCAGAGTCGATGTGTTTGAAAGGATGACCGACTTATTAGGGGCAAAACAATTAATTTGAACTAAGAAACACTGGAATTGATTCAAAATCGACCGGGATGGGATTCGAAGGTCAATAACACTATTAAGAGTATCTTATAGGATTACTGGTTTGATACCCAGGGCTGGCATGGTTGAAAGGGATGATCGGCCCACCAAGGGCAAAATGGTCATTTTGACTTGGAAACACCAGAATGGGTCCAAAATCAATTTGAATGGCGTTTTGAGTGTGGAAAACTATTTGGAGACAATCTTGGAAGGTGTGGACTTGTTGCTCTAAGGACTTGGGTACTTTCTCAAAGAGTGTGTCGAATTTAATTGGACTGGAATGACATCTCAAGGGCATTATGGTCGTTTGGCTTCAAGTTGCCCGACGGGCCTGGGAAGTGATCGATTGACTAAACTGGAATTTAGAAGGTTGGTTTTGAGTTTAAATGTGTTATAGCATTTGAAAGTGAGTCCGGTTGGGCCGGAAATTACCAAGCGGGCAAAAATGGGATACTTATAATAGGGTCCAACATCGAATAACACATAACATATCAAAAGGCCCATGGGCCATAGATCGAACATCCATATAAAGAGCCTCCTCCTAAGGCCTCTTGGATTGACTACTTGAAAACATTTTTGAAAACATAAGATATACGCTTAGAGTGTAAAATACCATAAACTAGCATTCATATCTAATGTATAAAACAATAGAGAAACCAATTAATGACATAAACTTTCATATTGAAACATTTACTCATTTCAAATCATAGTATCATAAAAGTGAGATGCATTGTAACATTGTACATTGTTAAAATATAGCATAACTTTTCATATAGCATCAGAACATATCATATCTCATTGTTCAAAATCATATATGCTCTACAACCCGATATCAGAGCTAAGCTCAACATTAGCAACCTTAAAGGTCGCACAATATAATGGCTTAAAGCCAAGGGATGTCTCCCAACATGGCGATAGATTATTTCACATTCCCATCGTAGGACAACATCATTTCTAGTTTAAGGTTCCTTCCACAAAAGACCTCGAGCTGGCACTAGAACTTTTGAACTCATGCATCTCGTTCATTAAAACATCATAGTCCATGGATTTCAATTCATATCATAGGTAAAGCTTCATGTGCATTTTAAAGCATGATATTTATACTTAAACATAATCATTGATACATTGAAGTGTAAACACCCCATTTTTGCCCACTCAGTAATCTCCAGCTCGATCGGACTCATGTTCAAACTGACATAGACACATTCAAACCCAAATTAGTTTTCTAAACTCAATCTACTTAATCAATCACTTAGCGGGCCCGTCGAGCCCAATACATGTAAAATAAATACCCTTAGAATATTAGTCGGCTCAATTCCAATTGGCACATCTTCCACGATAAGTCCCTATTTTAACCTCAATTCCAATTTCAATTCCAGTCCAAACCAAACAAACTTAATTCGGCATGTCTTTTGAGAAATTTAATCCCTTAGACGATAAGTCCATTTAATCCAGCACATTTTTCAAGAAAACTCGTCAAAACGATAAGTCCCTTTAAACTTGTCAACTGGGATGGAACCTAAGTCCTCGAGATGGTAGAACGGTTCACTTCTAACACTTGCTAGCCTGCCAATGTAGAATTTCTATTATTCGGCACATCTTTTGAGAAAGTTGATCCCTTAGACGATAAGACCATCCAATAGTTTCCCGAGATCAGGCATTTTCTAGAATGAACACACACTGTCAGAGTGACGGAAACACTCACAAACATCACAACTGCCAGAGTGGTGGAAACACTCACAAACATCAAAACTGTCAGAGTGGCAGAAGCACTCGCAAACAGATCAACATTGGGAATTGCCAACAAAACTCCTATGTCACAGGACCTAACACGCCTCTTAGCCGTGGCACGTTTACCGAAGGACAGAATACCTTCAAAACTTAACTTGTCACACACCGTTAGAGTGACAGAAACACTCAAAACCCAGGTCAACGCCAGTGCCTGCTAGCCCACTCTAATGAAGAATGACCAAACTGCCCCCTAGGCCCATTTGGTACGCTTCTCAGGAAAGTACCTAAGTTCTCAGAGTGCTAAGTCCACCCTTCTGAGATTGTCCTAGAGATAATCTAGCATGTCCAAGTGCCTTGCAGTCGGTTCTGGATCAATTCCAAGACCATTCAATCGAAATGACTATTTTGCCCCTAGGTATCTGATTGCCTCTGGGAACCACATCGGCTTTGGGTATCAAACCGGTTATCCTCCAAGGATGCTTTTAATAGTATTCTCAACCTCTTAACACCTTTCCGGATCATTCCTATTCTATTTTGGTAAGCCTATTACAAAATGACCATTTTGCCCCTAGTAGGCATGTTACCTTTTCCAACCACGCTGGCTCTAGGTATCAAACCGGCAATCCCTTGGAATACTATCGATAGTGTTTCCAACCTTTAAGCCTTCTTATAACTCACTTCAAGTCCATTCTGGTGTTTTCTCGATCCAATTGACCATTTTGCCCCTGGTGGGCCAGTTAACCTTTTCAAATATTTTGGTATTGTTTCTTAAGTTTGTTACCTCTGGGACACTTTTTCTATATTTCTTGCCTATCCCTGGCCTTCTGAATCATTTTCAAACTTTCTGGAGTCACTCTTAGTGGAGCCAAGCCAAAAATTGCATGGTAGTCACTAGGATAGGCGCCCAAATCTTTTGCCTTGCGTCCCAAGGGTTAAAAAATATGTTTCTTGTTGTCTTAAAACTTTCCTAAGTGGCTGGCACCACTAATAGTGGTACTAAGACAATAAATAGTCTGGTGCCTCTCCTAGTGGCACCAATGGAAACTTTACCCTAGCACCACTGCAATAGGAGCCAAGGTCCTTTCAATTGCCTATAAATATAGGTCACCCCCTGTGTAAAAAGGATCCGCAAACTCAATCCAGAAACTTTGTCTCTCTAAAAACAGAGTTCGAAGTTCCTCAAAACCCAAATTGTCTAAAGCCTCTTCAAGCCCTAGCCTTCATATATTCAAACCTTGGCTCCTATCCACCTTATACACTCAAACACAAGTCTCCAAGCATCCATTGAAGATCAAGTGCTGCATCTTCGAAGCTCTTAAAGTTCAAGTCAAGTAAAGCAAACAAAGCAAACAAAGCAAGAAGAATACAAGGTTGGTTTTCTAGTTACTTTTATGTAATCCCCCTCTCTCTTCTCTCACATAACCCACTTGGGTTTTCTTCTATATTAATCCCCATCTTCTACCTCCTTTTCATGGATGCTTGAAATAATGGACTCCCCGATTCATGCCTAGGAAGGACTGTTGAACGTCATCGTGTTGGGGGCTTTTTTCTAGTTCAACATTAGATGGTGTGGGTTCGGCCCCCTTGATTATGCGGTGAAGCCTAACCTTGTATGTTCACGACTCTGTTGCATTGTGGTTATCATGTTCATACATTGCCTTCAAGGTTGCATTCAAAGTTATTTTCAAACTTGAATCAAAGTTCTCTTTCAAAACTTGCATTCAAAGCTTCTTTCTTTCAAACTTATTTTCAAATTCACACTCCTAAGATGATTCTAGCCATTCCATGGTTAGGGTTGTTTTAGGAAAGTGTTACATTTAATATGACCATCAAGGTCCAAATTTTGGATTTAAACCCTAAATTGTCTTCATCAAAGCCATAATCTTAAGATGATTCTTGTCATTTCATGGTTAGGATTGTTTTTGGAAAAGTGTTATATTCAATGTGATCATTATGATCCATATTTCAAATCCTAGTTGTTGACAAAATCAAAACCCTAGAAAAGTTCTAATCTTTTCATGGCTAGAGTAAGATATTGAAGAGACTTGTAAAAGTCCAAATTCAAACATCCTTCCATATAGTTTTGCGAATCTACTTCTTAAAAACTCTTTTCAAAGATCTACTTTCCAAAAACTCTTTGTCTTGAAGTCCAAATCAAACCTTAATTCTTTTTTTAAAATCATGACTTCTTATTTTACCTCAAATCATAGATTTTCAAAACCTTTTTAACACCAAATCACAGAATTTCAAATCCAAGATTTTCAAAACTCAACCTTTCTAATTTCATGTCAAATCAAATCATCTATTTTTGGAAATAAAATTCAATGTTCAACTTTAGGAAATAGAAATCAAATGTTTCCTAATTCTAATCTTTCTTAAATTTAAACTTTCAAACCTTTCTTAATTTCAAACCTCCAAGTCTTTCTAAATTTCAAATCTTTCTAAGTTCAAACCTTTCTAAAATTATAACTTTCTAAATTCAAATCTTTCCAAAATCAACTCTTTCTTAAAAAGAAAACTTTCCTAATTGAAAACTTTTCTAATTTGGAACTTTCTTAATTCGAAGCTTTCCTAATTTGGAACTTTCTTAATTCGAAGCTTTCCTAAAATCAAAGTTTTCTAAAATCAAACCTTTCTGTTTCAAAAGCATGCTTCAACCCTAGATTACCTAAGTCCTAGGATACCTAAACCCTAGTTCAACCCTAACCCTAAAGTTAGAAAGCTTCAACTCTTTTCTAAAAACTCTTTTCTAAGCTAAGATACTTTTCAAACTTCAATCTAGGCCAAGATGATTTCAAAGCTCAACTCAATCTTTTCAAAACAAGTCCAAGTTCTACTTCTCAAGTTCAATTTCAAATCAAAGTCAATTCCAAGTTCAATTTCGAATCAAAATAAATTTGAAATCAAAGTTCAAAGTTTGATTTCAAATCATCAAACAAAGTTCGAATCAAACTCTTTTCAAATCAAACTTTTTAAAGACCCGAACGTGTTTTTTCAAATCAAGCAAGACCTTAAAGCGTCTATTTTCAATTAAACCCTGACTCCAAACTATGACTGACATAATTCCCAACAAAAGGATATGTAGGCAACCCTTATAGGTGCAGTCACAATCTTTTTCAAGTCTCCAATTGTTACAACATTTTTTAAGTTTTCAATTTCCACAACCTTTTTCAAGCTTCAAACCTTTTCTTCAAAACTACTTTCAAAATCAAATTTTTTTCTTGCACTTGCATGTCATGCATTATCTCAAATCTCTTTTCTAAAATTCTTTCCAAAATGGATATAATTAGACATTAGATAATCGACAATTCTAAATGAATTAACTTATTGTGATAAGATATATAGGTACTGCAAGGGTGGGATAGGATGATAGCTTAGTGCATCTTCCCTATACGTAACAAACCTCCGAACCTAGAATCACTATTTTTTGAGATACTAAAAACAAAGTTGTTTAAAAAAAAAAGGGCTTAAATCTTTGCAAAGGTTGTCATATGACCTATTTTCTCTAAATACCCTCTCTTGAGGAAGTTTTTCAAAACCTTTTCAAAAACTCTAAGTTTAATCTTCGGATTGCACTTAGTTTTAGGTGACCTAACTCACCTTAATCAAGTTAGGTGGCAACTCCACATCTTTTTGAAAATCCCTTATTCAAATTAATTTCCAGTTCAAGCCTAGTCGCACTCGTTCTTCTAGGAGAATGAGTTCAAATGAGAGAGTTTTGTATTTTTCTCACTTGTATATTTTTTCGACTGCGAAAAATCGGGGCACAACATGAAGGTAGTGGAAAACAATGCACAAAATGTATTTGAACTTAAAAGCATTTGAAAGTAATAAGTTTTACTCATGGCATGTCATTACTCACCTCTAATGTTTAGGGTTATGGTTAATGAAGGTGTTCTTACTTGTACAACACATAAAATGGTCAGACACATTGAGTCTATGCTTTAACTTGAAGAAAAGAAAAAGTAAACTCATAGAGAAAGGGTATTGAAGTGTTAAAACCAATGGGTAAAAGGGTTAGTGTAACTGATAAAAAAAAGGGTAGACACTTCTGACAAAAGGGTTAAGTCATGGGACAAAGGGTTCAACTCTTTTTACTGAAAAAATGAAACTCTGAACTTTCTTAACAAAAGGGTCAACTTCTGAGGCAAAAGGGTTGACTCTTTTTATGAAAAAATGAAATTGTAAACTCTCTAGACAAAAGGGTCGACTCGTAAGGCAAATGGGTCAACTCTTTTTCTGAGAAGGTGAAACTGTGAACTCTCTGGATAGAAGGGTCGACTCTTGGGGCAAAGGGGTCAACTTTTTTCGAGAGAAAATGAAAACCCACCCGAAAATCCCCAAATCTCACTCAACTCAAACCAAACTCCATCAAAACTCTCCCAAACTCTTCCAATGCTTCTAGGGTCCAAAGATTGACTCAAGAAAACCACAATAACTCCAAATAAAACACTTTAAACATGAAAATCAAAAGGATGTAGGGTTTAAATCTCAAACTCCAATGTAAGCACCCCATTTTTGCCCACTCGACAATTTTCGGCCTAATCGGGTTCACATTCAAACTGACACAGATATATTCAAGCCCAAACTGACTTTCCAAACTCAATCTAGTCAATCAATCACTTTGCGTGCCCCCTAGCTCAATAGAAGCAAAACGACCAAAATGCTGTTAGGGCATTACTCGGTCCAATTCCAGTTAACATGTCTTCTTAAAGACGATAAGCCCCTATTTCAACTTAAATTCGAATTTCAATTCTAGTCCAAGTCAATCCAACTCAATTAAACCCGTCTTTCGAGAAAGTTGATCCCTCAAATGGTAAATCCAACCAGTACAACACGTTTATCGAGAAAACTCCTCAGAATTGTAAGTCCCTTCAAACCTATCGACTAGGACGGAACCCAAGTCCTTGAGATGATAGAGTAGTTCACTTCTGGTGCCAGCTAGCCCACCAATGTAGAATGTTTACTATTTGGCAAGTCGATCAAGAAAGTACCAATGGCCCTAAGACGATTAGACTATTTAACAGCTCCCTAAGATCAGGCATCCTCCAAAATGAATGCACACCATCAAAGTGATGGAAACACTCACAAACATCACAACCATCAAAGTGGCAGAAACACTCGCAAATAGGTCAACGTCGAAATTGCCAACAAACTGTTGGCCCAAAAGGCAACCCAAGAGGGGGGGTGAATTGGGTTTTTCGAAAATTAATTACAATTAAGATTAATTAAAATTAATCTAAACAATGTAACAGTGATCAATTTATATGTAATGCAATGTAATCAAAAGAAGAAAAGAAAATAGAGTAATAGAAAGAACACAAAGAGTTACTGAGGTTCAACCACAATCCATGGTCTACGTCCTCACCCCAAGATCCCCTTGAAGTCTTCCTCCACTATGCAATCTCCAATTACAAATGGGTGCTGATTGACTAAATGCTCAGCTCATTATATACACAAGAACTTCTTCCCAAGTTCTTCAGCCACCAAGTGGTTTTGTCCAAACTCTACTCAAACTTACAAGAGTTTTTCTTTCACAAGAGAACTCTCAAACTCTCACTTACAAGTGTATAATGATATACAATCGAATTACAAACTCCCTAACAAGAGTGGATTAAACAATCAAAGTTCACAGTGTGAAGACAAGAAGAAAGTTCAGGATTTTAAGTTGATCAGTCAGTGGATGTTTGTTCCTTGTGTCTCTCTCTTGTATAAATGCAGTTGGAAGCTTGTATATAAACTCCTGTATTGATTTCAGTCGTTTGAGATTGTTGGGGTTCATTTAATGCACGTCCAGTCCGTTATAACGTTAGAAAAACTAGCCATTATATCCCAGGGGTCGACTGTAGGCTTAAAGGGTCAACTCTTTCTAGTCTACATTTTCTAGATATTGTCCACTGTCTCTATGAGTTGAATCTTCATCTTCATGAATCGGCTCTTTGATCATTCTATCTTCACATTTTTGCTTCTATTGTCAATGGTCGACTCTTTATATCCATGAGTCGGCTCATTGACCATTTTGTCTCCAAGTCATTTTGCTTCTGCCTTCGTGAGGCGACACTTCCATTCCATGAGTCGGCTCTTTGCACATAAATCTTGCTTCGGTCTCAATGAGTTAATTCTTTATGTTTAAACGGTTGGCTCATTGATCATTTGGTCTTCAAGCTTTTGCTTCTGTATTCATGAGGCGACTTTTTATTTCTATGAGTTGGCTCATAGTCTAGAAATCTGCATTCTGTCTTCCAGTGATCAAATGCTTCCTTAGCAATATTTTAAGATCTTCAAGGAGTCTTCTCTTTAGGGTATGATGATCAATCAAAACTCTTCAACTCATCAAAGTTATCTTCTATTCAATTTGGATTGAATCAATCATTTGATATTCATCTCTTCTTGATTGTCAAACTATCAAGGCTTCACTCTCTCAATGCTGAGTTCTTTTGTTGATGTTTCTCTTTGCTAGAAGTTCTTCTTTCTTCTTTAAAATCACTTCAATGAGACTTTTGTAAGCTTGATGAAATCTCTTCATACATATTATCTTCATTGATTCTTTACATGGTAGAAGAATTCTTCACCTGGATTCCATGTAGAGATCAGACAATCAATATGAATCTTCTTCTCAAACAACTTTATCAAGTTATCTTGAATTTATCTTTGCACACTTGATAAAATCTTCTTTTGAGCATTTTCAATCTCTTCACAATCAAATTGTCTTCAACTGATCTTTACACATTCTGATGAATTCTTCAATCTTTCTTCAATGCAAGTCAATCTTCATTGAGTTTATGCATACTTGATGAAAGCTTTATTTGAACACCTTCAATTTTTTCAAATGTAAATCATGTGTTTGAAGTAGAAATAGGCGTCAATCCTTTGTTTGGTTCATTGCATAACTCTTGGAGTTCATTGCTTGATCCTAAGCTTGTTGTGCATCCATCTTGACATGTATTAGACTTAAAACTAAATTTCAAGACTAAATTGCACACTTTATTCATCTGTACACTAAGTAAATGCATTAGTAAAATAACACAACGTTTAGTTATCATCAAAATCAACATGGGGTCAACCTTGAGTCAACACAAACCTTATATGTCATGGGACTAAACATATTTTTCGGCCGTGACACGTTTGCCGAAGGATGGGATACCTTTGGAAACCAACTCATCACACATCCTCCAAGTGACGGAAACACTCAAAACCTAGGTCAACACTAGTGCCTACTAGCCCACTCTGGTGAAAATTGACCAAACTGCTCATTAGGCCCTACCAGCACGCTTCTCGAGAAAGTACCTAAGTTCTCATAGCTGTAAGTCTAGATTTTCAAGATTGTGCCAAAGAAAATCTAGCATGTTCAAGTGCCCTCAAGTTGGTACCAAATAAATTTCGAGACCATCACGTCAAAATGACCATTTTGCCCCTAGAGATTCGATTGCCTCTAGGAACCACACCGGCTTTAAGTATTAAACCGGTTACCTTCTAGAGATGCTTCTAACAGTATTCGTAACTTTCTAGTACCTTTTTAAACCATTCCTGATCCATTCCAGTAAACTCGATGTGAAATGACAGTTTTGCCCTTAATGGGCTAATCGCATCTTCCAACCATACAGCGTCTAAATATCAAACTGGTTACCTCTAAGACACTCTTTTAGGGGTTCTAGTCCATCCTCGACCTTCCAGATGATTTTTGAACTTTCCAAAGTCACTTCTAATGGAGTCAGGCTAAAAATTGCATGGTAGTCACTATAACAAGTGCCCAAATCTTTTGCCTTGTGTCCCTAGGGTCAAAAGACCTATTTCTTGTGGCCTCAAAAATTTTCCGAAGGGAATGGTGGGGCCAAGCTAAAAAAAATGGCCTGGCGCCACTCCTAGTGGCGTCAAGCTTAAAAACCAACTGGCGCCACTGCAACAGGCGCCAATTCCTATTCCAATTACTTATAAATACAGACGATCCCCTACGTAAAAAGGATCTACAAGCTTAGTCCAAAAATGCTACCTTACTAAAAACAGGCTTCGAAACCCTAGTTTTCTCAAGTCTCCTTCAAACCCTGGCCTCTTAACACTCCATACACACAAACCCTAGCTTCTACACACTTCATACACTCAAATACAAACCTCCAGGCATTCATTGAAGATCAACTACTGCGTGTTCAAAGCTTTCAAAAGGAAGTAAACAAAGCAAACAAAGCAATCAAAGCAAAGACAAAACAAGGTAGGTTTTTTATTTAGTTTATGTAATTCCCCTCTCTCTCTTTTTTCTCCAAATCCACTTGGGTTCTCTTTTATTTTAATCCCCATCTTCTACCTCCTCTTCTTGCATACTTGAAACAAATGACCTCTCGGTTCATGCCTAGGAAGGTTTTAGTGAGAATCACCATGCTAGGGATTTTCTTTATGTTTTTCGTAAGATGGTGTGGATTCAGCCACCTTGATTATGTAGTGAAGCCTAACCTTATATGTTCATGACCCTATTGCATTACGGTTATTATGTTCATGCATTGTATTCAATATTACATTCAAAGTTATTTTCAAACTTGCATCAAAGTTCTCTTTCAAAGCTTGCTTTCAAAACCTCATTCTTTCAAACTTGTTTCCAAAACCACAATCCTAAGATAATTCAAGCCATTCCATGGTTAGGATGATTTTAGAAAAGTGATATATTCAATGTGGCCATCAAAGTACAAAGTTTGGGTTCAAACCCTAAATTATTTTTCATAATTCTATAGTGATTCTAGCAATTTCATGGTTAGGGTTACTTTAGAAAAGTGTTACATTCAACGAGATCATCAAGGTCCAAATCTTGTTTTCAAACCCTAATTGTTTTCAAAATCACAGCCCTAAAATGGTCCTAATCCTTTCATGGTTAGAATCGTTTTAGGAAAGTGAGATATTCAAGAGACTTGCAGAAGTCCATATTCAAACATTTCCAAAATAATCTTTGCAAATCCACTTCCTAAAGCTCTCTTCAAAGATCTACTTTCCAAAAACTCATTCTCTTGGAGTCCAAGTCAAGGCCTTGAATCCATGATTAGGAAACCCTAATTCCTTTCTTAAAATCATGACTTTCTATATGCCTCAAATCACAACTTTCCAAAACGTTTTTCTACATGAAATCATAGATTTCAAATTCAAGATTTCCAAAACTAAAGCCGTATAATTTTGAGTCAAATTAAATCAAATCCTCTATTTTTGAAAATACAATCCAATCCATTGTTTTAGGAAATAGAAATAAAATCTTTCCTAATTTTAATATTTTTAAATTCTAAAACTTTCCAAAAAATAAAACTTTCTTTTTTCAATTGACATCTATTTTTTTTTTCAAGTGCTTTGCATAAACCCTAGGTCTTAGGATTGTCAAAATCCTAAGTTACCTCAATCCTAGGTCAAACCTTTTTAAACTTAACTTTCTAAATCCAAATTTTCAAATCTTTCTAAATTCCAACTTTCCTAATTTCAAACTTTCAAATCTTATTTCCAAATTTCAAATATTTCTAAGTTCAAACCATTCTTAAATCAAGAATTTCCAAAAATGGATCTTTCTAAATTCAAATCTTTTTAAGATCAATTCTTTGCTAGTTTGAAACTTTTCAAAAATAGAACTTTTCTAAATGAAACATTCCTAATTTGGAACTTTCCTAAATCCAACTTTCTTAATTTGAAACTTTCCTAAATTGAAACTTTCTAAAAAATAAGCTTTCCAAAATCAAACTTTTCAAGTTCAAATAAAACCTTTCCAATTCAGTTGCATGGTTGAAACCTTAGGTTACCAAAGTCCTAGAATGTCAAAGCCCAAGTTCAACCCCTAATCCTGAGTTAGGAAACTTAAACTCGAGTCCAAATCAAGATGATTTTCAAATTCCTATTCAAATCAAGATGATATCAAAGCTTGACTTAATCTTTTCAAATCAAGTCTCAATTCGATTTCAAATCGAAGTCAATTTAAAATCAAAGTTCAAATTCCAATCTTCCAATCGAAGTTCAATTCAAACTCCTTTCAAATCAAATTTTTTAAAGACCCCAAAGTGTCTATTTTTAATCAGACCCCGAGTCTGAACTACCACTGACTTGATTCTCAAAAGGGATACATAGGCAACCCTCATAGGTGCGGTCGTAACCCACATTTTTTAAGTTTTCAATTTTCTTAACCTTTTTCAAACCTCAAATCCCCTTTTTAAGTTTATTTTCAAAATCAAATCTGTTTCTTCCACTTGCATATCATACATCATATCAAACATTTTTCAAAATTCTTTTCAAATTGGATAACATTGGACATTGGACAATCGGAGGTTCTAAATGAGTGAACATAAGGTAGAAAGATATGTAGGTACCGCAAGGGCAGGATATGGTGATAGCCTAGTGCATCTTCCCTATAAGTAACCAACTTCCGGACCATAGATTACTATTTTTGAGGGACCAAAATTGGAGTCATTTTTCAAAAAAGGGCTTAAATCATTCCAAAGGTTGCCAAACAACCTGTTTTCTCCAACAAAAAAAAAAAAAAAAAAAACTTTCTCTTGAGGAAGTTTTCCAAAACCTTTTCAAAAACCCTAAGTTTAATCTTCAGACTTTCCTTAGTTTTAGGTGACCTAACTCACCTTAATCAAATTAGGTGGCAACTCCAAATCTTTTTCAAAAGCCCTTATTCAAATTAATTTCTAATTCACACTCGCCCTTCTAGGAGAATGAGTTCTAATAACAGAGTACCGTGCATTTTTCTCAGTGTTCTTAAGTGTGGGAAAAACGGGGCGCGGCGACTCCGCTAGGGAACACTTAAAAGGTTAGGCCATTATCATGTCTCTTGACCTTTCATTTCTTTAGAATCTTCAATCAATTTGTCCAATCGTATCTACTCTTTAATTTCAAAATTGTTTTCAAACATCTCATTATTGGCATTCAATTCATATTCAATCATTCTGTCATGTATTAAGTTTGTCATCCAAATACTGACTTTTTACATTTTATTTTGTAGGTGGACCATGTTCATATTTACTTTTATTCTTTATATAAATTGCCGTAAATGACAAGATGGAATGAATAAGATGGATGGGAGTTGTTAGGCCCTTTTTTCCGCTTCTCAAAAATCTCACACACACAATGTACACGCACTTGCATTTGAATATTTGCATACTTTACCTAATGATAACCCTTCTAGTTAGAAGGGGAGACAGAACTTTGGTTGTGGGTGGATGTTATGTCAGTTTATTAGCCTACGGCCTCATGATGGTCCCCTCGCTCAGATCACTAACTGATAATGACACCACCATGGGGAGTGGGCCTAGGTTTGAAGATCTGGGAACCGAGCCTTCTTAGGAACCATTAGTAAAACCTCAATCTCATGCTCATATGGAAACCCTGCATAGCCGAACCACTACCAAATTTAGAACACCCACGTTAATTTTAAAACTATGAAGGAAAGGGCAACCGCTTTACTTTCCTTTATTATTGTTAATTCTTGCCGTCATAATGCTTGTGTAATGCGCATGCATGCATATTTACTTTACAATTGCATTCTCTCTCCCTATACTCTTGGCATACATGTACACGCCTTCAATACTCTATTTCAAGACAAAAGTTCAAAAGTAACTCAAGTCACTACATTCTCATGCATATGAACAACACATAGAAAGTGACACCGAGATTACTCTCCTTTGTATAAAACCAACCAAACTCTTAATGTTTTAATCCAACCCTAAGGACTCATGGCATTCATTTCAAGTCATTCCATGAAGAGGGGCTCTAATCCCTCTATGATCACTGATATAAGGTTACTAAGAAGATAAGGGGCAATCAAAAAGCAAGTTCTCTCAATGACCTCCTCAACATCAGAATCAAAGAAGTCAAATCCAAAGACTCAAGAGTAGTTTAGGATTTCAAATGTAAAAGTAGATAGGCTAAAGTTCCAAGAAAAATGTTCCCCTTCCCCCCTATTAAAATGTATTTCAATTCTGTTGTATTTAAACTCAAAAAGCTTAATGTACTCCTTTATGTTCCACGAATGAATAGATGAATGAATGAATGTTTTCTGACCAATGGCATAGTTTTTGCATATAGGGGCAAAGCCCCTATCTCTAAAAAAACAAGCCAAATGCATCATGTTTAGTCTCCCTCTCGAGAAGGGACATCCTTGAGGCATACATCGCATATAGCTTTCTAAATGTCAAATACTAACTTGTGGTTTGTGTCCTTATTTTCCTTTTTCTTTCTTTTTCTTTCATAGAAACTACACCATAAAAACTCATCATTGCTCTCAAGAAAGGTCAGCATCCACCTAGAGACCCGATCATTACTCGGTACAGAGTTTTGCTAATGGCAACCAACCTTGATGAGACTTCCCCAGTCTCACGAGAGGAAGTCAACGAGATGAGAACTAAGATCGACGAAATGTTCAAGCTTATCCAAGTTATGGTAATGAAAGATACTACTTCAACCTCCATCATCATCCACAGTCTTCCCCAAAGACTTTGAAATCGCCAACCCAAGTATTGTGCTCCAATCTAACACAATGGGGAAAAGTAAGGAGGACTCCAAAAGGGCTAGCACCAAAGATGAAGAAACCATACTGCTTTAACCTACTACGAAAAGAGCTCCCCTAGACCCTCTCAGCTTGAAAATCCAAGGGTTGGAAGACTCATTACAAAGCCTCCATGGCCATCATACTTTCAGGCTGACCTCCTATGATGAGCTGTGTTTCTCCCCGGACTAGCCAAGACTGGGCAAGTTCAAAATGCCAAACTTTCAAAAGTATGATAGCCCTGGCAACCCTATAGCCCACCTTTGCCTGTATGTTAGGGCATTAAGTAGCCATGACAATGAACCAAACTTCTCATGCAACTCTTCCAAGACAGCCTCACTGGGGCCATTCTGCAATGGTTTACTTGACTCAATCTAAGGAAAATCAAGACCTGGATTGAGTTGGTTAATGCATTTAAGGCCCAATATTGCCACAACATAGATCTCACTTCTTACCATTGGTCCTTGATGATAATGAGCAAAGAAGGGAATGAAAGTTTCAAAAGTTACGCTCTTCGATGGAAAGAAGCAGTAGCACAAGTCAATCCCCCTTTAGAAGAGAAGGAGTATGTCCAACTATTCGTGCACACATTCTCAGCCATATACTATGAAAAGCTCTGAACAAGTAGTGGGAAAAACTTTTTTGAGCTTATCATGTAAGAGAAAATGATAGAAAACGACCTCAAAATAGGGAGAATTGCAGACACCTAGGCAAAGACAGGAGAAAGCTCCACTAATATAGCTAGAAAGGTAGCCACTACATGAGGAGTGATCAAGAAACAAGGAGAAGTGTCAACCATCTTACTTGTGCAACAACCGCTATACTGCCCACCACCCTAGTCACATCCTATATTACCTATACCCACCTTAACCATGCCCATCAACCTCATTGCCTAAGCACCCAGCTTTGTTCCTACTAGGGCACAACCCAACTTTAACCCCATTAGGCTAGCCAGACGCATCCACACCTTTGATACTCTAGTATGCACCCAGACAGAAACCTACCACAACCTCTTAAAGAACAATATACTGAAGCTCATACCGACCCATCCATTGCCAAGCCCTTTACCCGCAACCTTCAATGGCGCCCTCACATGTGAATACCATTTGGGCAGCCAAGGGCATGACACGAAAAAGCTATTTTTCTCTCAAACAAAAAATTTAAGACCTGATAGACAATAAAACCATCGACATATAACCTGTGAACCCCATTCTTACTCCCAATGTAACCAAAAACCCTTTACCAGACCACACATTGAACCTAATACTAAAGGAAGTAGAGGAAGATGAGGAATTTGATGAACATCATAATTGAAGATTATTATGATGGAGATTGGGAGACTAGTGAAGAAAGCAACTGGGAGGAGAAATTCCCGCCATGCCCAATCTATCTCTACAATCCAAATGAAGTGTACAACTCCTCTAATTGGCTAGTTGAAACGTCCGTACCTGTAGAGGAGGTCCCTACTAGAGATATAATCGCTGATGGTTGGGATGATGAACCCTTGCACTCTAAATATGCCGTAGATAAAAGCCACCTATCAGAAAACCGTTAGCCTATGACTGAATTCACTATGAAGACATGGGCTGGGGATCTAAAGAGCTGAAAGTTTCGACGAAACCATTCGAGCTAGAAGGAGGCGAGTTAGCTAACATATTTATTGAAGAAGCTAAAAGGCCAATGGAGAACAAGAAAGTCAATGAGGCTGATAACTGCACTATCACCATCAACTCACCCAGAGCCCTAAAAGAAGCCTATGCTTGCCTTGCCTTGTCTGAGGATTGCAATGACGGATGAAGCATCGAAAATGTGGGCATCGTCCCAAAACCCTACTAGAAAGGCTCTCCTAAAAAGTGTACAAGATAGGGGTTTTCCCACCCTCTTTCTTTCTATCCCTTTTACTTTCTTTCTTTCAATTTATGTCTGCATTTTCATTCCAATAAAGATCTTGTGCTTTCACTTAAAGCAATAAAAAGATAGTTCATTCAAATATTGTTATCTTATGTTCTTGTGAATGGTGAATGCTTTAAAAAAGGGTGTGCATTCTATCTTGTAGAAGATCTGACTTGAAGGGTGTGATAGCATGAGTTAAACACTCATCGGATGGTCAAATTTCCAACAAGAGGGAAGAGAAGAGTAAGGAAAACACCCAGAGATTGGCATTTACATGACACCTAAAGCTAAGTGATGAGTAGTCAGACTATCAAAAGGAAGAAGAGCCATTTTTCAATTTCCAAAAAAAAAATATATATATATATATATTGTCGCGCCCAAATTTTTTGCACTCAAGGAATACTCCCACAAGCGGGAAAAATGCTGTACTCCCTCGTTAGAACTCACCCTCCTAGAAGAATGAGTGCGACTAGGTTTGAATTGAAAAATTGATTTGAATAAAGGGCTTTTGAAAAAGATTCGGAGTCGCCACCTAACTTGATTAAGGTGAGTTAGGTCACCTAAAAACTAAGAAAAATCCAAAGACTACACTTACGGTTTTTGGAAAACAATTTTGAAAATATCTCCTCAAGAGAGGGTTTTTAAGCAAACAGGTTGTTTGGCAACCTTTGGAAAATATTTAGCCCTTTTTGAAAAATAACTCCTTTTCTGTCTTTGAAATCAATGATCTAGGTTCGAAGGTTGGTTACGTGTAAGGAAGACGCACTAAGCCATCACCCTACCCCGCCCTTTCGGTACCTACATGTCAATCTACCCTAGATTCACCTATGAGAGTCTTTAACTAACTAATGTTCAATCCTATCCACTTTGAAAAATAATGTTTATAAATTATCATGATGCATGATATGCAAGTGCAAAATAAGAGAGAATTGAAAAATAGATTTGGAAATAAATTTGAAAAGACTTTGATTTGAAAATAGATTTGAAGAGATGGAATTGAATTTAGAAAGTTTGAAAATTGAAAGTAGAAATTTGAAAATAGAAATTTTGAAATTGGAATTTCGAAAATAAATTAGAATTTGGAATTTGAAAAATGTGGAGACCGCACCCATGAGGGTGGAATTGAAAATTTGAAAAGTATTGTGACCGCACCTATGAAGGTTGCCTACGTATCCCTTTGGGGGAATTAGGTTAGTCGTAGTTCGGACAAGAGTCCGATTGAAAAGAGATTGATTTGAAGAGAGAGATTGAATTTGAAAATTGGATTTGATTTGAGATTAGAAGAGGAGATTGGAAATTGAAATTGAGAAGATTGGACTTGTTTTGGAAAGATTGATTTTGAAAAGACTTGGTTTTGGAAAGATGGAGGTTTAGGAAACCTAGACTTAGGAAAGGTAGGAGACCTAGGAAAGACTTGAGATTAAGAAAGATTAGATTGGAATGTTAGACTTGGAAGATTTGGAAAGATTGGATTTTAGGAAATGTTCGAATTAGGAAAGGCCCGTTTTAGGAAAGCGTCATTTTTGGAAAGTTTGAAATTAGGAAAGTTTTCATTTTAGGAAAGTTTTGAAATTGGAAAGCTTCGAGTTTAGAAAGTTTTTGAAAAAGGAAAGGTTTTAAGATTAGGAAAGTTCCCAACTTAGGAAAATTTTGAAAATCGGAAAGTTTTGCTTCAAGAAAGGTTTTGAAATAGGAAAGTGTTGAGTTTAGAAATGTTTTAAACTAAGAAAATTTAGTTTAAGAAAGGCTTAGAATTTAGAAAGTTTTGAATTTTGGAATGTTTTGAAAAAAGGGAAGTTTTTGAAAAAATGGAAAAGTTTAGAAAACAAGGAACTTTTGAAAATAAGAAAGTTTTGAGTTTAGAAAATTTTAGATTTGGAAGGATTTGAAATTTGGAAAGTTTAAGATTTAGAAAGTTTTAGAGTTTGAATCTTAGAAAATCTTGAGATTAGGAAAGGTTGAGTTTAGGAAGGATTTGAAAACTTGAATTTGGAAAATTAAGATTTAGAAAGGGGGTTAAATTAGGAAAGGGTTGAATTTCAAAATTTTAGGAAATATTTTTATGTTCAAGTTTTGGAAACTTAAGATTTAGGAAAGTGAAAGATTAGAAAGAAGTTAAATTAGGAAAGAGTTGGATTTTGAAGCTTAAGGAAAGATTTAAAGTTTAAGTTTAAGAAACTTATGGTTTAGGAAGGAATTGAATTAAGAAAGGTTTGGATTAGGAAGGGATTAGATTTGGTTTCTAAAAGCAAAGGTTTGATTTTGTTTCTAAAAACGGAGGATTGGATTTGGTTTCCTAAATGGAAGATAGGATTTGGCAAGGATTTGGAAAGGGAGATTCTAGAAACCCTAGATTTGAAAAATTATAGTTTTGACATAAAAAATAAGTTTTGGAAACATGTATAGTTTGGATGTGAAAACAAGAGATGTTGGAAACCTAAGTTTGGGGCAAAGTTTGAAAATCATGTTTTTGGAAAGAAAATTAGGGTTTCCTAATTGTGGGTTCTAGGGCTTGACTTGGGCTCTAAGGAAAGAGTTTTCGGAAAGTGCATTTTTGGAAACGAAGGTTTTTCTAAAAGGGAATCCCAGGGAGGAGTTTTTGGAAAGTAAATTTGAAGATAGAGTTTTTGGAAAAAGATTTTAAAGAGAAGGAGTTTTGGAAAGTGTGTTTTTGGAAACGAGTTTTTTGGAAGGAAAAATCCTAGAGGGGAATTTCTAGAGGAAAGATTTTGGAAAGAGAGTTTTTGGAAAGATTTTTGGAGAGAGTTTTTCTAGGAAGGTTTTTGGTAGAAGATTGTGGAAGAGAGTTTTTGCAAAGATTTTTGGGGAATGTTTTTAGAAAGTGGATTTTGGGGAGAAGATTTTGGAAAGGAGTTGAAAAAGGAGATTTTGAAAAATAGATTTTGGAGGGAGTTTTTGAAAACAACTTTGAAGAGGAAAGTTTTAGGAAAGTATATTGAAAAAGAGATTTTTAGGAGGAATGATTTGGAAAGAGAATTTTTAGAAGGTATAAAAACATCTCACTTTCCTAAAGCAATTCTAACCATAAGAGGGCTAGAACCACTTTTGAAAAGCGGTTTTGGAAAACAATAAGATTTGAAAATACGGACCATATTGGTCACTTTTAATGTAACACTTTCCTAAAGCAACCCTAGCCATGGAAAGGCTAGAATCACCCTAAAATTGTGATTTTGAAAACAAGTTTTTGAAAAAGAGATTTTGATGTAATTTTGAAAACAAGTTTGAAAACGGTTTCGAAAACGAGTTTGAAAACGAATTGTGGAAGATGCAAGACTATGATATGCACAATACAATTTGGGGTCGTGAACATGCAAGGCTAAGGCTTCACCACATAATCAAGGGGGCCGAACCCACGTGGTCTCTGGTTAGACTAGAAGAAAGCCCCCAACACGGTGACTCTCCAATAGCCCAATCCTACACATGGACCGGGAGTCCCCTTGTTTCAAGCATGCAAAGAAAGGGGGGAAAGAGATGGGGGATTAAAATAGAGAAAACCCAAGTGGGTTAGAAGAGAGAAGAGAGAGGGGGGAAGTGCGGAAATTTAAATAGGGAGCCTACAGTATGTCTTGTTTATTTTGCGCGCCATGCTGTCTTCGGTCTTCGTCTTGATCTTCACCTTCAGTCTTCAAGAGTTGTCTTCAAGTTTTGGATTGTAGCTCCTCAAGTCTTCAAATGATGGTTAAAGGCTAGTGTATGAGTGTATAGGAGGCTAGGGTTTGTATAGGGTGGCTAGGGTTTGGAGAAACCTAAGGAGGCTAGGGTTTAGGAGGTGCTCGAGCTCTGTATATCGAAATATATGATTTTTAGGTTGAGTTTGCGGATCCTATTCACTTTGAATGAGGCTCTGTATTTCTAGAGGTTGGATAACACTGGCGCCTGTTGCAGTGGAGCTAGGTTAAAGTTTACACTGGCGCCACTAGGAGTGGCGCCAGGCATTTAGGAAATGTTTAAGGTCAGCAAGCAATGTATCTTTAACTAGATTTGGGCGCCTGTACTAGTGACTACCATGCAATCTTTAGCCTGGCTTCACTAGGAGTGACTCCGGAAAGTCCAGGAATGATTTGAAGGAGCCGGGAATGACCCGGAAGGCCGAGAAGGAGCAGGAACACTTAAAATAGTGTCCTGGAGGTATTTGACTTGAAAAGTGAGGATAAAATGTGTCGGAAAGGTTGACCGGGCCTTTAGGGGCAAAACGGTCAATCGGACCGGGAAACTGCCGAGACAAACTCGGACTGTCCCGGAAGAAGACTTGAGATCTGAAAAAATTATTCAGAATGTTCCCAGAGGTTGCCGGTTTGATTTCTAGAGTCGGCGTGGTCGAAAAAGGAGACCAGCCCCCAAGGGGCAAAACGGTCATTTTGTACCGGGTTGGCCAGAACTAACTCGGAATGATCCGGAAAGATAAAGGAAGGTTGAGAGTACTATAAAAAGCAATCTCAGAGGGTTACTGATTTGATACCCCGAGCCGGTGTGGTTCCCGGGGCATTCGGATGCCTAGGGGCAAAATGGTCATCTTGACCAGAAAGTCTCGAAAAAGGTCCAAAGGGTAGTTTGGCCATTTTCACCGAAGTGGGCTAACAAACACTGGTGTTGACCTGGGTTTTGAGTGTTTCCGCCACTGTAACAGCTGTCGTCGCGACACAAGGGTTTGTTGCCAATTCCCTATATCGACCTATTTGTGAGTATTTCTGCTACTCTAACGGTTTTGTGAGTAGTCTCGCTATTCGGACCGTCTCGAGGAATAAACTGTCTCGAGAAAGGGATTGGAAAGGGGACTTACCGTCTCCGAAGAGACGTGCCTGAGTTGGAACCGTCTCGAAGAATAAACTGTCTCAAGAGTAGGATTGGAAAGGGGTCTTACCGTCTCCGAGGAGACATGCTTGTGTTGAAACCGTCTCGAGGAATAAACTGTCTCGAAACTGGGATTGGAAAGGGGTCTTACCATCTCCAAAGAGACGTGCCTAGATTAGAACCGTCTCGAGGAATAAACTGTCTCGAGAGTGGGATTGGAAAGGGGTCTTGTCGTCTCCGAAGAGACGTGCCTGGATTAGAACCGTCTCGAGGAATAAACTGTCTCGAGGGAGGGATTGGAATCGGAAAGGAAAGGACAATGCCCCTAAAGGCATTTTGGTCATTTTGCCTCTATTTGGGCCTAACAGGCCCGCAAAGCGATGAAAAGACGAAATTTGGACCTAGAGAATTGGTTTCGATGGGAATATGCCCACAATGACTTGAAAACAAGTCTAGACGGAGTGTAGACTGCCGAGCGGTCAACAATGGGGTGCTTACAGCTGCCCCTCTTTTTCTGTCTTTGCTTGTCAAAGACAGAAAACGACAAAAGTAAGAGACCCATGTTGACCGCGAGGCAGTCGGAGGGACGGACACTGGAAATCTTTCGAGAACGAGGGTCGAAAACGGATAACGGGCCAAAAAGGCCTTCGAAAATGAGTTTTGGCGGGAAAAAAGGGCAAAACTGCCCAGAATTTATAACTGGCGCCACTAGCAATGGCGCCTTTGGCAGAAAATGCCTAGTGCCTCTACTAGTGGTGCCAGGTTTGAAGTTAAAACTTGAAAATTCTGGTTCGAACGCTTACGGGATTTGAAGAGTTTTTGGAGAATCCGAGAGTCTTCAAGTGGAAATCGACTTGAACCTTGAAGGAGCACTCCTTAGGGACTGTGGGTGATTGCCGGAAGGAGACCACGTCGCCGGAAAAGTCGCTGGAAGAGAAAATTTCGCCGGAGAACTTCCAAAAGGTGAGTTTTCAAATTTTGTTGATTTTGATTTGTAGAACTTCATTTGAATCATGTGAATAGTGGAAATTAATGTTTTGATATATTTTGAACACTTTGGTGATGTTGTTTTTGCGTTTTGATGGTTGTTTGATTGAATTTGAATGATTATATGCGAATACGTGAAAGGGGGTTTTCTGCAGAAATAGGGGATTTGTTCCTACAAGCATGGGTATTGGGTTTTCTGGCTATGTTTTTGTGCAATGTGCCTTAGAAAAATGTGTTTAACAAACGTATGAAGTTTCGTGATTTTTTGAAAACTCGGTGAATTTTTTATTTTTTGAAAAATAAAAAAGTATTTAGAAAATTAGAAAAAATTAGAAAATTCAAGAAATTGATGGAATTTTGAAGTTTGAAATTTGGAAAAATGTAGGAATATTTTTTAAAACAATTGAGGTGATTTTGAAAAATTTTGGGAGCCTTTTGAAAACCATTGATTTATTTGAAAAATGAAACATGTGTCCTGAAAATTTTGAAAAATTGAAAAATGTGCACTTGTGCTGATGTCATGTGATTGTGACAATGTGAAGTGCACGTTTCGTGTTTTGTGTTGATGTCATGAGTGTTGTAGGGGCAATTTTTAAATGGGACTTTGCCGAAATTTTTAGAAATTATGGAAAGAATTGGTTAAAGTTTTAGAAATAAAATCTTTTTGAAGGAAAAAGACAAAGAACCCTTGAAACTTGGTTTAAAGTTTGAAAATCAAGATGTGTATATAGGAAATTTGTTTTGACTTATCATTCGAAGTCTTTTATTTGTTTTGTTTGTGTTAGTTGTTTATTATATTTACTGTTATTCAAGATGCATGGATGGTATACTAACATCACTTACCTTGACTTACCTTTTCAGGATGGCAGATGCAGGTGATGACGGTTCTAAGAGGAGGCGCCGCTCGGGGAAGGCGGCCCGGACAGATTCTGCTAGCGGCTCTAGTCGATCTAGAGGTAGTCGACGATCTACCGAACGATCTTCATCCAGCCAGAGCGGGCAGGGGAGTAGACTACCTGTCGACCCTTTTCCTCCGGTTGAGCAGGCTTTTGCCGAGGAGATTGATGCCGAGGAGGAGGTACCGCACCCTAGGGATCAGGTGACCGGCTATGGGAGAGCTTCTTCCAGGCATAGGCAGACAGACGCCGACTTAGGAGATCTGTAGATACCGAATGTCCCACCACTCGGGGATTTGGCCTATCATCCTAGTGTATACTCCAGACAGTATTTGCCACCTCCGCGGGTACATACAGCTTTCCGAGGGGCTGTTCATCAGGTTTTTATGACCATGCAGCGGGCTGCCCCATCATACCGCGCCTTCTTGGTAGAGATCGGGTTTGGCGCCTTTATGGGATTACAGGCTAATCGCTTGAACCGGCATTTGGTACTGGCACTTGTTGAGAGGTGGTTCGGGGAGACTGGGACCTTCCATTTTGTCGGCTTCGAGTTAGGTCCTACTCCTTTAAATTGGGCGATTATTACAGGACTCTCCTTTGTCGGCCGGCGGATCACCCTGCACCCAATCAGCAGGGACGAGGCCTGTTTGTTGTTAGACTTGCCTCATCCTGAGTGTTCTGCCTTCCCAGTCTCTTGGATTAGTCAGGGTGAGCGTACTTTTGCTACTGAGCCATCGCCTGCCAGGCTGGATATCATGAGACGGCGACTTGTGTTGTATATCATCTTTAGCTGTTTCTGCAACAACAACAAGTCACTTGTGCCGTGCCGTGCCATGCCGTTTGGTGAGTATAGTAGCCGATCTGGAAGCTTTCTCTGAGTTGGACTGGGGGTCCTTTTCTTTTGGCTTCTTTCTTCGATTGATGTGGGTTCGGACTTCTTCTCGTTGGGGCCTTTTGTCCCTTCCTTGTCTGGTGGAGTTACGAGTACCTGCCGGTGCGTCGCCCTGCAGTTGTTGAGGATGATCTCTATCCTCGCGCTTTGAGGTGGGCTCATGACCGGGTAGCCCAGCAATCGGAGATTACTGACTTTGTGACGCTCCGGGCTAACTTAGAGCTGATTGAGGTGAGGGATGTGACCTAGCGGCCCTTCATTGGATCAGTCCATTACGAGACAGTCCGGTACCTAATCCCGTTGTCCTTATCGAGAGCTGCTTTTCTCAGTGATGACACTTGGGAGTCCTATCTTGGAGAGCGACACTGGCGGCAGTTTCACGAGGAGTTCTAATTAGCAGGAGCTCCACCAGAGTATATGTTTTGAGCCCTGGTGGCAGGAGTGCCTATCCCTTATCAGGAGCGTCAGCCGGGTGCCGAGTTCTTGCTTCTTCCGGATATGGATTATGTTGCGCACTTTGGGGCTCATTCGGTTGGTGCCTTCACCCGGTTTGAGGTAGTAGTCGGCGGGTACGTTGTTGGCCAGGAGGTAGTTGACTTGTGGTGCCGTGCTGGAGGATATGTGCCCCAGGCCGAGTTTACTGCTGTGAGAGACCAGAGAGACTAGTACCAGATGGAGCGGGACCAGTACCAGGCTGAGGTAGCTTCCCTAACAGCTCGGTTATCTCGGATGGGTGGTGGGAAGGTAAGTTATTCTCTCTTTGCTCCTTATTGCTCTGCTGTTGCTTAGTTCCTTTTATATGCAACTGACTTCGGGTCTGTCTTCCCTGCAGGATGGTGGTGCTTCGAGTAGTTATCCACCTCCTCCGATGCCGAGCTTCGGGGATTTTGATCCAGATGACATCGACTTCGACCTGTGATTGATGCCCCTTGTGGAGACTCTGATCCTCTTTTGCCCCTGGTCCAAGAGTTGTATTTATGTTAGACAGTTTTATTCTGATATTTTGTACAAAAGTGAATATTTATGGTACTTAGATGCATGGATAGACAGATACATTTATGATCTTTACAGCTAGGCATATGATCAGATGCATGTGATATTTATTCCATGAGTTGATGCTGATGACTTCTATTTCTATAGGGAGTTATATCCTATGTGTGCAAAGGCCATGCTGAATTTTTTTTTTTTTTTTTTAATAAATGCACAGGTTAGAAATATGTTAATAGAATGACACAGGGTGCTGTTAGACTTGTAGCCTTGGGAATGGTAACTCCCTCCTCTTCGGGGGTTTAGCCTCTCTTTTGGCTCAACCTTACCTCGATTGGATGATAGCATTTCATACTTTACTCAACCTCTTGATCGCCCCCAACTCTTTGTCGTAGGGTTAATGTATAAGGTTATTGGGCTGAGACTCTCGACTCTCGGGGTCTTAGCAACAACTTACCTGACCTTTGGCAGAGCGATAAGTGGCCAGCCATTTCAATCCGAGAAGACTTTGTTTAGGACCGTAATGTAGGCTAAGGTTATGGGGTTTTAGAAACAACGGGATATGTAGGCTTAAATTCAATGTTGTTTTCAGCAAGGTCTAGATCCAAACTGTCCTTAACCGTTTTTCAGTAGGATTAGCATCCTCTTTTTTTTCTTCTTCTTTTTTTTTAGCTTTAGCAGCGTATCTAACTCATTTAGATCAAGCGATCTGCTTTCAATCAGAGGGGACTTTAATAGGGTTGTAATGTAGGCCATGGTTTCGGGGTTTTGCAAGAAAGGGTAAAGGCTCAAACCTATTGTACCTACTGAGTTTCCTTGTAACCTACGATTACCTTTAAATTTCCTTCTTGCTTTTGACCATATATTTCTCAGGCTGAAAATAATCTTGTTCTTTCACCCTTTTCTATATACCTTTTTGAGATAGACATAACTTCCTTCTCATTTGCTCTTCTTATACGCTTTTGAAGATAACTCATTCATAATTTTCTTCAGGCCTTTCCTTAAAGGATTTTTTTTTTTTTTTGGCCTCTTGCCCCTTGGCAACTTCTCTCTTTTGCTTTTCCTTTCTATTTCTCTTCTTTTCTTTTATGAAACGAAACAATTCTTTAACCATTTTCCCTTAAACCTTTTCCCTTGGTAGCTCAACATACCAAGTGTGGGCGGTGATCCCTAGGTTGGGGTTTTGTTAAGAAAGGATAAGTGGCTTAACGGGTTTGGCAAGGGGTTACTTTTGACTGTATGGGAAATGAAATGAGGGCCTCTCTTCACTTTGAATCAGATTGCTTGATCTATAGAGCTTTCAGCACTATCCTAGCATGATAGAGGTGGACACCACTCCTAGAGTTCTCAACTATTGTCTGCCCCAGTGTGGAGAGGACAGTCTTGGACCGGGGTTGACGAAAAAGATTTTCGCTTTTCGCGAGGCTCTAGGGGTTAAACAAAGGGAATATGAGCACATTTGTTCATTTATTTAATTATTTATTCTTTATATGTAGGGGAATGAAAATGGCTCCTCTTCCTCTTGATAAACTGTCCACACATCGCTTAGCCTCAGAGTCTTGCAAGTGCTACCTTTGGGTAGTATCCTCACTCATCTTTGTCCTCTTTTTCTGGAAAGCTGATCATTTGGCACGTGGTTAACTCATGCTATCATCCCTTCAAGTTGGATCATTTCATAAGACAAACCATGCCCCTTGCGTAGAAAGTAGTCACTATTCCCAGGGAAGACAAGACAACAGCAATGGAATAAAAGACTGTCATTTGATTATTATTATTATTTTTACGAAAAGCATAAGGTTCTTCAGCAATAAGAAAATGTAAGCATTAATTTAAAAACAAGAAGTAAAAGGGATAGAAAGAAAGTGGGTGAAACCACCCCTGTCTTGTACGCTCGCGCAAGGAACCCATTTTTAGTACGGCTTTGGGACAATTTCCACATTTTTGGTGCTCCATTCGCAGCCCGAATCCTCGGCTAAGGGGAGACAAGCAAAGGCTTCTCCCAGAGCTCCACAGACATTGACACTATTGATGCGGTTATCAGCCTCCTTCTTGTTCTGTGCAGCGGGTTCTTTTGTAAACAGGGTGACCAGCTCATCCCCTTCCAGTTCGAATGGCTCTGTTTGTGCTCTTGGCTTCTCTATCCTCTAGCTCATTTCTTCATAGTTGTACTCATTTGTGGGCCAATGACTCTCTAGCAAATGACGTTCGGCCGCGGCATATTTCAGATGCAGAAACTCAGCACCCCATCCATCAGCAACCATGTTTTTAGTAGTCTCATCTCCCAGGAACATCGGCTCCTCAATGGGCCAGTCGGAAGCATCTGGCACTTCATCAGGGTTATGGAGATAGATTGGGCATAATGGGAGATCCTCCTCCCAGTCATCTTCTTCCTCGGTCTCCCAATCGTCCTCATAGTCCTTGGCCTGAGGCTCGTCAAACACTCCCTCGCCCTTCATTTCTACTAGTATCATATTGACGATGTGATCTGGCAGAGGGTTAGCAGTCACATTGGGAGTGGGAGCAAGTTTTACCAGCTGCAGATCGATGGTCTTATTGTCGATCTGGTCTTGGATCTTGTGCTTGAGAGCAAAGCAGCTTTCGGTGTCATGCCCCTGGCCACCTGAATGATATTCACATGTAAGAGCGGCATTAAAGGTCGGGGGCAGAGGGCTTGGCAACAGGCGAGCAGGTACAGGCTTCAAGATGTTGTTTTTCAAAAGGCTATGGTACGCCTCAGTTTGGGTGCAGGCTAAGGCGTCGAAGGTACGGGTACGTCAAGCAGGTCTATTGAAGTTGGGTCGTGCCCCAACGGGACCATAGTTCGGGGTTGGAGCAGGCATGGTCAAGGTGGGTAAGGGCAGGACCTGGGGTGATTGGAGCGGAGGTCGGTATTGAGGTGGATGGCTAGGCAGAATAGCAGACACTTCATTTTCCTTCCTGATCGTGCCCCTTGTAGTAGCCACCTTCCTGGCCATGTTGGCAGTATTTTCTCCAGTCTTGGCATAGGGATCTGTAATTCTTCCTGTCTTTAGGCCATTTTCTATCATTTCCCCCTGCATGATGAGTTTGGAGAAGATTTTTCCCACGCTTGTGCAGAGCTTCTCATAGAATATACCTTGAAAAGTATGTACGAACAGTTGTACGTACTCCTTTTCCTCTAATGGGGGATCAACTTGTGCAGCGGCCTCCCTCCATCTTAGGGGTGTATGCTTTAAAGCTCTCCTTCTCACCCTTGCTCATCATCATCAAAGACCATCGATCAGAAGTGAGGTCGATGTTATGATGGTATTGGGCTTTAAACGCATTGACTAGGTCCATCCAGGTTGTGATCTTCCTTAAGTCCAAACGAGCGAACCATTGCAGAGCTGACCCAGTGAGGCTGTGTTGGAATAACTGCATAAGGAGCTTTGGGTCGTTGCCATGTCCACTAAGCGCTCCAACATATAGATGAAGATGAGCAACAGGGTTACCGGTACCGTCGTACTTCTGGAAGTCAGGCATTTTAAATTTAGTAGGTCTCAGATGGTCGGGGAAGAAACAGAGTTCATCATAAGAAGTGAATCCGTAAGCATCATGGCCATGGAGACTTCGCAATGAATCCTCCAACCCTTGGATTTTCAAACTGAGAGGGTCTAGAGGGGCCTTCTTTGTGACGGGTGAAAGCAATATGGTCTATTCTTCTTCAGTATTGACCATTTTGGCATCTTCTTTAGTTTTCCCAGCATTGTTAGACTGAAGCAAGATCCTCGGATTAGCAGGTTCAAGGTCTTTAGATGAAGTCATTGATGATGACGGGACCGCAGTAGCATCCTTCATGGCCAGAGTTTGAATAAGTTTGAGCATCTCATCCATCTTAGCCCTCATTTCATTAACTTCCTGTCGAGAGACTTGAGAGGATTCTTTAGGGTTAGCAGCCATCAGTGATGCTTTGTGCCGAGTGATAATAGGATCCCTAGGTGGATGCTGCACTTTCTTGGGAGCAATGTTGACTGAGTGCAAGGCGACTTCTGTAAATAGAAATAAAAAAGGAAGAAAGAAAAAGACAAAAACACAAGCCACAAGTTAGTTTTTGGTTTTTAGAGAACTTTATGCAATGCATGTCCTAGGGTGCCCCTTTTTAAGAGGGAAACTAGTAATGATGTATCGGCTCACTTTTAGAGATAGGGGGTTTGCCCCTGTATGCAAATACCTTACCGTCAGGTAGGAACCTTCAATCATCTATGCATTCATTCATAAAAATAAAGAAGTACATTAAATTTTGTGTTTGAGATACGAAAGAATTAAAATACATTTTAATAGGGGGAGGGGGAACATTTTCCTTTGGACTTTCACCTATCTACTTTTACAAAGGGAAACCCTAAACTACTTCTGAGTCTTCGGATTCGCCTTCCTTGGATTTGATGTCGAGGAGGTCGCTGAGAGACCTTGTTGATTGATTGCCCCTTGTCTTCTTGGCAACCCTATCTCCGTGAGCATAGAGGGATTGGGGCCCCTCTTATGGAATGAATTGAGATGCATGCAATGAGTCCTTAGGGTTACGCGGGAACCCTTAGGGTTTGGGTAGGTTTAATGCAAGGGAGAGTGACATTGGTATCACTCTCAATGGGTTGATCATATGCATGAGAATGCAGTGACTTGAGATACTTGGAACTCTTGTCTTGACATGGAATATTGAATGCATGAACATGAATATGCAAAGAGTATAAGGAGAGAAGGTACAATTGAAGTAAACAAGCATGCATGAACAGTTATAACAGTATAAATACAGTCAGTATAACAGCAGGAATAGACAGGTATAAATGAAAGTAAGAGCAGCCGCCCTTCCCTCCGTGATTTTGAAAACAGTGCTCGTGTCTTAAATCCGGCAGAAGTTCGGCAATGCATGGTGTCTATATGAGTATGAGGTTGAGGGTTAACTAATGCGTCCTAAAAAGGCTCGGTCCCCAGATCTTCAAACCTAGGCCCACTCCCCGAGGTGGTGCCATGATTGGTTGGTGATCCGAGCGGGGGAACCATCAAGAGGCCGTAGGCGAAGAAACTGACACAACATCTTGCCCACAACCAATATACCGTTCCCCCTTTCTAACTAGAAAGGACATATCAGGGTATGCAAGTATGCAGAATGCAAGTGCACATGCAGTGTGTGTGTGATTTTTAAAAGTGGAGGAAAGAGCCCAACAACTCCCATTCATCCTGTACATTACATTCGTGCAAAGCAGTTAAAAAAACTTAAGCAAAAAGCACACCTACAAAACAAAGATGCAAGTGTTAGTATGTGAATGGCAAACATAATACAAGATAATATGAATAAATGCATGTTTTTTTTTTTTTTTTTTAAAACAATTTTGAAAATTTAGTTTTGAAAATTTAAAGTGAATAGGATTGAACCAAGTTAATTGAAGACTCTACATGGGTAAAGGGTAAAGAGACATGACTAACGGCCTAACCCTCTAAGTATCCCCAGCAAAGTCGCCAGCTGTCGCGCCCAGATTTTTCGCACTCAAAGAATACTCCCACAAGCGAGAAAAATGTTGTACTCTCTCGTTAGAACTCACCCTCCTAGAAGAATGAGTGCGACTAGGTTTGAATTGAAAGATTGATTTGAATAAAGGGCTTTTGAAAAAGATTCGGAGTCGCCACCTAACTTGATTAAGGTGAGTTAGGTCACCTAAAAACTAAGAATAATCCAAAGACTACACTTAAGGTTTTTGGAAAACAATTTTGAAAATATCTCCTCAAGAGAGGGTTTTTAAGAAAACAGGTTGTTTGGCAACCTTTGAAAAATATTTAGCCCTTTTTAAAAAATAACTCCTTTTCGGTCTTTGAAATCAATGATCTAGGTTCGAAGGTTGGTTACGTGTAAGGAAGACGCACTAAGCCATCACCCTACCCCGCCCTTTCGGTACCTATATGTCAATCTACTCTAGATTCACCTATGAGAGTCTTTAACTAACTAATGTTCAATCCTATCCACTTTGAAAAACAATGTTTATAAATTATCATGATGCATCATATGCAAGTGCAAAATAAGAGAGAATTGAAAAATAGAATTGGAAATAAATTTGAGGGGAATTTGATTTGAAAATAGATTTGAAGAGATGGAAT
This sequence comes from Euryodendron excelsum, assembly GCA_033060915.1. NCBI lineage: Eukaryota > Viridiplantae > Streptophyta > Magnoliopsida > Ericales > Pentaphylacaceae > Euryodendron > Euryodendron excelsum. The sequence goes on along the minus strand of CM065379.1, from coordinate 19,054,715 downwards.
TGAATTTAGAAAGTTTGAAAATTGAAAGTAGAAATTTGAAAATAGAAATTTTGAAATTGGAATTTCGAAAATAAATTAGAATTTGGAATTTGAAAAATGTGGAGACCGCACCCATGAGGGTGGAATTGAAAATTTAAAAAGTATTGTGACCGCACCTATAAAGGTTGCCTACGTATCCCTTTGGGGGAATCAGGTCAGTCGTAGTTCGGACAAGAGTCTGATTGAAAAGAGATTGATTTGAAGAGAGAGATTAAATTTGAAAATTGGATTTGATTTGAGATTAGAAGAGGAGATTGGAAATTGAAATTGAGAAGATTGGACTTGCTTTGGAAAGATTGATTTTGAAAAGACTTGGTTTTGGAAAGATGGAGGTTTAGAAAACCTAGACTTAGGAAAGGTAGGAGACCTAGGAAAGACTTGAGATTAAGAAAGATTAGATTGGAATGTTAGACTTGGAAGATTTGGAAAGATTGGATTTTAGGAAATGTTCGAATTAGGAAAGGCCCGTTTTAGGAAAGCGTCATTTTTGGAAAGTTTGAAATTAGGAAAGTTTTCATTTTAGGAAAGTTTCGTTTTAGGAAAGTTTTGAAATTGGAAAGCTTCGAGTTTAGAAAGTTTTTGAAAAAGGAAAGGTTTTAAGATTAGGAAAGTTCCCAACTTAGGAAAATTTTGAAAATCGGAAAGTTTTGCTTCAAGAAAGGTTTTGAAATAGGAAAGTGTTGAGTTTAGAAATGTTTTAAACTAAGAAAATTTAGTTTAAGAAAGGCTTAGAATTTAGAAAGTTTTGAATTTTGGAATGTTTTGAAAAAAGGGAAGTTTTGAAAATGGAAAAGTTTAGAAAACAAGGAACTTTTGAAAATAAGAAAGTTTTGAGTTTAGAAAATTTTAGATTTGGAAGGATTTGAAATTTGGAAAGTTTAAGATTTAGAAAGTTTTAGAGTTTGAATCTTAGAAAATCTTGAGATTAGGAAAGGTTGAGTTTAGGAAGGATTTGAAAACCTGAATTTAGAAAATTAAGATTTAGAAAGGGGGTTAAATTAGGAAAGGGTTGAATTTCAAAATTTTAGGAAATATTTTTATGTTCAAGTTTTGGAAACTTAAGATTTAGGAAAGTGAAAGATTAGAAAGAAGTTAAATTAGGAAAGAGTTGGATTTTGAAGCTTAAGGAAAGATTTAAAGTTTAAGTTTAGGAAACTTATGGTTTAGGAAGGAATTGAATTAAGAAAGGTTTGGATTAGGAAGGGAGTGGATTTGGTTTCTAAAAGCAAAGGTTTGATTTTGTTTCTAAAAACGGAGGATTGGATTTGGTTTCCTAAATGGAAGATAGGATTTGGCAAGGATTTGGAAAGGGAGATTCTAGAAACCCTAGATTTGAAAAATTATAGTTTTGACATAGAAAATAAGTTTTGGAAACATGTATAGTTTGGATGTGAAAACAAGAGATGTTGGAAACCTAAGTTTGGGGCAAAGTTTGAAAATCATGTTTTTGGAAAGAAAATTAGGGTTTCCTAATTGTGGGTTCTAGGGCTTGACTTGGGCTCTAAGGAAAGAGTTTTCGGAAAGTGCATTTTTGGAAACGAAGGTTTTTCTAAAAGGGAATCCCAGGGAGGAGTTTTTGGAAAGTGAATTTGAAGATAGAGTTTTTGAAAAAAGATTTTAAAGAGAAGGAGTTTTGGAAAGTGTGTTTTTGGAAACGAGTTTTTTGGAAGGAAAAATCTTAGAGGGGAATTTCTAGAGGAAAGATTTTGGAAAGAGAGTTTTTGGAAAGATTTTTGGAGAGAGTTTTTCTAGGAAGGTTTTTGGTAGAAGATTGTGGAAGAGAGTTTTTGCAAAGATTTTTGGGGAACGTTTTTAGAAAGTGGATTTTGGGGAGAAGATTTTGGAAATGAGTTGAAAAAGGAGATTTTGAAAAATAGATTTTGGAGGGAGTTTTTGAAAACAACTTTGAAGAGGAGAGTTTTAGGAAAGTATATTGAAAAAGAGATTTTTAGGAGGAATGATTTGGAAAGAGAATTTTTAGAAGGTATAAAAACATCTCACTTTCCTAAAGCAATTCTAACCATAAGAGGGCTAGAACCACTTTAGGAAAGCGGTTTTGGAAAACAATAAGATTTGAAAATATGGACCATATTGGTCACTTTTAATGTAACACTTTCCTAAAGCAACCCTAGCCATGGAAAGGCTAGAATCACCCTAGAATTGTGATTTTGAAAACAAGTTTTTGAAAAAGAGATTTTGATGCAATTTTGAAAACAAGTTTGAAAACGGTTTTGAAAACGAATTTTGGAAGATGCAAGACTATGATATGCACAATGCAATTTGGGGTCGTGAACATACAAGGCTATGGCTTCACCACAAAATCAAAGGGGCCGAACCCACATGGTTTTTGGTTAGACTAGAAGAAAGCACCCGACACGGTGACTCTCCAATAGCCCAATCCTACGCACGGACCGGGAGTCCTCTTGTTTCAAGCATGCAAAGAAAGGGGGGAAAGAGATGGGGGATTAAAATAGAGAAAACCCAAGTGGGTTAGGAGAGAGAAGAGAGAGGGGGGAAGTGCGGAAATTTAAATAGGGAGCCTACCGTATGTCCTGTTTATTTTGCTCGCCGTGCTGTCTTTGGTCCTCGGTCTTCGTCTTCGTCTTGATCTGCACCTTCAGTCTTCAAGAGTTGTCTTCAAGCTTTGGTTTGTAGCTCCTCAAGTCTTCAAAGGATGGTTAAAGGCTAGTGTATGAGTGTATGGGGTGTGTATGAGTGTATAGGAGGCTAGGGTTTGTGTAGGGTGGCTAGGGTTTGGAGAAACTTAAGGAGGCTAGGGTTTAGGAGGTGCTCGAGCTCTGTATATCGAAATATATGATTTTTAGGTTGACTTTGCGGATCCTTTTCACGTTGAATGAGGCCCTGTATTTATAGAGGTTAGATAACACTGGCGCCTGTTGCAGTGGCGCCAGGTCAAAGTTTACACTGGCGCCACTAGGAGTGGCGCCAGGCATTTAGGAAATGTTTAAGGTCAGCAAGCAACGTATCTTTGACTAGATTTGGGCGCCTGCACTAGTGACTACCTTGCAATCTTTAGTCTGGCTTCACTAAGAGTGACTCCGGAAAGTTCAAGAATGATTTGAAGGAGCCGAGAATGACCCGGAAGGCCGAAAAGGAGCAGGAACACTTAAAATAGTGTCCTGGAGGTATTTGACTTGCAAAGTGAGGATAAAATGTGTCGGAAAGGTTGACTGGGCCTTTAGAGGCAAAACGGTTAATCGGACCAGGAAACTGCCAAGACAAACTCAGACTGTCCCGGAAGAAGACTTGAGATTTGAAAACATTATTGAGAATATTCCCAGAGGTTGCCAGTTTGATTTCCAGAGCCGGCGTGGTTGGAAAAGGAGACTAGCCCCCAAGGGGCAAAACGGTTATTTCACACCAAGTTGGCCGGAACTGACCCGGAATGATCCAGAAAGGTAAAAGGAAGTTGAGAACACTATAAAAAGTAGTCTCAGGATGTTACCGGTTTGATACCCAGAGCCGGTGTGGTCGAAAAAGGAGACCGGCCCACTAGGGGCAAAACGGTCATTTCGCACCGAGTTGGCCGGAACTGACTTGGAATGATCCGGAAAGGTAAAAGGAAGTTGAGAACACTATAAAAAGTAGTCTCAGGAGGTTACCGGTTTGATACCCTGAGCCGGTGTGGTCGAAAAAGGAGACCAGCCCACCAAGGGCAAAACGGTCATTTTGTACCGAGTTGGCCGGAACTGACTCGGAATGATCCGGAAAGATAAAGGAAGGTTGAGAGTACTATAAAAGCAATCTCAGAGGGTTACCGGTTTGATACCCAGAGCCGGTGTGGTTCCCGGGGCATTCGGATGCCTAGGGGCAAAATGGTCATCTTGACCAGAAAGTCTCGGAAAAGGTCCAAAGGGCAATTTGGCCATTTTCACCGAAGTAGGCTAACAAACACTGGTGTTGACCTGGGTTTTGAGTGTTTCCGCCACTCTAACGGCGGTCGTCGCGACACAAGGGTTTGTTGCCAATTCCCTATATCGACCTATTTGTAAGTATTTCCGCTACTCTAACGGTTTTATGAGTAGTTTCGCTACTCGGACCGTCTCCAGGAATAAACTGTCTCGAGAGAGGGATTGGAAAGGGGACTTACCGTCTCCGAAGAGACGTGCCTGAGTTGGAACCGTCTCGAGGAATAAACTGTCTCGAGAGTGGGATTGGAAAGGGGTCTTACCGTCTCCGAGGAGACGTGCCTAGGTTGGAACTGTCTCGAGGAATAAACTGTCTCGAGAGTGGGATTGGAAAGGGGTCTTACCGTCTCCGAAGAGACGTGCCTGGATTGGAACCGTCTCGAGGAATAAACTGTCTCGAGAGTGGGATTGGAAAGGGGTCTTACCGTCTCCGAAGAGACGTGCCGGGATTGGAACCGTCTCGAGGAATAAACTGTCTCGAGAGTGGGATTGGAAAGGGGTCTTATCGTCTCCGAAGAGACGTGGCTAGAGTGGAACCGTCTCGAGGAGGAATAAACTGTCTCGAGAGAGGGATTGGAATCGGAAAGGAAAGGACAATGCCCTAAGGGCATTTTGGTTATTTTGCCTCTATTTGGGACTGACAGGCCCGCGAAGCGATGGAAAGACGGAATTTGGATCTACAGAATTGGTTTCGATGGGAATATGCCCACAGTGACTTGAAAACAAGTCTAGACGGAGTGTAGACTGCCGAGCGGTCAAAAATGGGGTGCTTACAGCTGCCCCTCTTTTTCTGTCTTTGCTTGTCAAAGACAGAAAACGACAAAAGTAAGAGACCCATGTTGACCGCGAGGCAGTCGGAGGGACGGACACTGGAAATCTTTCGAGAACGAGGGTCGAAAACGGATAACGGGCCAAAAAGGCCTTCGAAAACGAGTTTTGGCAGGAAAAAAGGGCAAAACTGCCCAGAATTTATAACTGGCGCCACTAGCAGTGGCGCTTTTGGCAGAAAATGCCTGGCGCCTCTGCTAGTGGCGCCAGGTTTGAAGTTAAAACCAGAAAATTCTGGTTCGAACGCTTACGGGATTTGAAGAGTTTTTGGAGAATCCGAGAGTCTTTAAGTAGAAATCGACTTGAACCTTGAAGGAGCACTCCTTAGGGACTGTGGGTGATTGCCGGAAGGAGACCACGTCGCCGGAAAAGTCGCCGAAAGAGAAAATTTCGCCGGAGAACTTCCAAAAGGTGAGTTTTCAAATTTTGTTGATTTTGATGTGTAGAACTTCATTTGAATCATGTGAATAGTGGAAATTAATGTTTTGATATATTTTGAACACTTTGGTGATGTTGTTTTTGCGTTTTGATGGTTGTTTGATTGAATTTGAATGATTATATGCGAATATGTGAAAGGGGGTTTTCTGCAGAAATAGGGGATTTGTTCCTACAGGCATGGGTATTGGATTTTCTGGCTATGTTTTTGTGCAATGTGCCTTAGAAAAAAGTGTTTAACAAACGTATAAAGTTTCGTGATTTTTTGAAAACTCGATGAATTTTTAATTTTTTGAAAAATAGAAAAAGTATTTAGAAAATTAAAAAAAATTAGAAAATTCAAGAAATTGATGGAATTTTTGAAGTTTGAAATTTGGAAAAATGTAGGAATATTTTTTAAAACAATTGAGGTGATTTTGAAAAATTTTGGGAGCCTTTTGAAAACCATTGATTTATTTGAAAAATGAAACATGTGTCTTGAAAATTTTGAAAAATTAAAAAATGTGCACGGGTGTTGATGTCATGTGATTGTGACAATGTGAAGTGCACGTTTCGTGTTTTGTGTTGATGTCATGAGTGTTGTAGGGGCAATTTTTAAACGGGACTTTGCCGAAATTTTTAGAAATTATGGAAAGAATTGGTTAAAGTTTTAGAAATAAAATCTTTTTGAAGGAAAAAGACAAAGAACCCTTGAAACTTGGTTTAAAGTTTGAAAATCAAGATGTGTATATAGGAAATTTGTTTTGACTTATCATTTGAAGTCTTTTATTTGTTTTGTTTGTGTTAGTTGTTTATTATATTTACTATTATTCAAGATGCATGGATGGTATACTAACATCACTTACCTTGACTTACCTTTTCAGGATGGCAGATGCAGGTGATGACGGTTCTAAGAGGAGGCGCCGCTCGGGGAAGGCGGCCCGGACAGATTCTGCTAGCGGCTCTAGTCGATCTAGAGGTAGTCGACGATCTACCGAACGATCTTCATCCAGCCAGAGCGGGCAGGGGAGTAGACTACCTGTCGACCCTTTTCCTCCGGTTGAGCAGGCTTTTGCCGAGGAGATTGATGCCGAGGAGGAGGTACCGCGCCCTAGGGATCAGGTGACCGGCTATGGGAGAGCTTCTTCCAGGCATAGGCAGACAGACGCCGACTTAGGAGATCTGCAGATACCGGATGTCCCACCACTCGGGGATTTGGCCTATCATCCTAGTGTATACTCCAGACAGTATTTGCCACCTCCGCGGGTACATACAGCTTTCCGAGGGGCTGTTCATCAGGTTTTTATGACCATGCAGCGGGCTGCCCCATCATACCGCGCCTTCTTGGCAGAGATCGGGTTTGGCGCCTTTATGGGATTACAGGCTAATCGCTTGAACCCGCATTTGGTACTGGCACTTGTTGAGAGGTGGTTCGGGGAGACTGGGACCTTCCATTTTGTCGGCTTCGAGTTAGGTCCTACTCCTTTAAATTGGGCGATTATTACAGGACTCTCCTTTGTCGGCCGGCGGATCACCCTGCACCCAATCAGCAGGGACGAGGCTTGTTTGCTGTTAGACTTGCCTCATCCTGAGTGTTCTGCCTTCCCAGTCTCTTGGATTAGTCAGGGTGAGCGTACTTTTGCTACTGAGCCATCGCCTGCCAGGCTGGATATCATGAGACGGCGACTTGTGTTGTATATCATCTTTAGTTGTTTCTGCAACAACAACAAGTCACTTGTGCCGTGCCGTGCCGTTTGGTGAGTATAGTAGCCGATCTGGAAGCTTTCTTTGAGTTGGACTGGGGGTCCTTTTCTTTTGGCTTCTTTCTTCGATCGATGTGGGTTCGGACTTCTTCTCGTTGGGGCAGCATGACTAGCTTTTGGCCCTTCCTTGTAACCACACCTATGAAGGTTGCCTACGTATCCTTTTGGGGGAATCAGGTCAGTCGTAGTTCGGACAAGAGTCCGATTGAAAAGAGATTGATTTGAAGAGAGAGATTGAATTTGAAAATTGGATTTGATTTGAGATTAGAAGAGGAGATTGGAAATTGAAATTGAGAAGATTGGACTTGCTTTGGAAAGATTGATTTTGAAAAGACTTGGTTTTGGAAAGATGGAGGTTTAGAAAACCTAGACTTAGGAAAGGTAGGAGACCTAGGAAAGACTTGAGATTAAGAAAGATTAGATTGGAATGTTAGACTTGGAAGATTTGGAAAGATTGGATTTTAGGAAATGTTCGAATTAGGAAAGGCCCATTTTAGGAAAGCGTCATTTTTGGAAAGTTTGAAATTAGGAAAGTTTTCATTTTAGGAAAGTTTTGAAATTGGAAAGCTTCGAGTTTAGAAAGTTTTTGAAAAAGGAAAGGTTTTAAGATTAGGAAAGTTCCCAAATTAGGAAAATTTTGAAAATCGAAAAGTTTTGTTTCAAGAAAGGTTTTGAAATAGGAAAGTGTTGAGTTTAGAAATGTTTTAAACTAAGAAAGTTTAGTTTAAGAAAGACTTAGAATTTAGAAAGTTTTGAATTTTGGAATGTTTTGAAAAAAGGAAAGTTTTGAAAATGGAAAAGTTTAGAAAACAAGGAAGTTTTGAAAATAAGAAAGTTTTGAGTTTAGAAAATTTTAGATTTGGAAGGATTTGAAATTTGCAAAGTTTAAGATTTAGAAAGTTTTAGAGTTTGAATCTTAGAAAATCTTGAGATTAGGAAAGGTTAAGTTTAGGAAGGATTTGAAAACTTGAATTTGGAAAATAAGATTTAGAAAGGGGGTTAAATTAGGAAAGGGTTGAATTTCAGAATTTTAGGAAAGATTTTTATGTTCAAGTTTTGGAAACTTAAGATTTAGGAAAGTGAAAGATTAGAAAGGAGTTGAATTAGGAAAGAGATGGATTTTGAAGCTTAAGGAAAGATTTAAAGTTTAAGTTTAGGAAACTTATGGTTTAGGAAGGAATTGAATTAAGAAAGGTTTGGATTAGGAAGGGGATTGGATTTGGTTTCTAAAAGCAAAGGTTTGATTTTGTTTCTAAAAACGGAGGATTGGATTTGGTTTCCTAAAGGGAAGATAGGATTTGGCAAGGATTTGGAAGGGAGATTCTAGAAACCCTAGATTTGTAAAATTATAGTTTTGACATAGAAAATAAGTTTTGGAAACATGTATAGTTTGGATGTGAAAACAAGAGATTTTGGAAACCAAGATTTGGGGCAAAGTTTGAAAATCATGTTTTTGGAAAGAAAATTAGGGTTTCCTAATTATGAGTTCTAGGGCTTGACTTGGGCTCTAAGGAAAGAGTTTTTGAAAAGTGCGTTTTTGGAAACAAAGGTTTTTCTAGAAGGCAATTCTAGGGAGGAGTTTTTGGAAAGTGAATTTGGAGATAGAGTTTTTGGAAAACGATTTTAAAGAGAAGGAGTTTTGGAAAGTGTGTTTTTGGAAACGAGTTTTTTGGAAGGAAAAATCCTAGAGGGGAATTTCTAGAGGAAAGATTTTGAAAAGAGAGTTTTTGGAAAGATTTTTGGAGAGAGTTTTTCTAGGAAGGTTTTTGGTAAAAGATTGTGGAAGAGAGTTTTTAGAAAGATTTTTGGGGAACGTTTTTAGAAAGTGGATTTTGGGGAGAGGATTTTGGAAATGAGTTGAAAAAGGAGATTTTGAAAAATAGATTTTGGAGGGAGTTTTTGAAAACAACTTTGAAGAGGAGAGTTTTAGGAAAGTGTGTTGAAAAAGAGATTTTTAGGAGGAAGGATTTGGAAAAAGAATTTTTAGAAGGTATAAAAACATCTCACTTTTTTAAAGCAATTCTAACCATAAAAGGGCTAGAACCACTTTAGGAAAGCGGTTTTGGAAAACAATAAGATTTGAAAATATGGACCATATTGGTCACTTTTAATGTAACACTTTCCTAAAGCAACCCTAGCCATGGAAAGGCTAGAATCACCCTAGAATTGTGATTTTGAAAACAAGTTTTTGAAAAAGAGATTTTGATGCAATTTTGAAAATAAGTTTGAAAACGGTTTTGAAAACGAATTTTGGAAGATGCAAGACTATGATATGCACAATGCAATTTGGGGTCGTGAACATACAAGGCTATGGCTTCACCACAAAATCAAAGGGGCCGAACCCACGTGGTTTTTGGTTAGACTAGAAGAAAGCCCCCGACACGGTGACTCTCCAATAGCCCAATCCTACGCACGGACCGGGAGTCCTCTTGTTTCAAGCATGCAAAGAAAGGGGGGAAAGAGATGGGGGGGATTAAAATAGAGAAAACCCAAGTGGGTTAGGAGAGAGAAGAGAGAGGGGGGAAGTGCGGAAATTTAAATAGGGAGCCTACCGTATGTCTTATTTATTTTGCGCGCCGTGCTGTCTTCGGTCTTCAGTCTTCGTCTTGATCTTCACCTTTAGTCTTCAAGAGTTGTCTTCAAGCTTTGGATTGTAGCTCCTCAAGTTTTCAAAGGATGGTTGAAGGCTAGTGTATGAGTGTATGGGGGTGTGTATGAGTGTATAGGAGGCTAGGGTTTGTGTAGGGTGGCTAGGGTTTGGAGAAACCTAAGGAGGCTAGGGTTTAGGAGGTGCTCGAGCTCTATATATCAAAACATATGATTTTTAGGTTGACTTTGCGGATCCTTTTCACGTTGAATGAGGCTCTGTATTTATAGATGTTGGATAACACTGGCGCCTGTTGCAGTGGCGCCAAGTCAAAGTTTACACTAGCGCCACTAGGAGTGGCGCCAGGCATTTAGGAAATGTTTAAGGTCAGCAAGCAACGTATTTTTGACTAGATTTGGGCGCCTGCACTAGTGACTACCATGCAATCTTTAGCCTGGCTTCACTAAGAGTGACTCCGGAAAGTCCAGGAATGATTTGAAGGAGCCGGGAATGACCCGGAAGGCCGAAAAGGAGCAGGAAAACTTAAAATAGTGTCCTGGAGGTATTTGACTTGCAAAGTGAGGATAAAATGTGTCGGAAAGGTTGACCGGGCCTTTAGAGGCAAAACGGTTAATCGGACCAGGAAACTGCCAAGACAAACTCAGACTGTCCCGGAAGAAGACTTGAGATTTGAAAACATTATTGAGAATGTTCCCAGAGGTTGCCAGTTTGATTTCCAGAGCCGGCGTGGTTGGAAAAGGAGACTAGCCCCCAAGGGGTGAAACGGTCATTTCACACCCAGTTGGCCGGAACTGACTCGGAATGATCCGGAAAGGTAAAAGGAAGTTGAGAACACTATAAAAAGTAGTCTCAGGATGTTACCGGTTTGATACCCAGAGCCGGTGTGGTCGAAAAAGGAGACCGGCCCACTAGGGGCAAAACGGTCATTTCGCACCGAGTTGGCCGGAACTGACTTGGAATGATCCGGAAAGGTAAAAGGAAGTTGAGAACACTATAAAAAGTAGTCTCAGGAGGTTACCGGTTTGATACCCAGAGCCGGTGTGGTCGAAATAGGATACCGGCCCACTAGGGGCAAAACGGTCATTTTGTACCGGGTTGGCCGGAACTGACTCGGAATGATCCGGAAAGATAAAGGAAGGTTGAGAGTACTATAAAAGCAATCTCAGAGGGTTACCGCTTTGATACCCAGAGCTGGTGTGGTTCTCGGGGCATTCGGATGCCTAGGGGCAAAATGGTCATCTTGACCAGAAAGTCTCAGAAAAGGTCCAAAGGGCAGTTTGGCCATTTTCACCGAAGTGGGCTAATAAGCACTAGTGTTGACCTGGGTTTTGAGTTTTTCCGCCACTCTAACGGCGATCGTCGCGACACAAGGGTTTGTTGCCAATTCCCTATATCGACCTATTTGTGAGTATTTCCGCTACTCTAACGGTTTTGTGAGTAGTTTCGCTACTCGGACCGTCTCGAGGAATAAACTGTCTCGAGAGAGGGATTGGAAAGGGGACTTACCGTCTCCAAAGAGACGTGCCTGAGTTGGAACCGTCTCAAGGAATAAACTGTCTCGAGAGTGGGATTGGAAAGGGGTCTTACCGTCTCCGAGGAGACGTGCTTGGGTTGGAACCGTCTCGAGGAATAAACTATTTCGAGGGTGGGATTGGAAAGGGGTCTTACCGTCTCCGAAGAGATGTGCCTGGATTGGAACCGTCTCGAGGAATAAACTGTCTCGAAAGTGGGATTGGAAAGGGGTCTTATCGTCTCCGAAGAGACGTGCCTGGAGTGGAACCGTCTCGAGGAATAAACTATCTTGAGAGAGGGATTGGAATCGGAAAGGAAAGGACAATGCCCCTATGGGCATTTTGGTCATTTTGCCTCTATTTGGGCCTGACAGGCCCGCGAAGCGATGGAAAGACGGAATTTGGACCTAAAGAATTGGTTTCGATGGGAATATGCCCACAATGACTTGAAAACAAGTCTGGATGGAGTGTAGATTGTCTAGCGGTCAAAAATGGGGTGGTTACATATATGTGTGTGTGTGTGTGTGTGTGTTCCCCTTGCTTAACCCACTAGTGCTTTGCTGAAAGCAAAAAATTTATTGTCAACCCTGATCCAAAATCATTCCCTTACATTGGTGCAAACAGATAACTGAATACTCAGTAAAGAATATCTCTTATCTAACATTAAGCTGAAGCAACGTAAAGGCTCTGTGGATTAAGCAATCCAATTCAAAATGAAGAGAGACCCTCATTTTATTTCCTTGTCCAATCATAAGCAACCTTTTTCAAACCGCTTAAGCCAGTTACATTTCCTTTTAAGCCCCAACCAAGTAATCACCACCCATAATGGGTTAGAATAAGTACTAAGAGAAATTACAGCCAAATAAGAGGGTTATAATAGTATCTACCTCAAGAAACAAGGAGGAAGGTAAAAAAGACAAGCCGTCATAAGGCAAGAAGAAGTGAAGAAAAGGTATATAAAAAAAACCTTTAGTAAGGACAACCAGTAAGCTAAAAGAGGAGATAAGGAAGCCTAGTAGAAGTAGTAGGTTTGAGCCTTTACTTTTTTTTTTTGCAAAACCCAGAACCATGGCTTACATTACAACCGTAACAAAGTCCTCTCTGATTAAAAAGGGATTGCTTGATCTAAATGAATCAGACGTGTTACCAAGGCAAAGGAAGGATATTGGGGGACGAACCTCCGCTAGAAGACCGACTAAGGATGGTATGGATCTAAACCCTACTTAAAGCAACATTAAATTTGAGACTACATATCCCATTAATTTTCAAAACCCCATAACTTAGCCTACATTATTGTCCTAAAACAAAGCCTCCTCAGATTGAAAGACTGGCTACTTATTGTAAGCACCCCATTTTTTACCGCTCGGCAGTCTATACTTCGTCCAGACTTTTTTTCAAGTCACTGTGGGTGTATTCCAACTGAAACCAACTCTCTAAGTCCAAATCCTGTGTGTCCATCGCTTCGGGGGCCCGTCAGGCCCAAATAGAGGCAAAATAACCAAAATGTCTTTAGGGGCATCGTCCTTTCCTTTCCGACTCTAATCCCTCTCTCGAGACAGTTGATTCTTTGAGACGGTAAATCTATTCTAAATCAGGCACGTCTTTTTGAAGACGGTAAGACCCCTTTCCAATTCGTCTCTCGGGACAGTTTATTCCTCGAGACGATTCCAACTCAGGCACGTCTTTTCGAAGACGATAAGACCCCTTTCCAATCCCTCTCTCGAGACAGTTTATTCCTCGAGACGGTTCCAATTTAGGCACGTCTTTTCGAAGACAGTAAGACCCCTTTCCAATCCCTCTCTCGGGACAGTTTATTCCTCGAGATGGTTCCAAATCAGGCATGTCTTTTCGAAGATGGTAAGACCCCTTTCCAATCCCTCTCTCGAGACAGTTTATTCCTCGAGACGGTTCCAAATCAGGCACGTCTTTTCGGAGACGGTAAGACTCCTTTCCAACCCCTCTCTCGAGACAGTTTATTCCTCGGGACGGTTCCAAATCAGGCACGTCTTTTTTAAGGCGGTAAGACCCCTTTCCAATCCCTCTCTCGAGACAGTTTATTCCTCAAGACGGTCCGAGTAGCGAAAATACTCGAAAATATCACAACTGTTAGAGTAGCAGAAATACTCATAAATAGGTCGATATAGGGAGTTGCCAACAAACTCCTGTGTCACGACGACCGCCGTCAGAGTGGCGGAAACACTCAAAACCTAGGTCAACACCAGTGTCTGTTAGCCTACTTTGGTGAAAAATGACCCAACTGCCCTTTGGACCTTTTCCGAGACTTTCTAGTCAAGATAACCATTTTGCCCCTAGGCATCCGAATGCCCCGGGAACCACACCGGCTCTGGGTATCAAACTGGTAACCCTCCTGAGAATACTTCTTATAGTATTCTCAACCTTCCTTTACCTTTCCGGATCATTCCGAGTCAGTTCCGGCAACCCCGGTATAAAAAGACCGTTTTGCCCCTGGTGGGCCGGTCTCCTTTTTCGACCACACTGGCTCTAGGTATCAAACCAGTAACCTTCTGAGACTACTTTTTATAGTATTCTCAATCTTCCTTTATCTTTTCAGATCATTCTAAGTCAGTTCCGGCAAACCCGGTACAAAAATGACCGTTTTGCCGCTGGTGGGTCGGTCTCCTTTTCCGACCACGCCGGCTTTGGGAATCAAACCGGCAACCTCTGGGAACATTCTAAATAATGTTTCTAGTTCCCAAGTCTTCTTCCGGGACAGTCCAAGTCTGTCCCAATAGTTTCTCGGTCTGATTGAACGTTTTGCCCCTAAAGGCCCGGTCAACCTTTCCGACCCATCTTATTCTTATTTCTCAAGTCAAATACCTCAAGGACACTATTTTAAGTGTTCCTGCTCTTTTCTGGCCTTCCGGGTCATTCCTAACTCCTTCAAATCATTCCCGAACTTTTCGAAGTCACTCCTAGTGAAGCCAGGCTAAAAATTACATGGTAGTCACTAGTACAGGCGCCCAAATCTAGTCAAAGATATGTTGCTTGCCGACCTTAAATATTTCCTAAATGGCTGGTGGCGCCAAGCCAAAAATTGGCCTGGTGCCACTCCTAGTGGCGCCAGTGTAAATTCTGGCTTGGCGCCACTACAACAGGCGCTAGTGTTGTCCAACCTCTATAAATACATAGCCTCCTCCAACGTGAAAAGGATTCATCAACTCAGTGTAAAAATCATATAATTCGATACACAGAGCTCGAACACTCCCTAAACCCTAGCCTCCTTGGGTTTTCCAAACCCTAGCCACTATACACAAACCCTAACCTCATATACACTCCTATACATCCCCATACACTCATACACTAACCTTCAACTCTCCTTCCAAGACTTAAAGAGTTGCAATCTGAAGTTTGAAGCTTGAAGACAACTCTTGAAGATTAAAGACGAAAATCAAGACGAAGACCGAAGAAAGCAAAGCGCGCAAAATAAACAAGATACAAGGTAGGTTCTCCATTTAAATTTTCGCACTTCCCCCCTCTCTCTTCTCTCTCCTAACCCACTTGGATTTTCTCTATTTTAATCCCCCATCTCTTTCCCTCCCTTTCTTTGCAAGCTTGAAACAAAGTGATTCCCGATCCATGTGTCAGATTGGGCTATTGGAGAGTCACCGTGTCAGGGGCTTTCTTCTAGTCTAACCAAAGACTACGTGGGTTTAGCCCCCTTGATTATGTGGTAAAGCCTTAACCTTGTATGTTCACGACCCCAAAATTGCATTGTGCATATCATGGTCTTGCATCTTCCAAAAGTCGTTTTCAAAGTTATTTTCAAAATCGTTTTCAAACTTGTTTTCAAAATTGCATCAAAATCCCCTTTTCAAAAAATTGTTTTCAAAACCACAATCCTAGAGTGATTCTAGCACTTCCATGGCTAGGATTGCTTTAGGAAAGTGTTACATTTAAAGTGACCAACATGGTCCATATTTTCAACTTTTGTTGTTTTCAAAACCACTTTCTTAAAGTGGTTCTAGCCTTCTTATGGTTAGAATCGTTTTAGGAAAGTGAGATGTTTTTATACCTTCTAAAAACTCTCCTTCCAAATCCCTTCTCCTAAAAATCTCTTTTTCAACATACTTTCCTAAAACTCTCCTTTCCAAAATTGTTTTCTAAAAACTCTTTCCAAAAATCTATTTTTTATCAAAACTTCTTTTTTCAACTCCTTTCCAAAATGCTCTCTTCATGGTCCACTTTCCAAAAACACTCCCTAAAGATCTTTCTAAAAACTCTCTTCTCAAAATCTTCATTGTAGAAATTCCCCTCTAGGATTTTCCTTCTAAAATCTTTGTTTCCAAAAACACACTTTCCAAAAACCTCCTTCTCTTTAAAATCTTTTTTCAAAAACTCTATCTTCAAATTCACTTTCCAAAAACTCCTCCCTAGGATTCCCTTCTAGAAAACCTTCGTTTCTAAAAATGTACTTTCCAAAAATCCTCTTTCCTTAGAACCCAAGTCAAGCCCTAGAACTCACAATTAGGAAACCCTAATTTTCTTTCCAAAAACATGATTTTCAAACTTTGTCCCAAACCTAGATTTCCAAAATCTCTCGTTTTCTACACCACAAACTATACACATTTCCAAAACCTCTTTTCTACGTTAAAATTCTACACTTTCAAATCTAGGGTTTCTAGAATCTCCCTTTCCAAATCCTTGCCAAATCTTATCTTTCCTTTAGAAAATCAAATCAAATATTCCCCTTTAGGAAACCAAATCCAATCCTCCGTTTTTGGAAACGAAATCAAACTTTCTCTTTTAGAAACCAAATCCAATCCCTTCCTAATCCAACTCTTTCCTAATTCAAATCCCTCCTAAACTTCTGCTTTCCTAAACCTTAAGTTTCCAAAACTTGAATATAAAAATCTTTCCTAAAATTTTAAAATTCAACCATTTCCTAATTCTACCTTCTTTTCAAATCTTAAGTTTTCAAACCTAAGTTTTCAAACCTTTCCTAAATTCAAACCTTTCCTAATTTCAAGATTTTCTAAAATTCAAACTCTAAAACTTTCTAAATCTTAAACTTTCCAAATTTCAAATCCTTCCAAATTTCAAAACTTTCTAAACTCAAAACTTTCTTATTTTCAAAGCTTCCTTGTTTTTTAAACTTTCCAACTTTCAAAACTTTCTTGATTTAAAATCTTTCTAAAATTCTAAACTTTCCAAATTTAAAATTTTCTTAAATTGAAACTTTCCAAATTCTAAACCTTTCTTAATCTAAACTTTTCCTAATTCAAAACATTTCTAAATTCAACACTTTCCTATTTCAAAACCTTTTCTAAAACAACAATTTCCTAATTTCGAAACTTTTCTAATTCGAAAACTTTCTAAAAATAAAGCTTTCCTAAATCGGACCTTTCCTAATTCAAACATTTTTTAAATCTAATCTTTCCTAATCTCATAAACCTTCCAAGTCAAGTCAAATCTTTCCTAAGTCTAGGTTTCCTAAACCTCCATCTTTCCAAAACAAGTCTAAATCTTTCTTCCAAGTTCTATCTTTTCAAATCAAAATTCAATCTCTTCAATTCTAGAATTCTAAATTTCAATTTTCAATCTTCTATTCAAAGTTCAATCTCTCAATCTTCTAATCCAATTTCCAATTCAATCTCTTTTCCTAATCAAATCTTCTATTTTTAATTAGACTCTGGTCCGAACTACGACTCACCTAATTCCTCCAAAAGGATACGTAGGCAACCCTCATGGGTGCGGTCACAACTTCTTTCAAATTTCAAATTCCTCCATCTCTTCCAAATTTCAAATTCCAAAATATTTCCAAATCTCCAATCTATTTTCAAATTTTCAATTTCAAATTTCTATTTTCAAATTTCTACTTTCAATTTCCAAAACTTTTCAATTTCAAATCTATCCAATTTCAAATCTCTTTCAAATCAAATCAATTTCTTTTCAAATTTATTTCCAAATCTATTCTCCAACTCCCTCTTATTTTGCACTTGCATCCCATGCATCATTTCTTTTCAAACATTGTTTTTCAAAGTGAATAGGATTGAACATTAGTTAGTTAAAGACTCTCATAGGTGAATCTAGGGTAGATTGACATGTAGGTACCAAAAGGGCGGGGTAAGGTGATGATTTAGTGCGTCTTCCTTACACGTAACCAACCTCCGAACCTAGAATCACTGTTTTCAAAGACCAAAACGGAGTTATTTTTCAAAAAGGGCTAAATGTTTTCCAAAGGTTGCCAAACAACCTGTTTTCTTAAAAACCCTCTCTTGAGGAGATATTTTCAAAATCGTTTTTCAAAACCCTAAGTGTAG
The DNA here is from genome assembly GCA_033060915.1 of Euryodendron excelsum. Lineage (NCBI taxonomy): Eukaryota > Viridiplantae > Streptophyta > Magnoliopsida > Ericales > Pentaphylacaceae > Euryodendron > Euryodendron excelsum. Next base: position 19,037,342 of record CM065379.1, on the reverse strand, counting down.
TTTTCAGATTATGCTTAGTTTTTAGGTGACCTAACTCACCTTAATCAAGTTAGGTGGCGACTCCAAACTTTTTCCAAAAGCCCTTTATTCAAACTTATTTTCAATTCAAACCTAGTCGCACTCATTTTTCTAAGAGGGTTAGTTCTAACGAGAGAGTACAACATTTTTCCCGCTTGTGTGAGTATTCCTCGAGTGCGAAAAATCTGAGCGCGACAGCTGGCGACTCCACTGGAGACACTTAGAGGGTTAGGCCGTAGTCATGTCTCTTTACCCTTCACCCATGTAGAATCTTCAATTAACTTGGTTCAATCCTATTCACTTTAAATTTTCAAAATTATTTTAAAAAACACACGCATTTATTCATATTATCTTGTATTATGTTTCTCATCCACATATTAACACTTGCATCTTTGTTTTGTAGGTACACATTTTGTTTCAATTTTACTAACTGCTATGCATGAATGTGATGAACATGATGAATGGGAGTTGTTGGGCTCTTTCCTCCACTTTTAAAAATCACACACACATTGCATGTGCACTTGCATTATGCATACTTGCATTATTACCCTGATATGTCCTTTCTAGTTAGAAAGGGGGAACGGTATATTGGTTGTGGGCAAGATGCTGTGTCAGTTTCTTTGTCTACGGCCTCTTGATGGTTCCCCCGCTCAGATCACCAACCGATCATGGCACCACCTCAGGGAGTGGGCCTAGGTTTGAAGATCCGGGGACCGAGCCTTTCTAGGACGCATTAGTCAACCCTCAACCTCATACTCATATAGACACCATGCATAACCGAACCTCTGCCGGATTTAAGACACGAGCACCATTTTCAAAATCACGGAGGAAAGTGCGACTTCTCTTACTTTCATTTATACCTGCTTATTCCTGCTGTTATACTGACTATATTCATACTGTTATAATGCATGTTTAACTACTCATGCATGCACGTTTGTCTTGCTATTGCATTTCTCTCTCCTTATACTCTTTGCATACCCATGTTCATGCATTCCATATTCCATGTCAAGACAAGAGTTCCGAGTAACTCAAGTCACTGCATTCTCATGCATATGATCAACCCATTGAGAGTGACACCAAGGTCACTCTCCCTTGCATTAAACCTACCCAAACCCTATGGGTTCTCGCGTAACCTTAAGGACTCATTGCATGCATCTCAATTCATTCCATAAGAGGGGCCCCAATCCCTCTATGCTCACGGAGATAGGGTTGCCAAGAAGGCAAGGGGCAATCAATCAACAAGGTCTCTCAGCGACCTCCTCGACATCAAATCCAATGAAAGCGGATCCGAAGACTCAAGAGTAGTTTAGGTTTTCCCTTTATAAAAGTAGATAGGTGAAAGTCCAAAGGAAAATGTTCCCCCTCCCCCTATTAAAATGTATTTCAATTCTTTTGTATCTCAAACCCAAAATTTAATGTACTTCTTTATTTTTATGAATAAATGCATGGATGATTGAAGGTTCCTACTTGACGGTAAGGTGTCTGCATACAGGGGCAAACCCCCTATCTCCAAAAGTGAGCCAATACATCATGGCTAGTTTCCCTCCTAAAGAGGGGCACCTTAGGACATGCATTACATAGATTTCTCTAAGAACCAAACTCTAATTTGTAACTGTTGTCATCATTGTTATAGGTAATGAATACTAGTCCAACATCCTCCATAATAGTGAACGCCATGGTTCACAAGCTTCAGGAGAACATACCATTGGAAAGCGGGAATGTTAGCAAGAACCCCCTGTGCAACCCACTTACCGCAATCTCATAAGGGACAATTCCTGCCTTGGAGGAGCCCGAATACCAAGATCATTCCTTCCTAACCATGCAATCATTTCAACCCAACATGAACCTAACCATAAGAGCCTTACTGGACTCTTCCCATTATCACCTTGTCCATACTATGTTATTCGAACCTAAACCCATGATCGTTATGGCTCGACCTGAACCTCAAAGCAACAACCAAGGAGACATACAACCTAAGCTACCTTTAGTCTTGTCAAAGAAGCCGATTGTGCCCACCACTCTACCCGTCTTCACCAACCCTTCACCTGTGGCAATCCCTTTGCTCATAAATCCAAGGATAACTCTTCCCACCATAACCCAAACACCAATACCCAGTCGTCATAACATCCCATGGAATTACCCACCTGATAAGGGCACCGAAGATACCGTACTACCTTCTAGCCTTCATCAGAAAGTCAAGTTCATCGTGGGCTCCAAGCTAATCTCCATTTCGTTGAAAAAGAGCTCGCTGTATACAAGGCTGATATCATTGCATCTAACACTGAACTGCCCTCTTGTTTTCAATCGTTCGAATATATCACTGTTGTGCAGAAAGAAGATCAAGTGGAGCCAAAATATTCCAGGAACTCTCAGATGGTAGTACAGTATTTTAAAGCAAATGGCTTCCATCCGGGCAAAGGCTTAGTGAGATGTTTACAAGGAAGACCTGAAATTATAGAAATACCGTCAGCTAAACCCACCTTTGAGTTGGGGTATGAACCCACAAGAAAGGAGAAAATAGAAGCAGCGCAGAAGAAGAGGGCTGATAAGAAAGCTAACGTGGAACTCTCAGACCAATTCAAGCAGTTGGACATGGGGGAAGGAATACCTATATTAAGTAAGAAGAAGAGAAAGGTCCAAGAAGAAGCGCCCGTCATGACGGCCAGCATTGGAGTAACCCAAGATGGATCCATTCGAGTGATGTTGCCAGGCGAAAAGTTACATAATTGGGCTAGCAAAGACATCATCCGTGCTCGCAAGTTTTGGTACAAAGCCCATTAGAGCAAGATCCTGGAGCAACTGATTCGCCATAAACAAACTTTGTCCTTTTAAATTTATTTGTCTTAACCTTTTAAAATCAAGTTATCAATGAAAAATATTCCTTTCTTGTTTGATTTATTGTACACTATTTTCCATGCCAGGGACCCTTGCATCCAATATCTTACTCAGCTAATCCGGAGAATGCCAACCTTGATAAATGATGACTTGAACACCGAGTTTGATTACCAACAATTGGGGATTGAAGAAGATGTAAATTTTATGGAGGAGGTGCCAGAGGAAATTCGGGAACAAATAGAAAGACATGAGAATCGTAATACCCCAAACATTGAGGAAACGGAAACCGTTAATTTAGGAAATGAAGGGGATCCGAAAGAGCTTAGAATCGGTACAGGCCTAGATCAATGGTAGCGTAAAGAATTATTGGAACTTTTGCGTGCATACTTGGATATTTTTGCATGGTCCTATCAAGATATGCTCGGACTAGATGAATCCATTGTGGAACATAGACTACCCTTGGATCCGCAAATGAAACTTTTTAAGCAAAAGCTAAGAAGATTGAAACCCGAATGGAGCCTGAAGATCAAGGAGGAGGTGATTAAACAATTCCAGGCAGGATTTCTGCAAGTAGTAGAGTATCCTTAATGACTGGCTAATATTGTCCCGGTACCTAGGAAAGATGGCAAGGTGCGGATGTGCATTGACTTTCGGGACCTCAACGGGGCCAGTCCAAAGGATGATTTTCCTCTTCCACACATAGACTTGCTTGTTGACAACACGGCCGGTCATGGAATGTTTTCCTTCATGGACGGTTTTTCAGGATATAATCAAATCAAGCTGGCTGAAGAGGATCGGGAGAAGACTGCTTTCATTACCCCCTAAGGAGTATACTATTATAAAGTCATGCCATTCGGGCTTCGCAACACAGGGCAACCTACCAAAAAGCCATGGTAACTTTATTCCATGACATGATGCATCAGGAAGTAGAGATCTATGTGGATGACATGATCGTCAAGTCCAAGCAGCGGAAAGACCACCTGTTCAACTTACGGAGGGTGTTTGATCGTCTCCGTAGATATCAGCTTAAGCTAAATCAGGCTAAATGCACATTCAGAGTATCTTTAGGGAAACTGCTTGGGTTTATAGTTAATGAAAAGGGGATAGAGGTTGATCTTGCCAAAGTAAAATCCATTGTTGAAATGCCTACACCAAAAGGGGAAAAGGAGGTTCGATCTTTTCTAGGAAAGTTGAACTTTATTAGCAGGTTCATCGCCCAAATGACCCACCTGTGTGAACCTATTTTCAAGCTCCTTAAGAAAGACGTTCCAAAAGAGTGGGATGATAACTGTCAAATAGTGTTTGAGAAAATTAAAGAATATCTTCGAAATCCCCCTATCCTAGTGGCACCAACCCTAGGACGTCCTTTGTTAATGTACATGTTAGTGTTAGATACTTCTATGGGATGCGTCCTGGGGCAGCATGATGAAACAGCAAGAAAAGAGCAAGCCATTTACTACCTCAGTAAGAAATTTCTGCTATATGAAGCGAAGTATTCCGATCTCGAGAAGACCTGCTGCGCATTAACCTGGGCAGCTCACAGGTTTCGACACTACATGCTCTATCATACCACCTTCCTCATCTCTGAAATGCATCCCCTCAAGTATATATTCGAGAAACCAACTCTGTCCAGCAGCATTGCTCGTTGGCACATGATCTTGTCAGAATTCGACATTGTATTCACTACTCGTAAAGCAGTCAAGGGGCAGGTGATAGCTGATTATCTGGCCGAGAACCCTATTGATGATTATCAATCCATGGAGCCCCAATTTCTTGTTGAAAATATACTATGCGTTGATGGTGCATCTGAAGAGCAAGAACCAGCCAGATGGAAGATGTTTTTCGATGGTGCTGCTAACAAAAAGGGAGCCGGCATTGGGGCAGTAGTAGTGTCAAGAACAGGCAGTCATTATCCTATTGTGGTTAAGCTACAACTTAAACTCTGCACCAATAACATCGCCGAATATGAGGCTTGCATCCTGGGGTTAAGATTGGCATTAGAAATGAAGATTGATGAATTAGTTGTTCTCGGCGATTCAGATTTGGTCATTCAGCAATCCAAGGACATGTACCAAACTCGAGATGCCAAACTTTCCCCGTGTCATCAATAGGTTAAAGATTTATATCAGCTATTTAAAAATGTGGATTTTTGTCACGTACCCCGAACAGAGAACAGCTTCGCTAATGCCTTGGCTACGTTAGCTGCAGCAATCAAGGTCGACAGGGGCATTAAAATACCCCCCCTACAGATCTTTACCAGGGATGTCCCCTCCTATTGCCTGCACACAACTATTGAACCCCATGAGAAACCATGGTTTTATGACATCCAGAGGTATATCCAAGCCAAGACGTTCCCCGATGCGCCAACACAACGCGATAGGAAAACCATTTGTCGTTTGGCAGGACACTACTTCATGGCTGGAAATGAGCTTTTCAGGAGATCATGGTTTGGACCTCTAAGATGTGTCAATACCGCCGAAGCCAAAGTCATTATGGGGGAAGTGCACGAGGGAGTTTGCGACCCCCACATGAATGGCCACACGCTTGCAAAGAAGATTCTCCGGACAGAGTATTACTGGTCAACAATGGAGTTAGATTGCATTAGATACGTTCTTCGGTGTCACAAATGTCAGATACATGGGGATAAGATCAAAGCACCGTCGACTGAGCTCCATTCTATGTCAGCCTTATGGCCTTTTTCTATATGGGGAATAGATATGATTGGCCCAATCACTCTTAAAGCTTCTAACGGCCATCGCTTCATCCTGATCGCCATTGATTATTTCACTAAATGGGTGGAAGCCGTCTCTTACATCCATGTCACCAGGAGGGTCGTAGAAAGGTTCATAAAAAATCACATCATCTGCCGGTATGGGATTCTCGAGTCACTCATTACTGACAATGCTTCCAATATGAACAACGAGTTGATATCAAAGCTATGCCAAACATTTCGCATTACTCACCAAAATTCGATCACTTACCGGCCCTAGATGAATGGAGCAGTAGAAGCAGCCAACAAGAACATTAAGAGAATACTCCGAAAAATGATTGACAATTACAGAGATTGGCATGAGAAACTTCTGTTTGCACTGATGGCTTACCGAACTACTATGAGGGTCTCCACCGAAAGTACCCCTTTCGAGCTGGTCTACGGCACCGAGGCGGTCATCCCTGTTGAGATTGAGATTCCTTTTTTATGGATCTTAACAGAAACCAAACTAGATGAAGTAAAATGGATTAAAGACCGGTATGCCCAACTCTGTTTGTTGGATGAGAAGCGGTTAGCTGCGGTTTATCACGCTCAATGCTATAGAAGGCGAATGGCCAGAGCATTTGATAAGAAAGTACGGCCTCGATTGTTCCAACCAGGAGATTTGGTGCTCAAGAAGGTGATCCCCCATCAAGAGGCAGCACAGGGGAAATTTGCTCCAAACTACGAAGGGCCATTCATGGTAAAGAGGGTCTTGTTCGGAGGAGCTCTCATTTTGGAGGAAATGGATGGCTAAGAATTCCCTAGCCCATTGAATTTAGATGCTGTCAAACACTACTACATATGATTTCGAAAGTTAGATCTTTGGGTGTTTCTGTGAAGAAGCAATAAAATCTACTCTCCTTATTCTCCACTAATCAATAAGGTAGTGTTTCAAGGTTAAAGCTCTATGGACTAAACGATTTAATTCCAAGATGACGAGGGGCCCTCATTTCTTTTTCTATTCAATTAAAAAGTATATATATATAACCTTTGTCAAACCTTTAGAGCCGGTTACTTTCTTTCAGGAACATTCCCCCAATAAAATGATCATGTTAAGTCAAAGTAGAGGCACTGAAAAAAAAAAAAACCTTAAAGTACTACTTTAAGTTTACACAAATATTGATATTAACGTCATTGGCAAAAAAAAAAAAAAAAAGGCGTGCAGTAAAAAGAAAGATGGGAATACGCAGGAAAAAGTGCCATTGAACCAAAAACTATTGATGGTGATCACTAGTAGAGTGGTAGGCTTGAGCCTTTTCTTTTTCTTTCAAAAGTAAAAACCTACACCACAAACCCTAAAAGTCCTCTTAGATTAGAGTTAAATTGATTAGTCCAAATGAGCTTACTAAAATATGCCATTGGCTGGAGAATGATGCAAGTAGCATTTAGGAGCTTCACAACAGAAACTTGAGACCAAGCTGAGGAAAGAGAGAAAAGTTAAGCGCTTCCCGAGGATGCGGTGAAAACCTGAAAGGGCGCCGTAGGTAAAAAGGTAGGGATGTGGCAAGATACAAAACTGTCGACCCTGGTGAAAACCTGCAAAGGCACCTTGGTGCAAAAATGACAGAGCTGGGACTGGTGAAAACCCTCAGGAGCACTAGTAGTAAAAATAGCAAAAAAAAGGGGGGGGGGGGGGGTGGGAGCAAGAGATTTAGATATAAAAAATAGCTCGAGCTACTGCATTCCCCAGAAGTTAAGCTATGAAAGCAACAGTGTAAAGGTCAAAAGACGTCTCGAAAGGCATTCTCCGGCTTAGCCCAGTTAGGGTTAAAGGAAGCAGGGATCCCTTTCGCGGGACAATCAGTGAGTTAGAGAATCAAACGAAAGGGAGTTATTTTTCATTAAGCTGCAATTCTCATTTAATTTTTTTCCAAATTTGTTGCTATACTAATCATGCAGGGAAGTCATACCAAAAGTGCGGGAGGTCATGAATTCATAAGATAAAAAGAGGCATAACACTAAACAAAGTATGTTTTTCTACAAATGCAGAAATTAGCAAATCTAAGAGCGAGGGGCAAAAATATATCGCTTCCCGTCGTCATCAGAGGAGGAATCAACTACGCAGGGATCCACTGGCTCACCCGTCACAAGAGGAGCACTCGAAGAAGTACCAGCTGCAGGAGACCCGGGCCGGCCTCGCTCATAGTCCACACATCTAGCCAGAAGCATGTCCCTCTCTCGAGTAAGGGACTCCATAGTCTCCCGCAAAGATTGGCTATCCATCACATCACCCTCTAGGGAAGGAGAACTGCCTAGAGCGCCTCGTGGCCTCCTCGATCTGGCTGCTGCTAGCTGCCTCTCCAATGAAACTATCTCAGCGTCTCTCATCCTCAACCGGTCATGCAACATCCGTATCAAACGACAGTTCTCCCGCCTGTGACAATGCCCTTGAACAATCATAGTAGTCAAGAAGTCGGTATACCCTACGGGAGGTAAAGGAGTCTCAATGAGAAGATCCCCAAGTCTACTGGGACCCAACACGTAGTGTTGAAGCCAATAATGATAGGCCTTGGTCGCAAGGGGCATGACAGAGAAGGGACCATCATCATCAACGTGAAGAAGCAAAGATCTCCATGTACCCATAACTTTCTCCACCAATGCTCTAGGAATCGACGCCCCAAAGACAAGAGTAAACTCGGCTGTAGAAGCTAAATAAGGGATATCCTGACTCCTACCAAGTTGATGCAAAACTCGAATACCGAAGAAAGGGGCAATGCCCCGCAAGCCTGCTAAGGGCACGAAGGCCCTCTTGGAAGGTCGAACTCTCAAGCAATACCTACCGACCAGTCCTGAATACCACCGAACAATGCCCGACCTCATGCTCTGAAGATAGTCAGCCCAGGATGCAGCGGTCTGAGGAAATCTCCCCTCATCTGCCATGACACCGTGAGATCTCGCCAGGGAATGTATATGGTCGAGCTCAGGATACCACGTGTGCTGAAACAAAGGTGTAACAAACAAGTGACCAATCGCCCAAAGCTGGAAGAGAGTAGCGCTTCCCCGGAAACGAGCGTAAAGGGTTTGCTGGAATCTCGTAAGACTCACGAAGGTCTCCCCTACAATCATAGGAGCATAGGAATACCCCTTACAGATTAAGGCCAGTGGTGCACAGAGTCAACAGTCCACTAAATCATCCTCTCAGGGGAACACCAAAAAAGTTCAGCAGAAGCAAGGCCAAAGCAACCATACGAGAAACAGCCCAGTCCTGGGAAGTGTGCCACTCACCTGAATGAACTCGCATACCCATGGGAAACTCAAAACGGGAAAAGAGGAACTCTGCTGGGATATAAGGAAACTGGGGCAAAGAAGAAGACGAAAGAACTGTGCGTCTGAATCCGAGCTGGGATGAAACCACTGTGAAACAACCATCCGAAAAGATGGGTCCCATAATGTCAGCAGAAACATCTAGGAAACCAAGAAGAAACCCATACTCGTGAGGAGTAGGGGTAAGCTCGCACTCCCTAAAGCGGAAAAGAGACAAGTCAGGCTGCCAGAAGGGAATCACCGCCTCCATGAGCCCGAGAATGAGCCGCACTGATAGAAGTAAGGCTACCCGACCAAAGGATCAGCGAAAGATATCCTGCTCATTCAGAGGGTAGCTACTGTGCCAAGCTCTCAGTCGACTCAAAACCGAGTCTGCCATCCTGGAAAGGTAAGTTAAGGTAAGAGATGTTAACATACCATGCATACAATTCAAAAAACAGTAAGATAAAATAAACAACTAACACAAACAAAACAAATAAAGGACTTCGAACGATATGTCAAAGCAAATTTCCTACATGCATATTTTGATTTTCCAGTGTCAAATCAAATTTCAAGGATTATCCGTCTTTTTTCCTCAAAAGGATTTTATTTCTAAAACTTTAACCAACTCTTTCCATAATTTCTAAAAAAAAATTTTGGCAAAGTCCAATTTAAAAATGGCCCCTACAACACCCATGACATCAATACAAAATACGGAACATGCACTTTCCAACATAACAATCACATAACAACAGTACTCATGCACATTTTTTAATTTTTCAAAATTTTTAAAACACATGTTATATTTTTCAAAGAAATTAATGGTTTTCAAACGTCTCCCAAAATTTTTCAAAATCACCTCAAATGTTTTCTAAAATATTCCAATATTTTTTCAAATTTCAAACTTTAAAAATTTCATCAATCTCTCAAGTTTTCTTAATTTTTCTAATTTTCTAAATATTTTTCTATTTTTCAAAAAATCAAAAATTCACCGAGTTTTCAAAAAATCACGAAACTTCATACGGTTGTTAAACGCATTTTTCTAAGGCACTTTGCACAAAAATATAGCCAGAAAACCCAATGCCCAAGTCGGTACGAACAAATTTCTTATTCCTGCAGAAAACCCCCTTCGCATAATCATGAAAAGTCATTTAAATTCAATCAAACAAGCACCAAAATGCAAAAATAACTTCACCATCATGTTCAAAATGTATCAAAACATCAATTTTCACTATTCACACATTTCAAACGAAGTTCTACACATCAAAATCAACAAAATTTGAAAGCTCACTTTTTGAAAGTTCTCTGGTGAAATCTTCTCTTCCGGCGACTTTTCCGGTGACGTGGTTTCCTTCCGACAATCACCCATGGTCTCCAAGAAGCACTCCTTCAATATCCAAGACGGATTCCTCGCAATGCCTCAGAAATTTGCGAAAACTCTTCAAATCCCATAGGTGTTCGAGCTAGAAAATTTTTTGGTTTTGATCCTAAGCTTGGCGCCACTAGCAGAGGCGCCAAGGTTTTTTGGCCAAAAGCGCCACTACTAGTGGCGCTAGTTGCAAAATTCGGGCAGTTTTGCCCTTTTTCCCGCCAAAACTCATTTTCGAAGGCCTTTTTGGCCCGTTATCCATTTTTCCACCCCCGTTGTCGAAAGATTTCCAATGTCCGTCCCTCCGACTGCCTCGCAGTCAAATCGGCAGTCTACACTCCGTCCAGACTTGTTTTCAAGTCACTGTGGGTGTATTCCAACCGAAACCAACTCTCTAAGTCCAAATCCCATGTGTCCATTGCTTTGCGGGCCCGTTAGGCCCAAATAGAGGTAAAATGACCAAAATGCCCCTAGGGGAATCGTCCTTTCCTTTCTGAATCTAATCCCTCTCTCGAGACAGTTGATTCCTCGAGACGGTAAATCTATTCCAAATCTGGCACGCTTTTTCGAAGACAGTAAGTCCCCTTTCCAATTCATCTCTCAAGACAGTTTATTCCTTGAGACGGTTCCAACTCAGACACGTCTTTTCGAAGACGATAAGACCCCTTTCCAACCCTTCTCTCAAGACAGTTTATTCCTCGAGACGGTTCCAATTCAGGCATGTCTTTTCGAAGACGGTAAGACCCCTTTCCAATCCCTCTCTCAGGACAGTTTATTCCTCGAGACGGTTCCAATTCAGGCATGTCTTTTCGAAGACGGTAAGACCCCTTTCCAATCCCTCTCTCGGGACAATTTATTCCTTGAGATGGTTCCAAATCAGGCACGCCTTTTCGAAGACGGTAAGACCCCTTTCCAATCCTTCTCTCGAGACAGTTTATTCCTCGAGATGGTTCCAAATCAGGACGTCTTTTCGAAGACGGTAAGACCCCTTTCCAACCCCTCTCTCGAGACAGTTTATTCCTCGAGACGGTTCCAAATCAGACACATCTTTTTGAAGGTGGTAAGACCCCTTTCCAATCCCTCTCTCGAGACAGTTTATTCCTCGAGACGGTCCGAGTAGCGAAAATACTCGTAAATATCACAACCATTAGAGTAGCGGAAATACTCACAAATAGGTGGATATAGGGAATTGCCAACAAACCTCTGTGTCACGACGACTACCGTCAGAGTGGCGGAAACACTCAAAACCCACGTCAACACCAGTGTCTGTTAGCCCACTTCGGTGAAAAATGACCAAACTACCCTTTGGACCTTTTCCGAGACTTTCCAGTCAAGATGACCATTTTGCCTCTAGGCATCCGAATGCTCCGGGAACCACACTAGCTCTGGGTATCAAACTGATAACTCTCCCGAGAATTCTTCTTATAGTATTCTCAACCTTCCTTTACCTTTCCGGATCATTCCGAGTCAGTTCCGGCCAACCCGGTACAAAATGACCGTTTTGCCCCTAGTGGGCTGGTCTCCTTTTTCGACCACACCGGCTCTGGGTATCAAACTGGTAACCTTCTAAGACTGCTTTTTATAGTATTCTCAATCTTTCTTTATCTTTTCGGATCATTCTGACTCAGTTCCGGCCAACCCGGTACAAAAATGATCGTTTTGCCCCTAGTGGGCCGGTCTCCTTTTCTGACCACGCCGGCTCTAGGAATCAAACCGGCAACCTCTGGGAACATTCTGAATAATTTTTTCAGATCGCAAGTCTTCTTCCGGGATAGTCCAAGTCTGTCTCGGCAATTTCCAAGTCCGATTGACCATTTTGCCACTAAAGGCCCGGTTAACCTTTCCAACCCATCTTATCCTCATTTCTCAAGTCAAATACCTCTAGGACACTATTTTAAGTGTTCCTGCTATTTTTCGGCCTTCCAAGTCATTCCCGGCTCCTTTAAATCATTCCTGGACTTTCCAGAGTCACTCCTAGTGAAGCTATGCTAAAAATTGCATGGTAGTCACTAGTACAGGCGCCCAAATCTAGTCAAAGATACGTTGCTTACTGACCTTAAATATTTCCTAAATGGCTGGCGCCACTAGTAGTGGCGCTAAGCCAAAAATTGGCCTGGCACGACTAGGAGTGGCGCCAGTGTAAATTCTGGCCTAGCGCCACTGCAACAGGCGCCAGTGTTGTCAAACCTCTATAAATACAGAGCCTCCTCTAACGTGAAAAGGATCTATCAACTCAGTCTAAAAATCATATAATTCGGTATACAGAGCTCGAGCACTCCCTAAACCCTAGCTTCCTTAGGTTTTCCAAACCCTAACCACTATACACAAACCCTAGCCTCATATACACTCGTATACATCCCCATACACTCATACACTAACCTTCAACCCTCCTTCGAAGACTTGAAGAGTTGCAATCTGAAGTTTGAAGCTTGAAGACAACTCTTGAAGATTGAAGATGAAAATCAAGACGAAGACCGAAGAAAGCAAAGCGCGCAAAATAAACAAGATACAAGGTAGGTTCTCCATTTAAATTTCTGCACTTCCCCCCTCTCTCTTCTCTCTCCTAAGCCACTTGGGTTTTCTTTATTTTAATCCCCATCTCTTCCCCCCCCCCCCCTTTCTTTGCATGCTTGAAACAAGGGGATTCCCGATCCATGTGTAGGATTGGGCTATTGGAGAGTCACCGTGTCGGGGGCTTTCTGCTAGTATAACCAGAGACCACGTGGGTTCGGCCCCCTTAATTATGTGGTGAAGCCTTAACCTTGTATGTTCAGGACCCCAAAATTGCATTGTGCATATCATGGTCTTGCATCTTCCAAAAGTCGTTTTCAAAGTTGTTTTCAAAATCGTTTTCAAACTTGTTTTCAAAATTGCATCAAAATCCCCTTTTCAAAAACTTGTTTTCAAAACCACAATCCTAGGGTGATTCTAGCACTTCCATGGCTAGGATTGCTTTAGGAAAGTGTTACATTTAAAGTGACCAACATGGTCCATATTTTCAACTTTTGTTGTTTTCAAAACCACTTTCTTAAAGTGGTTCTAACCTTCTTATGGTTAGAATCGTTTTAGGAAAGTGAGATGTTTTTATACCTTCTAAAAACTCTCTTTCCAAATCCCTTCTCCTAAAAATCTCTTTTTTAACAGACTTTTCTAAAACTCTCCTTTCCAAAATTGTTTTCTAAAAACTCTTTCCAAAAATCTATTTTTTTTCAAAACTTCCTTTTTCAACTCCTTTCCAAAATGCTCTCTTCAAAGTCCACTTTCCAAAAACATTCCCTAAAGATCTTTCTAAAAACTCTCTTCCCAAAATCTTCTTTCTAGAAATTCCCCTCTAGGATTTTCCTTCTAAAATCTTCGTTTCCAAAAACACACTTTCCAAAACCTCCTTCTCTTTAAAATCTTTTTCAAAAAACTCTATCTTCAAATTCACTTTCCAAAAACTCCTCCTTAGGATTCTCTTCTAGAAAACCTTCGTTTCTAAAAATGTACTTTTCAGAAATCCACTTTCCTTAGAGCCCAAGTCAAGCCATAGAACTCATAATTAGGAAACCCTAATTTTCTTTCCAAAAACATGATTTTCAAACTTTGCCCCAAACATAGGTTTCCAAAATCTCTCGTTTTCTACACCCAAACTATACACATTTCCAAAACCTCTTTTCTACGTTAAAATTCTACACTTTCAAATCTAGGGTTTCTAGAATCTCCCTTTCCAAATCCTTGCCAAATCTTATCTTTCCTTTAGAAAATCAAATCAAATATTCCCCTTTAGGAAACCAAATCCAATTCTCCGTTTTTGGAAATGAAATCAAACTTTCTCTTTTAGAAACCAAATCCAATCCCTTCCTAATCCAACTCTTTCCTAATTGAAATCCCTCCTAAACTTCTCCTTTCCTAAAACTTAAGTTTCTAAAACTTGAACATAAAAATCTTTCTTAAAATTTTAAAATTCAATCCTTTCCCAATTCTACCTTCTTTTCAAATCTTAACTTTTCAAACCTAAGTTTTCAAACCTTTCCTAAATTCAAACCTTTCCTAATTTCGAGATTTTCTAAAATTCAAACTCTAAAACTTTCTAAATCTTAAACTTTCCAAATTTCAAATCCTTCCAAATTTCAAAACTTTCTAAACTCAAAACTTTCTAAACTTAAAACTTTCTTATTTTCAATGCTTCCTTGTTTTCTAAACTTTCCAACTTTCAAAACTTTCTTAATTTAAAATATTTATAAAATTCTAAACTTTCCAAATTCAAAATTTTTTTAACTTGAAACTTTTCAAATTCTAAACCTTTCTTAATCTAAAATTTTTCTAATTCAAAACATTTCTAAATTCAACACTTTCCTATTGCAAAACCTTTCCTAAAACAACACTTTCCTAATTCGAAAACTTTCCAAAAATAAAGCTTTCCTAAAATGACACTTTCCTAAAACGGAACTTTCCTAAATCAGACCTTTCCTAATTCAAACATTTTTTAAATCTAATCTTTCCTAATCTCTTAAACCTTCCAAGTCAAGTCAAATCTTTCCTAAGTCTCTTTCCTAAGTCTAGGTTTCCTAAACCTCCATCTTTCCAAAACAAGTCTAAATCTTTCTTCCAAGTTCTATCTTTTCAAATTAAAATTCAATCTCTTCAATTCCAGAATTCTAAATTCCAATTTTCAATCTTCTATTCAAAGTTCAATCTCTCAATCTTCCAATCCAATTTCCAATTCAATCACTTTTCCTAATCAAATTTTCTATTTTTAATCGGATTCCGGTCCAAACTACGACTGACCTGATTCCTCCAAAAGGATATGTAGGCAACCCTCATGGGTGCGGTCACAACTTCTTTCAAATTTCAAATTCCTCCATATCTTCCAAATTTCAAATTCTAAAATCTTTCCAAATCTCCAATCTATTTTCAAATTTCAAATTTCAAATTTCTATTTTCAAATTTCTACTTTCAATTTCCAAAACTTTTTAATTTCAAACCTATCCAATTTCAAATCTCTTTCAAATCAAATCAATTTCTTTTCGAATTTATTTCCAAATCTATTCTCCAACTCCCTCTTATTTTGCACTTACATCCCATGCATCATTTCTTTTCAAACATTGTTTTTCAAAGTGAATAGGATTGAACATTAGTTAGTTAAAGACTCTCATAGGTGAATTTAAGGTAGATTGACATGTAGGCACCGAAAGGGCGGGGTAGGGTGATGGCTTAGTGCGTCTTCCTTACACGTAACCAACCTCCGAACCTAGAATCACTGTTTTCAAATACCAAAACGGAGTTATTTTTCAAAAAGAGCTAAATGTTTTTCAAAGGTTGCCAAACAACCTGGTTTCTTAAAAACCCTCTCTTGAGGAGATATTTTCAAAATCGTTTTCCAAAACCCTAAGTGTAGTTTTTGGATTATACTTAGTTTTTAGGTGACCTAACTCACCTTAATCAAGTTAGGTGGTGACTCCAAACTTTTTCCAAAAGCCCTTTATTTAAACTTATTTTTAATTCAAACCTAGTCGCACTCATTTATCTAGGAGGGTGAGTTCTAACGAGAGAGTACAACATTTTTTCCGCTTGTGTGAGTATTCCTCGAGTGCGAAAAATCTAGGCGCGACACTTATCGCTCTACCAAAGTTCAGGTAAGTCGTTACCTAAGCCCCCGAGGGTTGAGAGTTCAAGCCGAATGATCCCAGACACTAACCCAAAGTAGAAAGTCAGAGTCAACTAGAAGGATGAGAAAAGTATGAAATGCTATCATCCGATCAATATAGGGTTGAGCCAATGGAGAGGTCAAACCCCTAAAAAAGAAGGAGTTGCCATTCCGAGGATGCAAAGCTCGACAGCACCCCATCCATTCTGTTAGCTATTGTATCCCTCACCTGTGCATGCATTTTTATAATAATTTTGGCATGAGCTTCGCATACATAGGATATAGCTTCCTGTAGAAACAGAAGTCACCACTGCAATTCAATATCAAAACTAAAGCATGTAATAAACATACATTATCCACATCGTCCTTCTTCATGCATCTATTCAACATATCTAGATGCCTAAATCATAAACATTTATCTTGTTTAAAGATTACAGATAAAATGGATTGACAAAAAACTAAACTCTGATACATATCTAAGACATAGTGTAAAAGAGAAGCTGGGCCTATAACAAAGGGCACTCGTCGAAGGTCAAAATCAAGATCTGGGTCAAAATCTCCAAAGCCTAACTCATGAGGTGTCGACCGATTGCTAGAAGCACCGCCATCCTACAAAGAAGAAAAACTCGAATCAGCAAAGTAGATACACAACCAAATAAAGCAAGAGTTAGAAAGAAGAAGAGAGTATACCCTGCAACCTCCTATCTGAGCCAATCGTTTAGACAGAGTAGCTACCTGAGCTTGGTACTAGTCCCTCTCCATCTGGAATTAATCTTGCTCGGTTTGGTACCAGTCTCTCTGGTCCCTTATGGCAGCAAACTTGGCTTGAGGCACAAATCCCGCAACTCAATGCTATAATTCTACTACCTCCTAGCCCACAGCATAGCCTTTGACCATGACCTCAAACTGGATGAAGGCACCTATAGATCGAGCTCTAAAATGTGTGGCGTAGTTAGTCTCTGGAGGAAGCAAAAAACCAGCACCCGACTGACGTTGTCAGTATGGAATAAGGACTCCCTCGACCAAAGCTCTAAACATATACTCAGATGGGTCTCTGGCTAATCAAAACTTCTCGTGGAACTAGCGCCAATGTCGGTCCCCCAGGTAGGACTCCTAAGACTCATTACTAAGAAAGGAAATCCTCGATAGAGATGTCGAGACCAAATACCTGACTGCCTCATAAAGAACCGATCTAACAAAGGGCTGCCAAGTCACATCTCTTGCCTCTATCAACTCTAGGTCTACTAGCATCATCATAAAGTCTCAAACCACCAGGCCACCTAATCACAAGCCCATCTCAAAGCCTAGGGATAAAGATCAGCCTCCACTACCTCTAGATGACAAACTGGCAAGTACTCATAACTCTACCATACTAGAAAGGGCCAAAACCCGGTTATCCTACCCTAGTAGGAGGAAGTCTGGACCTATAAGGATCTGAGGAAGCAACTGAAAGAAAAAGACCCCCAGTCCAGCTTTGACAAGGCTCCCAAGTCAGCTACCACACTCACCCATCTGAAAGGGATAATCGACTTGTTCTTACAGCAAAAATAGCTAAAAATAATACACAGTACCAGTTATTGCCTCATAATGTCTCGTCGTTTAAAGAGAGACTCAACAGAGAAGGTACCTTCATCTCGACTAAGCCAGGACAAAAGGAAAGTAGAGTGGTCAAGAGGCGGCAAGTCTAACAGAGTATAAGCCTCAGCCCCACTAACTGGCTTTAAGGTAATCTAGTAGCTAACAAAAGAAAGCCCCATGATAATGGCCCAGTCTAACGAGGTCAGACCTAACTCGAAGCCCACAAAATGGAGGTCCCTATCTTGCCAAACCATCTCTCAATCAATGCCAACACTAACTGGCAGTTCATGCTATTAGCCTGTAGTCCCGTGAAAGCTTCAAACCAAATATCTGCCAGAAAAGCACAATCGGATGGAGCGGCTCACTACATGGTACTAAAACCCTAGTGAACGGCCCTCCTGAATGATGTATGTACTCTAGGACGGGGTAAATGATGTCTAGAATATATATTGGGATGATAAGCTAGGTCCCCCAATGGAGGAATGTCTGGCATCTCTAAATCTCCCAAATCTGCATCTGTTTACCTCTGCCTGGTAGAGGCCCTCCATAGCTAGTCACACGATCTCCTAGGCTCGATGCCTCATCCTCAGCATCCATCTCCCCCTCGAAAGCAGGCTCTACTAGGGGAAAAGGATCCATCGGAGGCATATTCCCGCTCTCACTCTAGCAAAAGAGGCCTTACTAGTCGACCGGGGGCTGCCCCTAGAACAACTAAAACTACCAACAAAATCCGTATGGGCCCCCTCCCTAGACCGACATCTCCACTCAGAACCATCATCACCAACGTTGGCCATCCTGAAAGGCAAATCAAGATAAAAAGGTATCAATGTACGGTATATGCAATTCAAAGGAAAAGGGGTACAAAAAAAGAAAATACAGAAAAAGAAAGAATGACACAAATCCTATTCCCTTACTTTTATCAATCATCAAGTTTCCTAAACTTTTTCCTTCAAAAGTTTATCTTCAAAATCAATTCCTGAGGTTCTTAACCTTCCCTTTTCGAATTTATGTTAAAATTAAAATCAAAATTCAAAGTTAATATCAAATCTCAAAGTTTCATTCCAAGATCTACTCTTAAAGGTTTCCCAAACTTTTCCTTCAAATGTTTTATCAATTTCTAGGTTTCTCTAAACTTTCTCCTCAAAAGTTTTATTCCAAATCCATTTTCAAAGGTTTTCTAAACTTTTCCTTCAAAAGTTTTATTAATTTCTTGGTTTCTCTAAAGTTTCATTCCAAGTCCATTTTCAAAGATTTTCTAAACTTTTCCTTCAAGAGTTTTATTCAAAATCCATTTTCAAAGGTTTTCCTAAGCTTTTCCTTTAAAAATTTTAATTCTAAGACCCTCCGAGTTTCTCAGAGTCTTCTCTGCCAAAAAGGCCCCTTGTTAAAAGGTTTTATATCTTTTCCCTTCAATAGAATCTCATTTCAAAAATTTCCAACTCTTTTCCTAATTTCAAAAAATTTTAGCAAAGTCCCGTTTGTAAATGGTCCATACAATGCCCAAAACTCTGTAATAGAATACAAACCATGCACTCACGGTATCACAAGCACATGTCATGAACAAACACAAGAGAATTCATGCATCTTTTCAAGGTTTTCAAATTTTCCAACAAGTGTCCTATTTTTGAAAACTTCAAGGGTATTAAAAATGCTCATAGAATCATTCAAAGATATTTCAAATACTTTCTAAAAATATTCTTATATTTTTCTAGGTGCCAACCACAAATCATTCCATCAATTTTCAATTTTCCCTATTTTTCAAGCTTTTTTCTATTTTTTGAAAAATTAAAAACTCTAAAATCACGAAACTTCATACAGTTATTGAACACATTTTTCTAAGGCACTTGGTGCAAAATCTAGCCAAAAAATGCAATATCTAAACCTGTAGGAGCAAATTTCTAATTCTTGCAAAAACCTCTTTTACATAAATATACAATACTCAAACTCAATCAAACGACTATCAAAATGTAGAAACAACACCACCAGAGTGTTTAAGGCACATCTGTTGACTTAAAGTTGATCTTTGTTGACTCAAGATTAATTCTCATATTGATTTTGATGATAACTAAACCTTGTGTTATTTTACTAATGAATCTACTTAGTGTGCAAATTAACAAAGTTCATAATTTAGACTTAAAGTTCAATCTTAAGTCTAATGCATGTCAAAGAGAATGCACAACAAATTCAAGATCAAGTAATGAATTCTAAGAGCTATGCAATGAACCAAACAGAGGATTGTCGCCTATCTTTACTTCAAACAAATGTTTTACATTCGAAGAGATTGAAGGTGTTCAATTAAAGTTTCTATCAAGGATGCATAGTTTCAATGAAGATTGATTTGCAAGATAGACTGAAGACTTCATCAGTTGAGGAGGTGCAATGTTTAGTTCAAAATGAAGAATGGAGATGTTGCAAATGCCAAAAGAAGATCTCACCAGAATATGCAAAGATCAGTTAAAGAGGAATTGATTGTTAAAGAGTTTAAAAATGCTCAAGAGATGACTTCATCAAGTATGCAAAGTTCAATTCCAACTTATGTGATTGAAGTTGCTGAGAAGATGGCTCACAATGATTGTCTGATCTCTACCTGGAATCTAAGTGAAGAATTCTTCTACAATACAAAAGATCAATGAAAACTAGATGCATGAAAGCTTCATCATGTCTACAATGATCTCAGTGAAGTGATTTTAATGAAAAATGAAGAATTGCTAGCAAAGAGAGGAAATCAGAAATCAAGTATTGTGAAGCTCTACACAACTGCGAAAGCTTGGCATTGAAAGAGGAAGTTCTACAATGATAGAAGGAGCTGAGCAAATGAAGAAGAAAAGATGAACATTGATCTAATGAAGCCTTGACAGTTTGAGAGTCAAGAGAGGATCAATATTCAATGATTGATTCAATCCAAATTGAATAGAAATTAACTCTGATGAGTTAAGAAGATTTGATTGATCATCATACCTCAAAGAAATACTCCTTGAAGATATTATACCTATGCTGAGATGATCTGGATCATTAGAAGTCTGTAAGCAAATTTTTGGACAATGAGGGGACTCATGGAAATGAAGTGTCGCCTCTTGATCACAGAAGCAAAAAGGCTTGAAGAAAAATTGGATAATGAGAGGACTTATAGAAATGAAGTGTCGCCTCTTGATCACAGAAGCAAAAATCCTGGAAACCAAATAGACAATGAGTGGACTCATTGTAATAAAGAGTCGCCTCATGGAGACAGACGCAAAGGCTTGAAGATGACATGATCAATGAGCGGACACATGAAGACGAAGAGTCGCCTCTTGGTAGCAGAAGTAAAAGGCTAGAAGATGAAATGATCAATGAGCGGACACATGAAGATGAAGTGTCGCCTCTTGACAGTAGAAGCCAAAGATGTGAAGACAGAATGAACAAGGAGTCGCCTCATTGATATGAAGAGCGGACTTATGAAGTCAGTAAACTACATCTGGTAAATGCAGAAGCAGAAAGTGTCGACTCCACAGACCTGGAGTTGACTCCTTGGATATAACGGCTATTTTTCTTAACGTTATAACAAACTGGACGTGCATTTATGATATCCAACCATCTCTAACGGATGGAATCAATACAAGGGTATATATATACACCTCCACCTGCATTTATAACCAAGAATCAAGAGGAAGAAACAACTAGAGACAAGAATCACTGATCAACCTGATATTCCTGGAACATTCTTCCTGTTTTATTCTTGTGAGCTTTGAATGTAAAATCAACTCTTGTTAGAGAGTGTGTTTGTTTGTTGCATATTCATATACACTTGTAATTAAGAGTTTGAGAGTTCTCTTATGAAAGCAAAACTCTTGGAAGTTTGAGTGGAGCTTGGACAAAACCACTTGGAGATTAGAAAGCTCGATGAGGAGTTCTTGTATAGTGAGCTGAGCACTTTGACAATTAGTAGCCCATCTTGTAATAGGTGATTACATAGTGGAAGAAGACTTCAATGAGGTCTTGAGGTGAGGACGTGGACCACGGTTTGTGGTTGAATCTCGATAAATCTGTGTCTCTCTTCTATTACTTTGTTTTCCTTATTTCTACTGATTACATTGCATTGCATTTAGATTGTTCACTGTTACATTGCTTAGATTAATTTTAATTAATCTTAACTAGCATTAATCTTCAAAAAACCCAATTCACCCCCCTCTTGGGTTGCCTTTTGGACCAACAATTGGTATCAAAGCTAGTATTTCTGTTATTAAGGCTTAACATCATAGGAATAGATCTATGACAACCAATTTCGGAAGCTCTCATAGTGAGGGTCAATACACAAATAGACCACCTATGTTCAATGGCACCAATTACAATTATTGAAAAAATAGAATGAGAATCTACATTCAATCAGTAGATTATGAACTATGGAGACTTATTGTAAATGGACCTAAAACTCCTACCTCCAGAATAGAACAAATGGTTATCCCTAAACCAGAATCTGAATGGGATAAAGATGATCTGGAAACGCTACAATCTAATGCCAAAGCTATGAATATCCTATATTGTGCACTTGATCCCAATGAATTTATTCGTAATTCCACTTGTGATTCAGCTAAGGAAATATGGGATAGACTAGAAGTCACACATGAAGATACCAATCAAGTTAAAGAATCTAAAATCAACGTATTGGTACATAACTATGAATTGTTCAAAATGAAACCTGAAGAATCCATCACCGAAATGTTCACTAGGTTCACTAATATTATTAATGGTTTAAAATCTCTTGGAAAAGTGTATCCTAACAGTGAACATATAAGGAAGATTCTAAGGTCTTTGCCAAAGGCTTGGGAGGCAAGGTCACAGCAATTCAAAAAGCAAAGGACCTTAATACTCTACCACTGGAAGAACTCTTAGGCTCTCTAATGACACATGAGCTCACCCAAAAACAACATGCCCAAGAGGATGAAGAAAAGAAGAAAAGGGTAGTAGCATACCAATCCACCTGTCAAAATGATGAATCTGAAAATGATAAGAATGAAGATGAGATTGCTCTCATCACTCGGAAGTTTAGAAGATTCATAAAGAAGAAATGGAGAGGTGGAAAGAAGCATGAAGCCAAAAGAGAACATAGCAAGGACTCCAACATAACATGCTACGAATGTAAGAAGCTTGGCCACATGAAGGCAGATTATTCTCTACTTAGAAAGAGAGGAAAGAAATATCAAGGAAAAAAGGCCATGGCAATCATGACATGGAGTGATGATGAAGAATCAAGCTCTGAAGAAGAAACTGAACCACAAGAAGTGGCTAACCTATGTCTCATGGCTTATAAAGATGATAGTGAGGTATCTGACTCTTCCCAATTTACTTTTAATGAATTACAAGATGCTTTTGATGATTTAATTTGTGAATTCAGAAAATTAAGAATTAAAAATGGACTTCTTAAGAAGATGATTTTTACTCTTACTGTTGAAAATGAAAATTTGCAAAGGAAAATGAAGTTTTGAAAAATGAAGTTTGTATCTTAAAAGATAAGGTTAAGAAAACTTCTCTTCAAAAGGACTTTTCAAAAGAAAATCAAGTTTTGCTTGAAAAGGTCAAAAGCTTGGAAACAAGTCGTAAGAAATGTGTAAATGGAAAAGAAAAACTTGATGCAATTTTAGGAAAACAAAATTGTTCACTTGACAAAGCTGGCCTTGGTTTTGATCCATTTAAAAGGAAGAAGTTTTCAAAAGGCAACTTTGGAACTTCAACTGGAAAATCACAGATATCATGCTTTTATTGTCATAAAGTAGGACATATTGCTAGTAGGTGCATTGCCTTACAAAAATCAAATGTTCCTAGCAGTGCATAGGTCTCTAGAAGACCATTGAGGACTAACCCCCAAAGACCCAAGATGATTTGGATACCTAAGGTCAGATAAACCATGTTGCAGGTTTGCCTTCAAGCCAAATCCGAAAGATCATTGATACTTGGATGGTGGATGCTCAAGGCATATTACAGGAGATGAAGCTCAATTCACTTCTCTCTCACCAAAAGATGGAAGTCTTGTCACATTTGATGACAATAGCAAAGGGAAGATCATCAGTATAGGTAGTGTTGGTAAGAATTCCTACCTCTATCGAAAATGTATTACTAGTTAAAGGACTCAAACACAATCTTTTGAGCATTAGTCAAATTTGTGACAAAGGATGTAAAGTTGTATTTGAATCCTCTAAATGTGATGTAATTAACATTAATGATAACAAGACAATTTTCATTGGACATAGACAAGGCAATATTTATGTGTTCAATCTTAATGATTTATCTTCATGCAAAATGGAATGTCTTGCTGCTATGAATAGTGATGAAAGTTGGTTATGGCATAGAAGACTTGGTCATATTAGTATGAGCATACTTTCAAAAGTTTCTAAAAATGATTTGGTCAAAGTTCTTCCAAAGATAAAATTTGACAAAAATAGAGTTTGTGATGCTTGCCAATTCGGTAAGCAAACGAGAATCTCTTTCAAATCCTTAAATATGATCACTACTTCTAGACCATTTCAACTATTGTATATGGACTTATTTGGACCAACAAGGACTTTGAGTCTTGGTGGTAAGCAATATGCACTTGTTATTGTTGATGATTATTCTAGATTTACATGGACATTCTTCTTAGCTCATAAGGATGAGACAATTGTTTTCTTTACAAAATTTTGTAGAAAAGTCCAAAATGAAAAAGGAATTTCAATTACCTCTATTAGAATTGATCATGGAGGGGAATTCAATTGTAAACCTTTTGAAATGTTTTGTGATGAAAATGGTTTTGATCACAATTTCTCAGCTCCTAGAACACCTCAACAAAATGGGATTGTTGAAAGGAAAAACAGAGTTTTAGAAGAAATGGGTAGAACCATGCTTTGTGAAAGTGGTTTACCAAAATATTTTTGGGCTGAAGCTGTTAACACAGCTTGTTATGTTTTAAATCAAATTTTATTTAGAAAGTTTTTGAACAAAACCCCCTATGAACTTTGGAAAGAAAAGAAACCAAATGTCTCATACTTTAAAGCTTTTGGATGTAAATGCTTTGTATTGAATAACAATAAAGATAACCTCGGCAAGTTTGATGTTAAATCCGACGAGAGTGTATTTCTTGGCTATTCAGTACATAGCAAGGCTTATAGAATCTTTAATAAGAGGACTCTAGTTGTTGAAGAATCTGTCCACATCATTTTTGATGAACTTAATCCTTCTTCAAAGAATGTTGCAAGTGATGATGCAAATGAGCTAGAATCTGGAATGGAAAAGATAGATATCCAACCAAGCTCAAATGAGGAACCACAAAAGGAAAGAGAAGTACAAAGAGTTCCTACCAACCAACAAGAAATTAATGAAGGACTATCTAAGGAGTGGAAGTTTGTGCATAACCATCCTACAGAACAAATCCTAGGTGATCTTTCACAAGGTGTAAGAACTCGCTCCTCTATCAAAAATATATGTAATCATCTTGCATTCTTTTCTCAAATTGAGCCTAAGTATTTTAATGATGCTGAACATGATGAATTTTGGATAAATGCAATGCAAGAAGAATTAAACCAATTTGAAAGGAATGAGGTATGACACCTTGTTCCTAGACCTAACGATCCTCCAGTTATTGGAACTAAATGGGTATTTAGAAACAAAATGGATGAATCTGGAATTGTTGTGAGGAATAATGCTAGACTTGTTGCTCAAAGTTATAGTCAAGAGGAAGGCATTGATTATGATGAAACCTATGCTCCTGTAGCTAGATTAGAAGCCATTAGATTATTACTTGCTTTTGCTTGTTTTAAAGACTTTAAATTATATCAAATGGATGTTAAAAGTACTTTTCTAAATGGCTTTATCACTGAAGAAGTTTTTGTTGAACAACCACCTGGTTTTGAAGATCCAAAACTTCCTGACCATATTTTCAAACTAAAAAAAGTTTTGTATGGTTTGAAGCAAGCCCCAAGGGCTTGGTATGAAAGATTGAGTACATTTTTTATTGAAAAAGGTTTTTCTAGAGGAAAAATAGATACAACTCTTTTCATTAAAATAAAAAATAGTGATATGCTTATAGTACAAATTTATGTAGATGATATTATATTTGGTGCTACTAATGAATTACTTTGCGAAGAATTTGCTAAGTGTATGCAGGGAGAATTCGAGATGAGTATGATGGGAGAGCTCTACTACTTTCTTGGACTTCAAATCAAGCAATCAAAAGAAGGCATCTTTATCAACCAAGCCAAGTACATCAAGGACTTAATCAAAAAGTTTGGCATGGAAGATGCAAAGCCTATAAATACTCCAATGAGTACTACAACTAACTTGGATAGTGATGAGAAAGGTAAGTCAGTAGACACTAAGCTTTATAGAAGCATGATAGGCTCTCTATTGTATCTAACTGCCAGTAGACCTGACATAATGTTTAGTGTTTGCTTATGTGCTCGTTTTCAATCTAATCCTAAAGAGTCTCATGTGACTGCTGTAAAAAAGATTTTTCGTTATCTAAAGCACACACCTAATCTTGGATTATGGTATCCAAGAAATATATGTTTTAATTTAAATACTTACATTGACGCTGACTATGCAGGGAGTAGAGTTGATAGGAAGAGTACAAGTGGCTCTTGCCAACTCCTAGGCAATATGGTTGTATCTTGGTATAGCAAGAAATAAAATTCAGTTGCTCTCTCCACAGCTAAGGCTGAATATGTAGCAGCTAGGAGTTGTTGTGCATAAGTGTTGTGGACCAAACAACAATTGGAAGATTATGAAATCTTGTTTGATCATATTCCTATTAAATGTGATAATACTAGTGCAATAAACTTGACTAAAAATCCTATTCAACACTCTCGCACAAAACACATTGAAATCAGATATCACTTTATACGTGATCATGTATAAAAAGGTGATATAGAACTTGACTTTGTGTGTACTGATATGCAATTAGCTGATATCTTTACTAAACCATTAAGTGAAGATCGTTTTTGTATGATTAGAAGAGAATTAGGGATAAGTGATCCTTTATCTTAAATTGTGTTTGATTCTAGTGAAATTTGTATTTTGAATGTTTAAATGTGTTTATCATTCATATGAAATGCTTTTCTTGAATTCATAATACATTACATGATCATATTAAGACAATCTTTATCTCAAAACTTGAAAAAGATCATTACATGAAATCCTTATGATTCACATACTCAGTCTAGGTGAAAGAGTCGACACTTTATTTCATAGAGTCAGCTCATTAAATCAATGAACTTAAATCATTTTATTAACAAGGCATGTGTCGGCTCATTTAGTTCATGAGTCGCCTCATGCTTTGGGCCTATATACTTTGACGAAGTCCACTTTACAAACATTCGAAATTTCCCTCTCACTCATTCACTCTCACTCTTGTTCTCTCCCGCTCCCCTGTTCACACCAAAACCCAACCATCACTCTCAACCATCGCATATCTTCATCTCAATATCTCTATAAACCCTAATCGACCTTCGCTCTCTCTCTCTCTCAACCTTCCTTTATCCTACCATGGCTCCCAAAATCTCTAAACCGAGAAAGATGTCCAAAGCCCTAGTAGTGGTACCAGCTCCTACTTCAATAGAGCCAAAGAGAAAATCCAAAGATGGGTCTGGCAAAGACAAAGGGAAGCAGAAGAAGAGTAAAACTGGAGAAGCCACATCCTTAGCAGTCCTGGAATGAAATGAACTATATTTTAGTGAGGGCAAGGCCCAGGAAAGGTACAATCTGACTTTCTCTCTTCGAAAAGTATTCAATGGAAGATGGATAGACTATAAATTCTTTGATCTTCATAAGTTCGAATTTGGCACAAAATTTGGAAACCTAGGGTGGAAATATATAACAATACTCAGGGATGATGTTTACCCTGATTTGGTAGTTCATTTCTATTCAAATGCTGAAAGGGAATCTGGAGAAGTGTCTGTCAGAAGTTATGTTAAAGGAAGTACTATCAATCTGGATAGAGAAGTGATTAGAAACATTCTTGGAATCAGAATTGGTGGAGAAGTCTATAGAGATAGTGTCTTCAGGAAAGACCAATTAAAAGCCCTTTATGGAAAAGGCATGGATGAAAATGTACAGCCTCTTGCTATTGATCTACCTATTGAATTAAGGCTTGTTCATCATTTTACCTGCACCATATTTACCCCCAAAATTGGGAAGTATGATTATGTTTCTGAAAAGGAGTTGTTCTTCTTATGGGCATATATAACTAATTCAAGAATTGATTTGCCTCTGTTTATCTTGGATCATATATATAAGGCTACAATCTCCAAAATCACTTTGCCATATGAAATTTTCTTGACAAAGGTTTTCAAACATTTTGATATTGATCTGAAAAATGAGAAGAAGATAATCCCCAAAGCCATTAGTGATGAGTATAATGAAAGAACACTCAAGAGGATAGGGTATATACTCAAGAATAACAAATTAACTCCAAAGAAAACAGAAGGGGAAAGTACTTCAAAAGGAAAAGCTCCATCTGGAAGCATCTCGAAGCAGAGAAGCACAAGAAAATTATTGAGTTCTGAGTCACAAGAAAATGCAGGGGATTTGAATTCTTTTATGACTCAAGTTATGGAATCTCTGGACAAATTGCATTACAAGGCAGATATTGCAAATGCAAGTATGATGATTTTTGAAAGAAAAATAAGAGAACTCAAAAAGGCAGTTCAAATTTTGAGAAATGAGAAAGGGAAATTTACAGAAGAAGAAAAAGAGGAAGAAGAAGTTAATGAGGAAGAAGAGCAAGCACAGGAAGGGGAAGAAACTAGGGAACAGGACTCTTCGGCCACTGAATCTGAAGCTCACTAGACACTCCTTCTCTAATCCTATTTATCCTTACCTCTATCACCTCTCCTCACCTCATATTTCATCTTACCTCATCTCATCTGTTTTTCTCATGGCCCTGTTATAACATCTCTTTTGTGTAAACTAATTGTTTTGATTATAATTGGCACACTTTTTATGGACATGATAACTGTACAAAGTTTGTAATCTCAACTCTTTGTAATTTCAATGGTTCAATCAATGAATATCATTCTGTTCTGGTATCAAATGTGATTGTTCTGATAACTTGTTTTATTTTTTTTCTTGTTTAAACAATATATTCTGTTCTTTATTATTTTTTTACTATTGTACTTGTCTATCATTCACACTCAATTGGTATCATTCTCATTCTATTTCTCTTTTTGATGAATTGATAAAAAGGGGGAGAAGAATTTGACATGATATTTGTATTGCAAAATTGTACAATACATGTTTTGTTGGAAAATGAGTTAAACATCACTTAGAATTGACAAGAAGAATCTGTTTAAATCATGGGGGAGAAGAAATTTTGAAATGAAATTGTATTGCAAAATTGTACAAAGCACATTTATTGAAAAATAAGTCAAAAATCACTTTGAATTGAAATAACATATGGGGAGAATTATCTTTTCAAAATTGGGGAACCTGAATTGGACAAGAAATGTATCTTTTACTAAAATAAACATGAATTCTTTATTGTATTGGCATTAAATGAAAATGACATAAAATGAGTACCTTTTGACATATATAGAGCATGTTCTCAGGGGGAGTAACATGAATCTTTTATCTCAAAATGTCTTCGATTTAACTGACAAAAACTCCTTGAAACTATTTTTGAAATACCTATATCCTTTAAGCATCATTTGCTTAATTTCAAAACAAAGGGGGAGTTTTCTCATTGGTATATTATTTAACTCTGTTCATTTCATTCAATCGTATATGAACTTATTTTGTAAAGGTTTTGTCATCATCAAAAAGGGAAAAATAGTTGACTTAAAGTTGACCCTTGTTGACACAAGGTTAATTCCCATATTGATTTTGATGATAACTAAACCTTGTGTTATTTTACTAATGAATCTACTTAGTGTGCAGATTAACAAAGTTCATAATTTAGACTTAAAGATCAATCTTAAGTCTAATGCATGTCAAAGAGAATGCATAACAAATTCAAGATCAAGCAATGAATTTTAAGAGCTATGCAATGAACCAAACAGAGGATTGTCGCCTATCTCTACTTCAAACAAATGTTCTACATTCGAAGAGAATGAAGGTGTTCAATTAAAGCTTCTATCAAGGATGCATAGTTTCAATGAAGATTGATTTGCAAGATAGACTGAAGACTTCATCAGTTGAGGAGGTGCAATGTTCAGTTAAAGATGAAGAATGGAGATGTTGTAAATGCCAAAAGAAGATCTCACTAGAATATGCAAAGATCAGTTGAAGAGGAATTGATTGTTAAAGAGTTTGAAAATGCTTAAGAGATGACTTCATCAACTATGCAAAGTTCAGTTCCAGTTTATGTGATTGAAGTTGCTGAGAAGATGGCTCACAATGATTGTCTGATCTCTACTTAGAATCCAAGTGAAAAATTCTTCTACAATATAAAGGATCCATGAAGACTAGATGCATGAAAGCTTCATCATGTCTGCAATGATCTCAGTAAAGTGATTTTAATGAAAAATGAAGAATTGCTAGCAAAGAGAGGAAATTAGAAATCAAGTATTGTGAAGCTCTACACAACTGAGGAAGCTTGGCATTGAAAGAGGAAATTCTACAATAATAGAAGGAGCTGAGCAAATGAAGAAGAAAAGATGAACATTGATCTAATGAAGCCTTGATAGTTTGAGAGTCAAGAGAAGATCAATATTCAATGATTGATTCAATCCAAATTGAATAGAAATTAACTCTGATGAGTTAAGAAGATTTGATTGATCATCATACCCCAAAGAAATACTCTTTGAAGATATTACGCTAAGATGATCTGGATCATTAGAAGTCTGTAAGCAGATTTTTGGACAATGAGGGGACTCATGGAAATGAAGTGTCGTCTCTTGATCACTGAAGCAAAAAGGCCTGAAGACAAATTGGACAATGAGGGGACTTATGGAAATGAAGTGTTGCCTCTTGATCACAGAAGTAAAAAGCCTAGAAACCAAATAGACAATGAGTGGACTCATTGTAATGAAGAGTCGCCTCATGGAGATAGATGCAAAGGCTTGAAGATGACATGATCAATGAGCGGACACATGAAGACGAAGAGTCGCCTCTTGGTAGCAGAAGTAAAAGGCTTGAAGATGAAATGATCAATGAGCGGATACATGAAGATGAAGTGTCACTTCTTGATAGTAGAAGCCAAAGATGTGAAGACAGAATGAACAAGGAGTCACCTCGTCGATATGAAGAGTGGACTCATGAAGTCAGTAAACTATATCTAGTAAATGCAGAAGCAGAAAGTGTCGACTCCACAGACCTGGAGCCGACTCCTTGGATATAACGACTATTTTTCTTAACGTTATAACGGACTGGACATGCATTTATGATACCCAACCACCTCTAACAGATGGAATCAATACAAGGGTATATATATAAACCTCCACCTGCATTTATAACCAAGAATCAAGAGGAAGAAACAACTAGAGACAAGAATCACTGATCAACCTAATATTCCTGGAACATTCTTCCTGTTTTATTCTTGTGAGCTTTGAATGTAAAATCAGCTCTTGTTAGAGAGTGTGTTTGTTTGTTGTATATTCATATACACTTGTAATTGAGAGTTTGAGAGTTCTCTTGTGAAAGCAAAACTCTTGGAAGTTTGAGTGGAGCTTGGACAAAACCACTTGGAGATTAGCAAGCTCGGTGAGGAGTTCTTGTATAGTGAGTTGAGCACTTTGTCAATCAGTAACCCATTCAGAATATTTGATTAATAAATGTCCAAAACTATCCACTTTAGAAAAGAATTTTGAAAAGATATATTGACATGATACATGATATGCAAGTGCAAGAAAAGACTTTGATTTTGAAAATAGAATTGATAACCGGATTTGATTTTGAAAATAGATTTGAAAAAACAACTTTGAAGTTTGAAACAAAGTTTTAGAAATTGGAAATATAAATTTGAAAATAAATTGTACAATTAGAAACTTGAAATAGATTATGGAATTGGAAGCTTAAGAAAAGTTATGAAATAGAAGCTTGAAAAAGGTTGTGACCGCACCCATGAGGGTTACCTACATATCTTTTTTTGAAAATCAGGTCAGTCGTAGTTCGAATAAGAGTCTGATTGAAAATAGACACTTTGAGGTTTTGGAAAGTTTGATTTGAAAAAATTTGTTTCGGAAAGGATTTGATTTGAAAAAAAGATTTGATTTTGAACTTTAGAATAGAAGATTTGAAATTGGGATTGAAATTAGACCTAGAATTGAACTTTAAAGAGGATCTGACCCTTAAAAGAGAATTTGGACTAGATTTGGAAAGATAAAGTTGAGTTTTGAAAACATTTTGAAATTTGAAATTTGAAATTGAAGTTGAAAAACCATTTTGGTTTAGAAAAGAGTTGAAACTTCCTAACTTTTAGGGTTAGGGCCTCCTAGGGTTTAGGTCTCCTAGGTTGGAGCATGTAATCGAATTAGGAAAGGATTTGATTTAGGTTTGAAAAGTTTAATTTTAGAAAGTTGGATTTAGGGAAGGTTCGACTTAAAAAAGATGGATTTAAAGAAGATTTGAAAACACTTGACTTGGAATGATTTGAAAAGTTTGGGTTTAGGAAAGGTTGGACTTCGGAAAGCTTTAGAATTTGGAAAGCTTGGACTTAGAAAAGTTCCATTTTAGGAAAGTACCAAATTAGGAAAGTTTCAAATTTAGAAAATTTCAACTTAGGAAAGTTGTGAATTTAGAAAGTTTCAACTTAGAAAAATTTTGAATTTAAAAAGCTTTGAAATTTAGAAAGGTTGGAATTGGGAAATGTTTGAATTAAGAAAGTTTTGATTTCTATTTCCAAAAAGAAATGATTTCATTTGGTTTCTAAAATTAGAGGATTTGATTTAGTTTCCTAAATTAGAAGACTAGATTTGGTTTCCTAAGTTGGAGGAATAGATTTGACATAGATTTGGAAAGGTGGAGTTTTAAAAATCTTAGATTTGGAAAGCTATGATTTTAGTGTAGAAATGAGATTTTGGAAATTTAAGATTTGATGTTGAAAGGGAAAGTGAAAATTAGGGTTTCCTAATCATTGGTCCTAGGGCTTGGCTTGGACATCAAGAAAAAGAGATTATAAAAAGTAAATATTTTGGAGGGAGTTTCTAGGAGGGAAACTTAAAGAGCATTTTTAGAAAGTAGAATTTTGAAGAGAGCTTTTTGGAAAGGAGTTCTTAGAAAATGAATTTTTGAAGAGAATTTTTGGAAAGGATTTTCAAAAAGAAGTTTTGGAAAGAAAATTTTTAAAGGAAATTTTTAAAAGCGTTTTAGGAAGTAGATTGGAAAAGAAGTTTGGAAAGAAATTTGAAAAAGAGATTTGGAAAGGGAATTGAATATGGAATTTTACAAGTCTCTAAAAATATTTCACTTTCCTAAAGCAACTCTAACCATAGAAAGATTAGAACCATTCTAGGATTGTAGTTTTGAAAACCAAAAAAATTTGAAAATATGGACCATTTATGTCTCATTAAATATAATACTTTTCTAAAGCAACCCTAACCATGGAATGACTATAATCACCTTAGGATTGTGATTTTGACAAAATCAATTTTAGATTTTACACCTAAAACTTATGTAACACTTTCCTAAACAATCCTAACCATGGAGTGGCTAGAATCATCTTAAGATTGTGATTTTGAAAACAAGTTTGAAAGACGAGATTTTTAATGCAAGTTTTGAAAGAGATTTTATTGCAAGTTTTGAAAACAAGTTTAGAAAATGATTTTGAAGAGATATATGAGTATGATATGCACAATGCAAGTAGGGTCGTGAACATACAAGGTTGGCTTCACCACATAATCAAGGGGGCCGAATCCACATGGTCTAAGGTTGAATTAGAAGAAAGCCCCCGACATGGTGACTTCCAACCATTCTTCTTACACATAAATTGGGGATTCCCTTGTTTCAAGCATGCAAGAAAGGGGGGGAAGAAGATAGGGGATTAAAATAGAAGAAAACTCAAGTGGGTTAGCAAGGAGAAGAGAGAAGGGAAGAATTGCATAAACGTAAATAAAAAACTCACCTTGTGTCTTCTTTGATTTTTTTATTTTATTGCTTTAAATCGTTTTAATCTTTAAGAGAATTGAGATTGCGGAACCTTAAGTCTTCAATGGTCGGCTTGGAGGCTCGTATAGGTGTGGATTGAGTGTATGTATGCTAGGGTTAAAGTGTATTGGGGCTAGGCTTTGAAGAGGCCTAAGAGAGCGAGGGTTTGAAGAGAGTTCGAAGCTTGTATATCGAGAGATAGAGTTTCTGGAGTTAGATTGCTGACCCTTTTATGTAGGGGGAAGGGTCTATATTTATAAGCAACTTAAACTGACCTAGTGCCTGTTACAGTGGCGCCAGGCTAAAAGTGGTGGCAGGCCAAAAAATACACTGGCTCCACTAGGCCACAAATACACTGGCTCCACTAGGAGTGGCACCAGGCCAAATATTAGCTTGGAGCCACTACTATTGGTGCCAGCCACTTTGGAAACCTTTTAAGGTGGTAAGAAACGTATCTTTGACCCTTGGCAAGCAAGGCAAAAGATTTGGGCGCCTGTCCTAGTTACTACCATATAATTTTTGGCTAGGCTCCACTAAGAGTGACTCCGAAAAGTCTGGGAATAATCCGGGAGGTCGGGAATGGGCCAAAAGGCCGAAAATGGGTAGAAACCCTTAGAATAATATAATAGGCTTGAAAAAGAATGTCAGGATTGTTGAAATAGTCGATTGGGCCACCAAAGGCAAAACAGTCATTTTACATCAAGCTTGCTGAAATTGACTTAGAATGATCCAAAAAGGCATCGAAAGATCAGGAATATTATTAGAGGCATCCCCGAGAGGTTACCAGTTTGATACCCAGAGTTGGGGTGGTTCCTAGAAGTAATTGGATGCCTAGGGGCAAAATGGTCATTTAGCTTCAAGTGGGCCTGAGAAGCGACCAATGGAATAAATTGGAGTTTAAAAGCTAGGTTAGAGTCTGAATATGCATGTGATATGTAAAAGTAAGCCCGGTTAGGTTGGAGATTACTGAGCAAGCAAAAATAGAGTGCTTACACTAGCAAGCCTCAAACAATGAGGCTTTTCGGGTTTTAATCCCAAGCCTTGTGCCACTAGTATTGGTGCCAAGGTAATATTATGCCCTCTAGGTAAAATTCAATTTCAAACGCTTCCTTGGGCTAATATGCCATTTTCATGCTCCAGTCCCTAAACACTTCCAATACTAATCCCTCTGATCACCTCGCGATCAATATGGGTCCCTTACTTTATCATTTTCTACCTACGACAAGTAAAGACAAAAAAAAAAAAAAAAGGGGGGGCAGTTGTAACACCCCATTTTTGCCCACTCAGCAATCTTCGGCCTGACCGAACTTACATTCAAACTGACACAAATACATTCAAGCCCAAATTGGCTTTTCAGACTCAATCCAGTCCATCAATTGCTTCGCGGACCCGCTGTTGCGCCCCGATTTTTTGCACTCGAAAAAGATAAGTGAGAAAAACACAGTGCTCTCTCATTAAAACTCATCCTTCTAGAAGGACGAGTGCGACTAGGTTTGAATTAGAAATTGATTTGAATTAAGGGCTTATAGAAAAAGTTTGGAGTCACTACCTAACTTGATTAAAGTGAGTTAGGTCACCTAAAACTAAGCACAATCCGAAAATTACACTTAAGGTGTTTGAAAAAGGTTTTGGAAAACAACCTCAAGTGAGGGTTTTTTGAAAAAATAGGTTGTTTGGCAACCTTTGAAAAAATGTAAGCCCTTTTTTGAAAATAACTCCTTTTTAGGTCTTTCAAAAACAGTGATCCTAAATCTGAAGGTTAGTTACGTGTAGGGAAGATGCACTAAACCATCACCCTACCTCGCCCTTGCGGTACCTACATGTCTATTCACTTAAGTTCACTCATTCAGAATCTTTGATTAATAAACGTCCAATACTATCTAGTTTGGAAAAGAATTTTGAAAAAATGTTTGACATGATACATGATATGCAAGAAATTGATTTGACTTTGGAAAGTAAATTTGAAAAGAACTTGATTTGATTTGAAATGGATTTGAAAAGATAGATTTAATTTTGAAAGAAAGTTTTAGAAATTGGAAATAGTGATTTGAAAATAGATTTTTGGAATTGAAAGTTTGAAAATAGTTATGGAATTGGAAACTTGAAAAATGTTGTGAAAATAAAAATTTGAAAAATGTTGTGAAAATAGAAACTTGAAGAAGGTTGTGACCGCACCCATGAGGGTTGCCTACGTATCTCATTTTGGGAATCAGGTTAGTCATAATTCAGACAAGAGCCTAATAGAAAATTTGATCTGAAAAGAGTTTGATTTGAAAAAGAGATTTGATTTGAAAAAGGGTTTGATTTTAACTTTGAATAGAAGATTTGAAATTGAGGTTTGATTTGAAATTGAACTTGAGGATTTGAAATTGATTTTGATTTGGACAAATAGAACTTGGAAGAAGAACTTGGACTTGATTTGGAAATATTGAGATTTTAAAAATATCTTAACTTAAATTGACGTTTGAAAAACCATCTTGGTTTAGAAATGAATTTTTGAAGAAGAGTTGGAAGCTTCCTAACTTTAAGGTTAGGGTCGAACTAAGGTCTAGACATCCTAGGACTTAGGGTAACCTAGGGTTGTAGCATGTAATTGAATTGAATTTGATTTGAACTTAAAAAGCTTGATTTTGAAAAGTTTGGTTTTGGAAAACCTAGACTTAGGAAAGATAGGACTTAAGAAAGACTTGAGGTTTAAGAAAGATTTGATTGGAAAGTTTGATTAAGAAAATAAGGAGAGTCGGAGTCTAGAAAAGATTGAATTTAGAAAATCTTAAAATTAGAAAATTTTCAAAATAGGAAAATTCCATTTTAGAAAAGTTTCATTTTAGGAAAGTTTCGAATTAGGAGAGTTTAAAATAAGAAAGGTTTTGAAATTGAAAAGTTTTGAATTTAGAAAGTTTCAACTTAAGAAAGTTTTGAATTTCGAAAGTTTCCTTGTTAGGAAAGATTTGATTAGGTATGAGAAAGATTTGGAATTTGGAAAGTTTTAGAATTAGGAAAATTTTGGGTTTAAAAAGATTAAGAAGCTTAAAGTTTAAGGAAAGATTTGAAAGTTTAAGTTTTGGAAATTTAAGATTTAAGAATGTATGAGATTGGAAAGGATTGGAATTAAGAAAGATTTGGATTAAGAAAGATTTGATTTCTATTTCCTAAAATAAAAAATTAGATTTTATTTCAAAAAGAGATGATTTGATTTTGTTTTTAAAAACAGAGGATTTGATTTAGTTTCCAAAAACAGAATATTTGATTTGACATAGAATTGGAAAGGAGGAATTCTCGAAAACTTAGATTTGGAAGGATATTGATTTGATATGAAAAATCGGATTTTAAAATCCATAGATTTTGGTATGAAAAATAGGTTTTCGAAGTCTAAGATTTGACGTAGAAAATAGAGATTTTGAAAATATATGTTTTGAGGTAAGATTGAAAATCATGTTTTACGAGAGAAAATTAGGATTTTCTAACCATGGCTCTAGGGTTTAATTTGGACTCCAAGAAAAAGGAATTGTAGAAAATAGATCTTTTTAGAAAGAGAGATTTTTAAGAAAGAGAATTTTGGAAAGAGTTTTTAGGAAAGCAAGTTTGAAAAGAGATTTTTGAGAGGATTTAAAAAGAGGTTTTGGAAAGTAAGTTTGAAAAGCAATTTGGAGAGGGATTTGAATGTGGACTTTTACAAGCCTCTAAACATATCTCACTTTCCTAAAACGACTCTAACCATAAGAAGATTAGAACCACTTTAGGATTGTGATTTTGAAAACAACAAGGATTTGAAAATACGGACCATGAAAATCATTTTAAATGTAACACTTTTCTAAAGTAACCCTAACCATGGAAAGGCTAGAATTACCTTAGGATTGTGATTTTAAAAATAAATTTGAAAAAAAAAAGATTTAATTCAAGTTTTGAAAATGATTTGCGATACAAGTTTTGAAAACAAGTTTTGGAGAGAGCATGATCATGATATGCACAATGCAAGTTGGGGTCGTGAACATACAAGGTTAAAGGCTTCACCACATATTCAAGCGGGCCGAACCCACGTGATCTCCTGTTAGACTAAGAGAAAGCCCCCAACATGGTGACTTTCAATGGCCTAATCCTACACATGAACCAGGGAGTCCCTTGTTTCAAGTATGTAAGAAAGGGAGGTAGAAGATAGGGGTTAAAATAGAAGAAAATCCAAGTAGGTTAGGAGATAGAAGAGAGAGGGGAAAATTACATAAACGTAATAGGAAGCCTACCTTATGTCTTCTTCGTTTTGCTTGCTTTATTTTCTTTGTTTTACTTTGATCTTCAAGAGCTTCCCAGTTGCAGTACTTCAAGTCTTTAATGGAGGCTTCAGAGGCTAGTATATGAGTGTATGTAAGCTAGGGTTTAGTGTATGGTGGCTAGGGTTTGGAGAACTTAAAGAGAGCTAGGGTTTGGAGAGGCTTCGAGCTCTGTATATCGAAGAGCAGAGTTTTTGGACTGTGTTTGCTGACCTTTTTCACGGTGGAGGAGGCTCTATATTTATAGACAGAAGACTGAACTAGCGCCTACTGTAGTAGCGCTAGGCAAAACTTTACACTAGCACCAATTGGCCATTTTTTGGCTTGGTGCCCGTAGTACTAGCGCCAGCCATATAAGAAACTTTTAAGGTCGGAAAGAAAATTATCTTTCAAAGATTTGAGCGCTTGTACTAGTGACTACCATGAAATTTTTAGCCTAACTTCACTAGGAGTGACTCCAAAAGGTCCGGGAATGATTTAAAGGGCTGGGAATGGCCCGAAGGGCTAGAAAGGGATAGGAACTCTTAGAATAGTGTCTCGAGGGTAGTAGAGTTGAAAAATAATATTAGGATTTGTTGGAAGGGTTAACCCGGCCATTAGGGGCAAAACGGTTAATCGGGCCGAAAAGCTGCCGGGATGGACTTGGAATGTCCCAGAAGAAAGCTTGAGGGTTGAAAATATTACTGAGAATATTCCTAGAGTTTTCTAGTTTGATACCTAGAGCCGGCGTGGTTAGAAAAGGCGATCGGCCCACCAAGGGCAAAACGGTCATTTTGCATCAAGTTTGCCGGACTGACTCGGAATGACGTAGAAATGTATCGAACTATCGAGAATACTATTAAAAGCATTCTCGAAGGGTTACGGGTTTAATACCCAGAGCCGGTGTGGTTCCCGGGGCAATTAGATGCCAAGGGGCAAAGTGTTCATTTTGACCAGATGGTCTCAAAATTGGCCCGAAATCGACTGGAAGGTACTTGAACATGCCGGATTGTCTTTTAGGACAATCTTAGAAGGGTGAACTTATCGCTTTGAGGACTTAGGTACTTTTTCGAAAAAGCGTGCCGAAAAAGCCCTAAGGGCAGTTTAGTTATTTTTCACCGGAGTGGGCTAGCAGGCACTGGTATTGACCTAGATTTTGAGTGTTTTCACCACTCTAATGGTCTGTGACGAGTTAGTTTACAAAGGTATCTCATCCTTTGGTAAACATGTCACGGCCAAGAGGCGAGTTCGATCTTGTTTACTAGTGTTTCCGCCACTCTGATGATTGCGATGTTTACGAGTACTTCCATTACTCTAACGGTTTATGATCATTCTGAAGACTACCTAAATAATCAACTTTCTCGGAAGGCGTGCCGAATAACGGACATTTCTTCATTAGCGAGCTAACAGGCGCCAAAGATGGACCGTTCTACCATCTTGGGGGCTTGGGGTCTCGTCCCAGTCGACAGGTTTGAAGGGACTTACCATTCCGAAGACTTTCTCGAAAAAAGTACCAAGCTGGAAGGTCTTACCGTTTGAGGGATCAACTTTCTCAAAAGATGTGCCGAATTCGATTTGAACTAAAACTGGACTGGGATTGGATTTGAACTGGAACTGGACTGGAATTGGATTTTAATCTTGGAATTGAGACTAGAAACAGGGACTTACCGTCTTTCAGAAGACGTGCCCACTAGAATTGGACCAGATAATGCCCTAAGGGTTTTTGGCCATTTTGCCTTTATTTGGGCCGGGGGGGCCCTCGAAGCGATCAATTGACTAGATTACATCTAGAAAACTGATTTGAACTAGAATGCGTCCATATTGACTTGAATATAAGTTTGGACGGACCGGAGATTGCCGAGTGAAAAAAATGGGGTGCTTACAAC
Organism: Euryodendron excelsum; assembly: GCA_033060915.1. Lineage (NCBI taxonomy): Eukaryota > Viridiplantae > Streptophyta > Magnoliopsida > Ericales > Pentaphylacaceae > Euryodendron > Euryodendron excelsum. Next base: position 18,997,762 of record CM065379.1, on the reverse strand, counting down.
TGCCTCTTTTTTCTGTCTTTATTTGTCGCAGACAGAAAATAATAGAGTAAGAGTCCCATTTTGACCATGAGGCGGTCAGAGGGATAGACTTTGAAGATTTTTTAAAACTAGAGTTTGAAAATGGAGATTCGGCCCAAAGGGTGTTCTAAATCGAGTTGTGGAGGGAAAATGAAAAACTGCCCGGAATTTGACACTGGCGCCATTAACAGTGGTGCCCTTGTTAAATTTGGCTTGGCACCACTAGCTTGGGATCAAAACCAGCAAACTGCTGGTTCAACGTTTTTTAGGGATTTGAAAAGTTTTCAAAAAATTGAGAGTCTTTGCTAAGACATTAACTTGGACATTGAAGAAGTGCTTCCTAGGCACCATGAAGGGTTGTCAAAACTTTTTACCATCGCCGAAAAAGTCGCCGGAGGAGAAGATTTCGTCGGAGAACTCTAATAGATGAGTTTTTGATCTTATGTCAATTTTAATGTATAGAACTCCGTTTGAGTCGCACAAATAGTCGAGATTGATGCTTTGACGCATTTTGGACGCTCTGGTGATGCTATTTTGATGTTTTCATGCATGTTTGATTTAGTTTGGGAAATTTGGCATATTTACGTAAAGAGAATTTTTACAAGAATTGGGGATTTGCTCATACAGCTTTGGGTATTGAGTTTTCTGGCTAGATTTTTATACTGTGTGCCTTAGAAAAATGTGTTCAGCAGCTGTGTAAAGTTTAGTAATTTTTTGAAAGCTTTTTGAATTTTTGATTTTTTAAAAAATAGAAAAAATTGAGAAAGTAATAAAGTTTAGTGTTTAGAAAAATGTAGGAATATTTTAAAAAAATATTTGAAATGATTTTGAGAAATTTTGGAATAACTTTGAAAACCATTGATTTGTTAAAAAATAAAACAAGTCTCTTGAAAAATTTGGAAATTTGACAAAAATGTGAGTGGGTGCTAGTGTTATGTGATTATGATGTTGTGAAGTGCATGGTTGGTGTTTTGTGTTAATGTTATGAGCATTATAGAGACCACTTTTAAACAAAAGTCTGCCGAAATTTTTCGAATTCAGAAAAGACTGGAAAAAGTTTTAGATAAAAATCCGTTTTGAAGGATAAAGATATAAAACCATTGAGGGCGGGGCCTTTTTGGCGGAGAAGGCCCTAAGAAACTCGGGGGCCTTAAAACTATTGGAAGAAACACTCGAAAGGAAAATTTTAAAAATTGAACTTCGAATGAAAACTTTCGAAGGAAATGTTTTGGAAGATTTAAAAATAGATTTTAAGATTGGAAGCTTTGGGCTTTGATGGGAATTTTGGAATATTGAAAACTTGAGAATTGAGTGTGAAGAAAACTTTTTGGAGGAAGAAGTTTTAGAAAGCCTTGATTGGAATAGAACTCTTTTGGAGTAAAAGCTTGAGATGGACTTTGATTGAAAAAATTTGGGATTTAATTTTGATTTTGAACTAGAAATCATTTTGAAATTTTGGACAAAACGTATTGGAAATTCATTTTGACCTAAAATTTGAAAGCAAAATGTTTAGAAAATTCATTTTGATTTGAAATTGAAAGCCTTTGAAGACAAAATGTATAGGAAATTCATTTTGACTCGAAACTTGACTTTTTAAATCAAAATGTGTAGGAAATTCATCTTGGCTTGCAACTAGAATTTTAAAAATCAAAATGTGTAGCAAATTCATTTTGTCTTGAAACTAAAATTTTTGAGAAAAAGAGTTCTGGAAAATCTTGAAGTTTGTTTGGGAATAGAAATCTTTTTGAAGATAAAGCTTCGAAATAGATTGAAAATTTAATTTCGAAAAGAATTTTAGGACTTGATTTTGAAATAGTTTTGGGAAAGAAATACTAAGAACATTAGGAATTGATTTTCAAAGATAAATTTTTTAAAGAAAAAGTTAGGAAAACTTTTTTAGAGTTGGTTTTTAAAAATAAAACTTTTTGAAGAAAAAAAAACTTAAAAAAAAGTCTTCGAATTGAGCAAACTTTATTGAGACTTGTGTCATTCATTTTTTCATTTATATTTGATATTATTTTTTCCTGTTTTTTTTTTTCTTTTCTTATCTTTTGAACTGCATATATCGTGCATTAATACCTCTTACCTTGGCTTACCTTTCAGGATGGCAGACGCGGGCAATGACGGTTCTAAGAGGAGACACAGCTCCGGGAAGGTAGCCCAGACAAATTCTGTCAGCAGCTCCAATCGCTCCCAAGGCAGTCAATGATCTACTAGACGAGTATCTTCTAGCCAGAGTGGGCGGGGGAGTAAGCCTCTAGTCGACCCCTTCCCTTTAGCTGAGGTACCTTTTGAGGCGGAGATGGAGGCAGAGGAAGAGATACTGGGTCTTAGCAATTAGGTGACTGGGTACAAGAGGGCTTCCTCCAAACATAGACAAACGAATCCTGACTTTAGGGATTTGGAGATACTCGATATTCCACCGCTGGGAGACCTTGCCTAACACCCCAGCTTCTACTTACGACAGCATTTGCCCTTCCACAGGTACACATATCTTTCAGAGGGGCTGTTCATCTTGTCTTCAGTACTATGCAGCGGGCGACTCCATCTTACCAAGCTTTCTTGGCAGAGATTGGGTTTGGGGCCTTAATGGGATTATAGGCTAACTGCCTGAATATACATCTAGTGCTAGCCTTGGTTAAGAGATGGTTCGGGGAGATCGGGACTTTCCACTTTGGGGGCTTTAAGTTAGGACCCACTCAATTGGACTGGGCGATCATCACCAGGCTTTCTTTTATCAGTTGGCAGATCACCTTGCGGTCAGTTAGTAGAGCCGACACGTGCATTCTGCTGGACTTACCCCTCCTGTGCGTTTTTCCTTTCCTATTTCTTGGCTCAATTGGGATGACAGTACCTTTGCTGTTGAGCCACCACCTGCCCTGCGAGACATTATAAGGCGGCAACTTGTTTTATATATCACCTTCAACTGCTTCTGTAACAACAATAAGTCACTCGTGCCTTTTCGGTTGGTAAGCATAGTAGCTGATCTTGGGGCCTTGTATGAGCTAGATTAGGGGTCCTTCTCCTTTGGCTGCTTCCTTCGATCGATACAGGTCTGGACTTCCTCTTGTTGGGACAATCTGACTGCTTTCTGGCCCTTTCTTGTCTGGTAGAGCTATGAGTTCCTGCCAGTTTGTCATCCTGAGGTCATTAAGGATGACCTTTACCCACGTGCTTTGAGGTGGGCTCATGATCGGGTAGCCCAGCGGTCGAAGAACACTGATTTCGTGACGCTACGGGCGAACCTGGAGTTGATTGAGGCAAGGGACATGACTTGGCGTCCCTTTATTGGGTCAGCTCATTATGAGACGGTATGGTACTTGGTCCCGTTATCACTATCGAGGGCTTCCTTTCTCAACAATGATTCTTGGGAGTCTTGCCTAGGAGATCGACATTGGCCCCAGTTTCATGAGGAGTTCAGGTCAGCAAGAGATCTATCGGAGTACATGTTTGGAGCCTTGGTGGTGGAAGCTCCTATTCCCTATCAGGAGTGCCAACCGAGTGCCGGGTTGTTGCTTCCTTTAGAGATTGACTATCCCGCACACTTCAGGGCTCATTCTGTGGGTGCCTTTAATCGGTTTAAGGTAGTAATCAGCGGATATGCTATTGGCCAGGAGGTGGTTGACTTGTGGCGCTGTGCAGGGGTTACATGCCCTAGGTTGAGTTTATTGCAGTGAGAGACCAGAGAGATTGGTTCCAAATGGAGAGGGATCAACACTAGGCTGAGGTAGCTTCCTTGAAGGCCCAGTTAGCCCAGATGGGAGGTGGCGGGATATATTGTCCTTTCCCTCCTTCTTCTTTTTGCTCTACTGCTATTTTGTTATTCATTTACCTTCTTGATTCCGATTTTATCTTTTTTGCAGGATGCTGGTGCTTCTAGTAGTCATTCACCTCCTTCAGAGCCAAGTTTCGACGATTTTGATTTAGAGGATATCGATTTTGATCTTTGACAGTTGCCCCTTGTGTAGACCCAGATCTTCTTTTGCCCCTATCTTATAGATGTGTTTAGTTTATATTAGATAGCTTTATTTTTGTAGATTTTGCACAGAGATGGATGTTTATGATTTGGATAGTTAAATGCATGGACAGACAAAGATATTTATGGTTTATACAACTAAGTATACAATCAGATGCATGTGCAAGGACGATGATGATGTAAATTTATTACATGAGATGATATTAAACTGTGTTGGTGATTTCTGTTTTTATAGGGAGCTACGTCATATGTATGCAGAGCTCATGCCAATTTTTTTTTTTTTGCATGCATATATTAGAAATTTACTAGTTAATGGAGTAACAAGGGGTGCCGTCAAGCTCAGTATCCTTAGAATGGCAACCCCTTCTTTTTGAGGAGTTTGGCATCTCCTTTGATGCGACCTTACCTTGAATGGATGATAGCACTTTATATCTTACTCAGCCTTCTGATCAACTCTGATTTTTTAACTTGGGGTTAGTGTATATAATTATTGGGCTGAAACTCTCAACTCTCGAGGCTTTGGCAACACCTTACCTGACCTTTAGTAAAGCGATGAGCAGCCAATCTTTCAATCTGAGGAGACTTTGCTTTACGACCATAATGTAGGCTAGGTTATGGGGTTTTTAAAACAATAGGATATACAGGCTCAAGTTTGATGTTGCTTTCAATAGAGTTTAGATCCATACCATTCTTGATTGTTTTTCCAACAGGGTTAGCATCTTTTTTTAGCTTCGGCAGCGTGTCTAGCTCATTTAGATCAAGCGATCTGTTTTCAATTAGAGTGGACTTTAGTAGGGTTTTAATATAGGCCATGGTTTTGGATTTTTACAAGAAAGAGTAAAGACTCGAAACTATTATTTCTACTGGGCTTCTTTATCACCTGGGATCACCTTTAAATTTCCTCCTTTTATAGAGGGAGTTGACCTTTCTTGTAACTTTTGACCTTGTAATGGAATTGTCAGAAATTTCCCCCTTGACTTCTGATTTTTCTATATGCTTTTCAAGATAGCACAAACATGATTCTTTTTTTTTTTTTTTAGCCTCTTGCCCCTTGGCGATTCTTTTCCTTTGCTTTTTTCCTTTCCATTTCTTTTCTTTCCTCTTTTTATGAAACAAACATTTCTACAACCCCCTCTCCTTTTTGTATATTTTTTTCATGACAATTCAATCTAACCCATTGTGGGCGGTGATCCCTAGGTTGGGAATTTTCCCAAAAAAAAGGTAAATGGCTCAACGGGTTTGACAAGGGTTGCTTTAGACTGTATGAGAAATGAAATGAGGGCCTCTCTTCATTTTGAACTAAATTGCTTGATCCATAGAGCCTTCAACATTGCCTCAGCATGATAGCGGATGGATGCCATTCCTAGAATTCTCAGTTATTGTCTGTCCCAGTGTGAGGGGACAGTCTTGGATCGGAATTGACAAGGAATCTTTCGCTTTTTGTAAGGCACTAGTGGGGGTGCAAAGGGAATATAAATACATTTCTCTTTTTTATAAGGAAAAATGAAAGATGGCGCCTTTTCATCTTGATAATCTGGCCACACATCGCTTAACTTCGGTGTCTTACAAGTGTTGCCTTTGGGGTAGTTTTCTCACTCATCCTTCGTTCTCTCTTTTCGAAAAGCTGATCATTTAGCGAGTGGTTGACTCATGCTATCACCTCTTCAAGTCAATCCATTCATAAGATAAACCATGCCCCTTGTATTGGAAGCATTCACCATTCATAAGAGAAAAATAAGATGACAGCAATGTAAGACAATAACATAAACTGGCATTTCTCTATTTAATGAAAAACATAAAGGTCTTTTGGAATGAAAGTGCAAACATTTATTTTAAAGACAAAAAGCAAAAAAAATAGAAAGAAAGTGAGTGGGAACACCCCTTTCTTGTGCACTTTTTGAGAAGAACCAGTCTTAGTAGGGCCTTGGGATAGTGCCCACATCTTCGATGCTCCATTCGTGATTGGGATCCTTGACCAAGGCAAGACATGTAGAGGCTTCTCCTAGAGCTCTGAGTGGATTAGCAGCGATGGTGTAGTCGTCAGCTTCCTCGACCCCTTTGCCTTCCTTTGCTGGCTACTTGGTTTCTTTAATAAACCATGTTGGGTAGCTTGTCTTCTTCCAACTTAATAGACTTGACCCGGGCTCGGGGTTTTCTGCTCTTGCCACCAACCACGCCCCAGCATTCCTCAGGCGTGCATAGCGGTGGGCCTCTAGTACTGGCCATAAATGTCTTCTGTATTTTGGATGGATTAAAGTGGTATGATTGTAATTCCTCTTTCATGTATTTGGTTTCTTGTTTCACATGGTCAACCTCCTCGGTAAATTCCTCCACGAGCTCATCTTCGGGGTCTGGCATTTTATAGGGGTTGTACCATAACTAGGCATAATGTTGTTCCAAATCTTCCCATTCCATTTCCTCCTCATCTTCGTAATATATCTCTTAGCATGTAACGAAACATACCTTATCGTTCCCAAATTCTGTGATGATGTTGACGATATGGTCTGGTAAAGGGTCTGTAGTGGCATTCAGAGGAGGATTCACTGGTTGTAAGCCAATGATCTTGTTATCTATTAGGTCTTGAATTTTATGTTTGAGGGCTAAACAATCTTCAGTGTCATGTCCTTGGCTGCCTAAATGGTATTCACAGCTTGCTGTGGATTCAAAGTAACAAGGCAGAGGATTGGGTCGAGGTTGAGAAGTTATAGGTTTTAGATATCCAGCCGCTAGGAGGCCAAAATAGGTCGTGGTCTGTGAACAAGAGAGTTTAGTAAATGTCCGTTTTTCCCACTTGCTCACGTAGACTAAGGAAGTGTCACAGATGTTTTTGAAGATTCAGAATTAAGTTCTGATGTGGTAACAACCAGGCTGATGGTTTGGGAATTGAAGGGGCTTTGGGTTTCATGTTTCAACTTGGGACAATTTTTGGTTTCAGGGCCAAATGAATGGGACTGGTACTCATAGGATAGATTATATGATTCAGGGGTTTGGTTAAAGACTGGCTTGAAAGGTGCTGGGATGTGGCAATTGGCCTGTGGAGGTTGTTGGTAAGTAATGGTTAGGGTGTAGTCTGGGTCTTTCCTCTTCATCCTTTTTCGTTCCTCATGGGTTCAGACTTGGGAGAACTCTGCCTGCTCATGGGTTGTAATTCCCGTATGGCATGAGAGTGAAGAGAGCATAGCTTCCATTTTGGTCATTCTATTTCTGAGTCCTCTTACTTCCGCTAGTATCAAAGTTAAGGCATCGAGTGTGAGTGACTCCATGAGTCTTCCTTTGCTTTTGGCCTATAACAATGGGGGAAAAAGGAAAAAGTCAGTGTCTTATTTTGAAAAATATTTATGCAATGCATGGTTTAAGGATGTCCTTACTTGAGAGAAAAATTAACCATGATGTATTGGCTCACTTTCAAAGATCGGAGTTTTGCCCTTGTATGCAGATACCTTACTGTTAGATGGGAATCTTCTTTCATTCATACGCTCATTTATGAAAAGGAAAGGGGTACATAGAGCTTTGAATTTAGAATACAAGAGGAAATAAAGTACACTTTAATGGGGGAGAGGAAAACATTTTTCTTTGACTTCCACCTATCTAATTTTACATATATGAAATCCTAAACTACTCTTAAGTCTTTGGATTTGCTTTCTTTGGATTTGACGTCGAGGAGGTCATTGAGAGACTTTGTTGATTGATTACCCCTTGTCTTCTTAGGAATCATATCTCCATGAGCATAGAGGGATTGGGGCCTCTCTTATGGAATGACTTAAAATGCATGCAATGATTCCTTAGGGTTACGTGGAAACCCTTAGGGTTTTGGTAGGTTTAATGCAATGGAGAGTGAACTCGGTGTCACTCTCTTTGGATTGATCATATGTATGGAGATGTAGTGACTTGAGTTACTTTAGAACTCTTATCTTGGCATGGAGTATTGAATGCATGAACATGGATGCATAGAGTAAAGAGAGAGAGAATGCATTTGTAAAGTAAACATAGATGCATGAGCAGTTATACATGCACTATAACGGTAAGTTATTATAACAACAGGGATAAACAAGTATAGAGGAAAATAAAAGGCAATCACCCTTTCCTCCATGGTTTTGAAACTATTGCGTGTGTCTTAAATTTGGCTGAAGTTCGGCTATGCATGGTGTCTATATGAGCATGGGGTTGAGGGTTTACTAATGCGTCCTAAGAAGACTCGGTTCCCAGATCTTCAAACCTAGGCCCACTCACTGAGGTGGTGCCATGATCGGTTGGTGATTCGAGCAGGGGAACCATCAAGAGGCCGTAGACGAAGAAACTGACACAACATCTTACCCACAACCAATATATTGTTCTCCCTTCTAACTAGAAGGGACATATCAGGGTAAAGAATGCAAGTATGCAGAATACAAGTACACGTGCAGTGCATGTGTGATTTTTGAAAATTGGAGGAAAGAGCCCAATAACTTCCTTCCATGTTGTCCAATCCATACATTCATTCATACACAGTAGTTAATATAACACGAAATAAATTTGTGAACAAGGGTCCACTTACAAAAATAAATATACAAAAGTCAGTACTTAAATGACAAACTTAATGCAAGATAGAATAAATATGAGTATAGTGTAAACAATGACATGTTGTTGTTTTTTTTTTTTTAAATAATCTTGGAAAAACTTGATTTTGAAAGTGTGAAGTGGATAGAATTGGACAAATTAATCAAAAGACTCCAAATGGGTGAGGTTGAAGAGACATGATATTGGCCTAACCCTCTAACTGTCCCAAGTGGAGTCGCCAACTATTGCGCCCCGATTTTTCTCACCCGAAAAAGACAAGTGAGAAAAACACAGTGTTCTCTCATTATAACTCATCCTCCTAGAAGGACGAGTGCGACTAGTTTAATTGAAAGTGGATAAAATTAGACAAGTTAATTGAAGACTCTACATAGGTGAAGGGTGAAGAGACGTGACAATGGCCTAATCCTCTAAGTGTTTCCAGTGAAGTCACCAGCTGTCGCGCCCAAATTTTTCGTACTCGAGAAATACACAAACGAGCAGAAAAAATAATGTACTCTCTCGTTAGAACTCTTCCTCCTAGAAGAATGAGTGCGATTAGGTTTGAATTGAAAATTTAACTTCAATAAAGGGCTTTTGAAAAACAATTGGAGTCGCCACCTAACTTGATTAAGGTGAATTAGGTCACCTAAAAACTAAGCACAATCTGAAGATTACACTTAGCGTTTTTTGGAAAAGGTTTTTGAAAACTTCCTCAAGAGAGAGTTTTTAAGAAAACGGGTTGTTTGGCAACCTTTAAAAATATGTAAGCCCTTTTTGAAAATAACCCCATTTTGGTATTTGAAAACAGTGATCTAGGTTCAGATGTTGGTAACGTGTAAGGAAGACGCACTAAGCCATCACCTTACCCTACCCTTGCGGTACTTACATGTCTATTCACCCTAGATTCACCTATTAAAGTTTTTGATTAATATATGTCCAAAACTATCCACTTTAGAAAAGAATCTTCAAAAGAATGATGCATGATATACAAGTGCAAGAAAAAGATTTAATTGTGAAATAGACTTGAAAATACTTGATTCGATTTTGAAAATAGATTTGAAAAGATAAATTGGATTTTTAAAAGAAGATTTTTACAAATTGAAGATAGATTATGGAGTTGGAGATTTGAAAAAGGCTATGACAACACCGATGAGGGTTGCCTACGTATCTCTTTTGAGAAATCAGGTCAGTCGTAGTTCGGACAAGAGTCTGATAGAAGATTTTGATTTGGAAAAAACAGACTTTGAAAAGGATTTAATTTGAACTTAGAATAGAAAATTAGAAATTCAAATTTGGAATTAAAAAGATTGGACTTGTTTTGGAAATATTGAGATTTAGGGAACCTAGACTTAAGAAAGATAGGATTTAGGAAGAACTTGAGATTAAGGAAGATTTGACTCGAATGTTGGACTTGGAAGATCAGGAAATTGGAATTTAGGAAAGATTCAAATGAGGAAAGTTTCATTTTAGGAAAGTTTCGATTTAGGAAAGGGTTCATTTTAAGAAAGTTTCGAATTAGAAAAGCTTTCATTTTAGGAAAGTTTCAAATTAGAAAAGTTTTGAATTAAGAAAGAATTAAAATTAAAAAGTTTTGAAATTGGAATGTTTTGAAATAGGAAAGTTTAAAGTTTAGTAAAGTTTCCTTTTTAAGAAAAAGTTGATTTTTGGAAAGATTTGAATTAGGAAATGTTTGATTTAAGAAATATTTGGAATTTGAAAAGTTTAGAATTTAGAAAGTTTTAGCTTACGAAAGTTTCAAATTTAGAAAGTTTAACTTAAGAAAGTTTTGATTTTGGAAAGATTCAAAATTTAGAACGTTTAGAATTTTAGAAAGATTCGAAATTTGAGTTTTAAAAATATTTGAAATTAAGAAAAGGTTTGAATTTAAGAAAGATTTGGGAAATTTAAAATTTAGAAAGCTGAGAAATGGGAAAGGTATGGAATTAGGAAAGGTTGGAACTAGGAAGATTAAGTAGCATAAAGTTTAAAGAAATATTTGAAAGTTTGGAAACTTAAGGTTTAGGAAAGTATGAGATTAGGCAAGGTTTGAATTTAAGAAAGATTTGGATTTTGTTTCTAAAAAAGAGATAATTTGATTTTGTTTCAAAAAAGGGAGGATTGGATCTAGTTTCCTAAATGGGAGATTGGATTTGGTTTCCTAAAGGAAAGATTGGATTTGACATGGAATTGGAAAGTTAAAGTTTTAGAAATCCTAGATTTTGGGGTAGAAAATTGGATTTGGAAATATATGGTTTTGATGTAGAAAATTGGATTTGGAAACCTAAAGTTTGAGGCCAAAAGAGGAAATTGGAAATTATGTTTTTGGAAAGAAAGTTATGGTTTCCTAACCATGGCTCTAGGGTTTAGCTTGGACTCTAAAAAAAGAGATTTTGGAAAGTGAATTTTTAGAAAAGAAGATTTTTGGAAGGAGATCTAAGAAAAGGAGTTTTAGGAAAGTGAATTTTGAAAAGATAGTTTTTGGAAAGACTTTTTAGGAAAGAGATTTTTGGAAAGACTTTTTAGGAAAAGGAGTTTTTGAAGGGAAGTTTTAGAAAGCAATTTTTGGAAAGGAGATTGGAAACAATTTTCAAAAAGTATATTGGAGAGGAGATTTTAGAAAGTAGATTTGAAAAGGGATTTTGGGGAGGATTCAAAAAGAGGTTTTGGAAAATAAGTTTGAAAAGCAATTTGGAAAGGGATTTGAATGTGGACTTTTGTAAGCCTCCAAAAATATCTCACTTTCCTAAAATGATTCTAACTATAAGAAGGTTAAAACCATTCTAAGATTATGGTTTTGAAAATAACAAGGATTTGAAAATATAGACCATATTGGTCATTTTAAATGTAACACTTCCCTAAAACAGCCTTAACCATAAAAAGGCTAAAATCACCATAGGATTGTGATTTTGAAAATAAGTTTTAAAGAAAAAAATTTTAATGCAAGTTTTGAAAACAAGTTTGAAAACAAATTTTGGAGAGATGCATGATCATGATACGCACAATGTAAGTTGGGGTCATGAACATACAAGGTTAAAGGTTTCACCACATAATCAAGGGGGCTGAACCCATGTTGTCTCCAGTTAGACTAAAAGAAAGCCCTTGACACAGTGACTTTCACTAGCCTAATCCTACACATGAATCAGGAAGTCCCTTGTTTCAAGCATGCAAGAAAGGGGGAAAAGAAGATGGGGGATTAAAATAGAAGAAAAACCAAGTGGGTTAGGAGAGACAAGAAAGAGGGGGGAATTGTGTTTTCTTCACTTCGATCTTTGCTTGGCTTCGCGTTGGTCTTCAGGAGCTTGCTTTAATCTTTGGGAGCTTCAGAGTCGCAACACTTCAAGTCTTCAATGGAGGTTTTGGATGCTAGTAAATGAGTGTATATGAGTGTATGTGAGTGTATGTATACTAGGATTTAGTGTATGGGGGCTAGAGTTTGGAAAACCTAAAGAAGACTAGGGTTTGGGGAGGCTACGAGCTCTGTGTATCGAAGATGAGAGTTTTTAGACTAAGTTTATGGACCTTTTTTGTCGCGCCCAGATTTTTCACACTCGAGGAATACTCACACAAGTGGGAAAAACACTGTACTCTCTCGTTAGAACTCACCCTCCTAAAAAAATGAGTGCGACTAGGTTTAAATTGAAAATTTGATTTGAATAAAGGGCTTTTAAAAAATATTCGGAGTCGCCACCTAACTTGATTAAGGTGAGTTAGGTCACCTAAAAACTAAGAATAATCTGAAGACTACACTTAGGGCTTTGGAAAACAATTTAAAAAATATCTCCGTAAGAGAGGGTTTTTAGGAAAACAAGTTGTTTGGCAACCTTTAGAAAACATTTAGCCCTTTTTGAAAAATAACTCCCTTTTTGGTCTTTGAAATCAGTGATCCTAGGTTCGGAGGTTGGTTACGTGTAGGGAAGATGCACTAAGCTATCACCTTACCCCGCCCTTTCGGTACCTACATGTCAATCTACCCTAGATTCACCTATGAGAGTCTTTAACTAACTATGGTTCAATCCTATCCACTTTGAAAAACAATGTTTAAAAAGAAACTAACATGATGCATGATATGTAAGTGCAAGAAAAGAGGATTGAAAAATAGATTTGGAAAGAGATTGATTTGAAATTGATTTGATATGAAAATAGATTTGAAGAGATGGAATTGAAATTGGAAAGTTTGAAAATTTGGAAATAGAAAATTGAAATTAGAAGTTTGAAAGTAGATTGGAATTTTAGATTTGAAAAGATTTTGGAAACCGCACCCATGAGGGTGGAATTGAAAGTTTGAAAAGTGTTGTGACCGCACCTATGAAGGTTGCCTACGTATCCCTTTGGGGGAATCAGGTCAGTCGTAGTTTGGACCAGAGTCCGATTGAAAAGAGATTGATTTGAAGAGAGAAATTAAATTAGAAGAAAGAGATTGAATTGAAAACTGGATTTGATTTGGGATTAGAAGAGGAGATTGAATTTGAGAAGATTGGACTTGCTTTTGAAAGATTGATTTTGGAAAGACTTGGTTTTAGGAAACCTAGACTTAGGAAAGATAGGAGACCTAGGAAAGACTTAAGATTAGGAAAGACTAGATTGGAATGTTGGATTCGGAAAGATCTTGAAAGATTTGGAAATTTAGAATTTAGGAAAAATTTAGATTAGGAAAGTTTCGAATTAGGAAAGTGTCATTTCTGGAAAGTTTGAAATTAGGAAAGTTTTAGGTTTAGGAAAGTTTTGAAAATTGGAAAGCTTTGAAAACAAGGAAGTTTTGAAAATAAGAAAGTTTTGGATTTGGAAAGATGTTGAAGTTTTGGAAAGGTTTAGAATTTAGAAAACTTGGAAGTTCAGAAAAATTTAACTTAAGAAAGTTTTGAATTTAGGAAACTTTGGATTTGAAAAGATTTGAAATTTAGAAAGTTTAGGATTTAGAAAGTTTTAAAGTTTGAATTTTAGAAAGTCTTGAAATTAGAAAAGGCTTGAATTTAGGAAAGATTTGGATTTGGAAAGTTAAGATTTAGAAAGGGGGTTAAATTAGGAAAGGGTTGAATTTTAGAATTTTAGGAAAGATTTTTATGTTCAAGTTTTGGAAACTTAAGGTTTAGGAAAGTGGAAGTTTAGGAAGGATTTGAATTAGGAAAGATTTGGATTTGGGAGGGATTGGATTTGGTTTTGTTTCCAAAAATGGAGGATTGGGTCTAATTTCCTAAACGGGAAGATTTGATTCGGTTTCCTAAAGAGAAGATAGGATTTGGCAAGGATTTGGAAAGGGAGATTCTAGAAACCCTAGTTTTGGAAGTGTAGAATTTTAACGTAGAAAATAGATTTTGGAAACATGTATAGTTTTCCAAAAGGTCACTATACTTGCCAAATCCTATCTTTGAAAAGAGAGTTTTTAGAAAGTATGAAAACGTCTCACTTTCCTAAAGCGATTCTAGCCATAAGAGGGCTAGAACCACTTTAAGAAAGTGGTTTTGAAAACAAGATTTGAAAATATAGACCAAAAGGTCACCTTTAATATAACACTTTCCTAAAGCAACCCTAGCCATGGAAAAGCTAGAATCACCCTAGAATTGTGGTTTTGAAAACAAGTTTTTGAAAAAGAGATTTTGAAAACAACTTTGAAAACGAATTTTGGAAGATGCAAGATTATGATATGCACAATGGAATTTGGGGTCGTGAACATACAAGGTTAAGGCTTCACCACATAATCAAGGGGGCCGGACCCACGTGGTCTTTGGTTAGACTAGAAGAAAGCCCCCAACACGGTGACTCTCCAATAGCCCAATCCTACACATGGACCGGGAATCCCCTTGTTTCAAGCATGCAAAGAAAGGGGATGAAAGAGATGGGGGATTAAAATAGAGAAAACCCAAGTGGGTTGGAGAGAGAAGAGAGAGGGGGAAGTACAAAAAATTAAAGAGAATGCCTACCGTATGTCTTCTTTATTTTGCGCGCCGTGTAGTCTTCGGTCTTTGTCTTGATCTTCACCTTTAGTCTTCAAGAGTTGTCTTTGAGCTTTGGATGGCAGCTCTTCAAGTCTTCAAAGGATGGTTGAAGGCTAGTGTATGAGTGTATAAGGGAGTGTATAGGAGGCTAGGGTTTGTGTATAGTGGCTAGGGTTTGGGAGAACCTAGGGAGGCTAAGGTTTAGGAGGTGCTCGAGCTCTGTATATCAAAATATAGGATTTTTAGGTTAAGTTTGCAGACCCCCTTCACGTTGAATGAGGCTCTGTATTTATAAAAGTTGGACAAACCTGGCGCCTGCTGCAGTGGGGCCAGGGCAACATTGCTCTTAGCGCCACTACTAGTGGCGCCAGCCACTTAGGAAACTTTATAAGTCGGCAAGCAACGTATCTTTGACTAGATTTGGGCGCCTGTACTAGTGACTACCATGCAACTTTTAGCTTGGCTTCACTAGGAGTGACTCCGGAAAGTCCGGGAATGATTTGGAGGAGCCGGGAATGACCCGGAAGGCCAGAAAGGAGCAGGAACACTTAAAATAGTGTCCTGGAGGTATTTGACTTGAAAAGCGAGGACAAAATGTGTCGGAATGGTTGACCGGGCCTTTAGGGGCAAAACGGTCAATCGGACTAGGAAGCTGTTGGGGCGAACTTAGATTGTCCCAGAAGAAGACTTGGGATCTGGAAACATTATTCAGAATGTTCCCGGAGGTTGCCGGTTTGATTCCCAGAGCCGGCGTGGTTGGAAAAGGAGACCGGCCCACTAGGGGCAAAACGGTCATTTTATACCGGGTTTGCCGGAACTGACTCGGAATGGTCCAGAAAGGTAAAGGAAGGTTGAGAACACTATAAAAAGTATTCTCGGGACATTACCGGTTTGATACCCAGAGCCGGTGTGGTCGAAGAAGGAGACTGGCCCTATAGGGGCAAAACGGTCATTTTGTACCGGGTTGGTCGGAACTGACTCGGAATGGTTCAGAAAGGTAAAGGAAGGTTGAGAACACTATAAAACGTATTCTTGGGACATCATCGGTTTGATACCCAGAGCCGGTGTGGTCGAAGAAGGAGACCGGCCCTCTAGGGGCAAAACGAGCATTTTGTACCGGGTTGGCCGGAACTAACTCGGAATGATCCGGAAAGGTAAGGGGAGGTTGAGAACACTATAAAAAGTATTCTCAGGAGGTTACCGGTTTGATACCCAGAGCCGGTGTGGTTCCCGGGGCATTCGGATGCTTAGGCCCAAAATGGTCATCTTGATCGGAAAGTCTCGGAAAAGGTCCTAAGGGTAGTCTGGTCATTTTTCACTGAAGTGAGCTAACAGACACTGGTGTTGACCTGGGTTTTGAGTGTTTCCGCCACTCTAACGGTGTGAGTATTTCCGCTACTCGGACGGGGTTGATGATTTGGGAGTATTTCCGCTACTCTAACGACTTTGTGAGTATTTTCGCTATTTCCGCTACTCTAACGGCTTTGTGAGTATTTCCGCTACTCTAACGGCTTTGTGAGTATTTCCACTACTCTAACGGTTCTGTGAGTAGTTTTACTACTCGGACCGTCTCGAGGAATAAACTGTCTCGAGAGAGGGATTGGAAAGGGGTCTTACCGTCTCCGAAGAGACGCGCCTGGATTGTGAGTGTTTCCGCCACTCTAACGGTTCTGTGAGTAGTTTTGTTACTCGGACCGTCTCGAGGAATAAACTGTCTCGAGAGAGGGATTGGAAAGGGGTCTTACCGTCTCTGAAGAGACGTGCCTGGATTATGAGTGTTTCCGCCACTCTAACGGTTTTGTGAGTAGTTTTGCTACTCGGACCGTCTCGAGGAATAAACTGTCTCGAGAGAGGGATTGGAATTGGAATAAGAAAGGACAATGCCCCTAAGGGCATTTTGGTCATTTTGCCTCTATTTGGGCCTGATAGGCTCGCGAAGCGATGGAAAGACGAAATTTAGACCTAGAGAATTGGTTTCAATTGGAATATGCCCAAAATGACTTAAAAACAAATCTGAACGGAGTGTAGACTGCCGAGCGGTCAAAAATGGGGTGCTTACACTTTTCACGCTAGAGGAGGCTCTGTATTTATAGATAGAAGATTGACCTGGCGCCTGTTACAGTGGCGCCAAGCCAAATTTTGGCTTAGCGTCATTGCTAGTGGCTCCAGCCACTTAAGAAAGTTTTAAGGTCAGCAAGCAACGTATCTTCAGAAAACTTAGGCACCTATACTAGTGACTACTATGTAATTTTTAGCTTGGCTTCACTACGAGTGACTCCAGAAGATATAGGAATGATTTAAAGGACCGAGAATGGCCCAGAAGGCTGGAAAGGGACAACAACCCTTGCATAGTGTCTTGGGGGGTAGTAGGCTTGAAGAATGATGACAAGATGTGTTGGAAAGGTTAACCGAGCCATTAGGGGCAAAATGATCAATCAGGCTGGAAAGTTAACGGGATGTACTTGGAATATCCCGAAAGAAGACTCAAGCTTTGAAAATATTACTTAGAATGTTCTAGGAGGTTATCGGTTTGACACCCAGTGCCGGTGTGATTGGAAATGGTGACCAGCCCACCAGGGGTAAAACGGTAATTTTGCACCAGGTTTGCCGGAACTGACTCGGAATGATCTAGAAATGTATCAAAAGACCGAGATACTATTAGAAATATCCCCTGAAGGTTATCGATTTGATATTCAGAGCCGATGTGGTTCTCAGGGGGTTTAGATGCCTAGGGGTAAAATGGTCATCTTGATCAAAGGGTCTCGAAATTGGCCCGAACCGACTGAAAGGCACCTAATCATGCCGGATCGTCTTTGGGATGATATTGGCAGGGTGGACTTATCGTTTTGAGGATTAAGGTACTTTCTCAAGAAACTTGTCAAAAATGGCCCTAAGAGTAGTTTGGTCATTTTTCACTAGAGTGGGCTAGTAGACACTGGTGTTGACCAGGGTTTTGACTGTTTCCGTCACTCCAACAGCGGTCCCGTGACATAGGGGTTTGTCGGCAGTTCCCTATATCGAGCTGTTTACGAGTGTTTCCATCACTCTGACAGTTGCGATGTTTACGAGTATTTTCGTTAGTCTAATGGGTCGCGATCATTCTAGAGATTGCCTGGTCTCGACAAGCTACTAGGTTGACTTAGCGCCTGAGGAATCAACTTTCTTGAAAGGCATGCCAAAACGGGCATTTCTTCATTGGCATGCTAGCAGGTGCCAAAGGTGAACCGTTCTACCATATTGGGGACTTGGGGTCTTATCCCGGTCGACAGGTTTGAAGGGACTTACCATTTCGAAGAGTTCTTTCGGAAACGTGCTGGGCAGGATGGACTTATAGCCTTGGGGAATCAACTATCTCGAAAGACGTTCTAGATTTTATTAGAATTAGAATTGGACTTGGAATTGAAAAAATGGGGACTTACTGTCTTCGAAAAGACATGCCCACTGGAATTGGACCGGGTAATGCCCCCAAGGGCATTTTGGTCGTTTTGCCTCTATTTGGGCCCATTGGGCTCGCGAAGCGATTGATTGACGGGATTAGACTTAGAAAGCTGATTTAAATTGGGATATGCCCATATTGACTTAAATACAAGTCTGGACGGACTAGAGACTACCAAGTGGGCAAAAATGAGGTGCTTACAGCTGCCCCACTTTTTTGTCTTTACCTGTCAAAGACAGAAAACGATAAAGTAAGAGTCGCGTGTTGACTGTGAGGTGGTCGGGGGGACGGACTTTGAAAATTTTTAAAAATGGGAGTTTGGAAATGGATATTGGGCCCAAAAGATCTTTGAAATCAAGTTTTGCAGGGAAAAACGGTAAAACTGCCCAGAGTTGGAAACTGGCACCACTAGCAGTGAAACACCTTTGTTATAATTGGCTTGGTGCCACTGCTAGTGGCGCTAGGCTTGGGATCAAAACTAGCAAACTACTGGTTCGACGCTGCTGCGGGATTTGAAGAATTTTTGAGAAATCGAGAGCCCTTTGTGAGGAAACCGACTTGGACATTGAAAGAGTGCTTCAGAGGGACCACAGGGAATTACCAAAAGTAGACACCGTCGTCGGAAAAGTCGCCAGAAGAGAAGATTTTGCCAGAGAACTTCAACATGTGAGTTTTCGATTTTATGTCAATTTCGGTGTGTAGAATTCCGTTTGAGTTATGTGAACAATGAAAATTGATGTTTTGATATGTTTTGAACACTGTAGTGAAGTTATTTTTGCATTTTGCTGTTTTTTGATTGAATTTGAGTGATTTTACGTGTTTATGTAAAGGGGATTTTTGCAGGAATTGAGGGTTTATTCATACAGTTTTGGGTGTTGAGTTTTTCGGCTAAATTTTTATACCGTGTGCCTTACAAAAATGTGTTTAATAGCCATATGAAGTTTCCTAATTTTTTGAAAACTTTTTGAATTTTTGATTTTGAAAAATAGAAAAATACTTGAAAAATTAAGAAAGTTAAGAAAATTTAAGAAATTGATGAAAGTATTAGAGTTTAAAATTTTAAAAAATTTGGGAATATTTTAAGAAACATTTGAAATGATTTTGAGAAATTTTAAGACAATTTTAAAAACCATTGATTTATTGAAAAATAAAACAAGTTTTTTAAAAAAATCTAAAAATTTGAAAAGTGTGTGCAGGTGTTGATGTTATGTGATTCTGACATTGTACGATGCATGATTTGTGTTTTGTGTTAATATCGTAGGTATTGTAGGGACCATTTTTAAGTGTAACTCTACTGAAATGTTTTTCGAAATTAGGAAAGAGTTGAAAATGTTTTGGAATAAAATCTTTTTAAAGGAAAAAAAGACAGAAAACCCTAGAGATTTAGAAAATCCAATTTGACTCGAAGTTGGAAAATCAAAATGTGTAGAAAATTCATTTTGACGTGGAAGTGGGATTTTAAAATCAAAATGTGTAGGAAATTCATTTGACTTAGAAGTGAAATTTTAAAATCAAAATGTGTAGGAAATTTATTTTGACTTATCATTTCAAATCTTTTTACCTTTTTTTTTATTATTTGTTTATTTTTATTATTTATTTATTTATTTATTTATTTATTTATTTATTTTCATTGTTTCTCTTTCTTCTTTTTCTCACTTCTCATCTCTTTTACCTTTTTGAGTTATACTTACCTCATGTCGGTATTCTTACTGTGATCTTCAAGATGGCAGATGTAGGTGATGACGATTTTGAGAGGAGACGCCACTCCGGGAAGGTGGCCCGTACAGATTCTATTGGTAACTCTAGTCGCTCCAAGGGTAGTCACAAATCAACTAGCAGGGCATTCTCTAGCCAGAATGGAAGGGGGAATAGGCCTCCAGTCGGCCCCTTCCCTACTGTCGAGTTTTCGAGGAGAAGATAGATGTCATGGATGAGGCACTGAACATTTGGGATTGCTGAGCTGGCAAAAAGGTAGTGCTCCCAGCTATTCTACTTTTTCTGTCTTGAACTGATATTTTATTTGTCGAAATACTGCTCCATTGGGAACATCCACAGTTGATGTATAATACTTCTTGAACCGGCACTCCGTCTAGTGAAACACTACTCTTTTGGGGAGAATTCTAAGGTTGATGTTGGATACTTCTTGAACAGGCACTCTGTTTGGCAAAACGCTGCTCCTTTGGGGGGAAGTCCAAGGTTGATGTCTGATACTTCTTGAACCAGCACTCTATCTGGTGAAACACTGCTCCTCTTGGGGGAAAGTCCAAGGTTGATGTCTGATACTTCTTGAACCGGCACTCCATCTGGCAAAGTGCTACTCCTCTAGGGGGAAAGTCCAAGGTTGATGTCTGATACTTCTTGAACCGACACTCCGTCTAGCGAAATGCTGCTTCTCTGTGGGAAAAGTCCAAGGTTGATGTCTGATACTTCTTAAATCGGCACTCCGTCTGGCAAAATATTGCTCCTCTAGGAGGGAAGTCCAAGGTTGATTGGGGAGGTCGAGGGTGGGCCATTGCCTCATTCTCTGTTTATTATTGGCCATGAAAATTTGAGCTTTCTAAGGTGTGTGCCGGTGCTGGAGATGTCCTAGGGGTGACTTTAACTTCTTTTTACATTTTATGTCGTTCCCTGTTTCTTATTTGAGAGAGAGAGAGAGAGAGAAAGACATAGAGTTAGTTTTTGTACAAAAATAGTTTGCATATGTCAATTCGAAAAATGCATAGGTAAATGGGTGAATGCATGTTATACTTTTAGATTAATGTACATAAAGAAATGGAATTAAATGCATGCCATGCTTTTGATGAATGCATGAATAGATACAAACTACACAAGAATTTGATGGATATACAGGTTATACATGTTACGGATGCATTAGCACTACATGTATATAGGCTATTTACAAGGAATGTCCCAGGATTGCCCCATACTCTCAGGATTCTATTTTCTTTTCAGGATTCTGCCCTATTTAGTTTTGTCCTATTCTTATCCCAGTGTGATAGCATTTGCACCATTCTCCAGGGATATCGACCATTTGGTTTGCTATCCTATCCCTACTTTCTACAAGGTTACTGTTTGGAGCTTTTCTGATCTCTCTTGGTTTTTTTTCTCTCAGATTTTCAAAATGCTACCATGGCTTGAGCGACAACTCGCATGCCCTTTACAAAGCAATAAACAACTAGGCCCTCAATTTGAGAAGACTTCTTTTAGGACCGTAATGTAGGTTGGGCTTAGGGGTTGTAAGAAATAAAGGGATATTTAGGCTCACATATGTTCTCTTAGTGGGTTATTTAAACCAAAACCATCTGAGAACACTTTGGAGCATGAAATTGCCCCTGCATTGCTTTCTAGTTCTCCTTTCTCATCCTACTTGTCTTGGTATTGTTCAGGCTTATTTGGACTAAGCAATTCTCTTTGATCAGAGAGGACTTTAATTTGGATCGTAACGTAAGCTATGTTAAGGGTTTTATAAATGAAAGGGTATAACGACTCAAACATTAACACTTGTGAGGTTTTAAAAGACCAATGATCAAGGGTATAAAGGCTCAAACATTATCACTTGTGGGGTTTTAAAAGTCCAATGATCACCTTTGGCAACTTAACTTCCATTCACTACTTTCTTCTTTCCTTCATACTCTTGTTGTCCTTTAGGATTTTTTTTTTTTTTTAATCAAGAACTTTGTCGCTAAGTTAACTTTTGGAGATGTCAGCTTTTTCATTTATATTTTGGGATGACAGTATCTTCCTTTGAAGATCCCACGAACACAATATCTTCTTTACTAGAGACGCCTTAGATGCCATAACTTCTTGAAGATCACCATTTTCATCGTTGCTCATTATACATTCTTGAAAATCGCCCTTTTCCTCATTGCACATTATATCTTCTTCGAAATCACCATTTTCATCATTGCTTATTAGTTCCTACTCATGGCCTTTGCCCTAACCCTGTATGGGCGGTGATCATCTAGTTGGTTTTCTTGAAGAAAATAACGGGCTCAAGTGGGCTTTGCAAAGAGATTTGTTTGTGTATGGTAGAAGAAATGAGGGTCTTTCATCACTTTAAATTAAATTGCTTAGTCCATAAAGCCTTTATACAAAATTTAGACAATGTTCCTAAAACATGGTGTGTTTCTGCCGATAAACCACTATATATTCTATCAAATCAACTACTCTATGCTTACCCCAGAGTGGGGGATGGTTATAGGTTTGGGGATATCCAAAAAAAGATCACTGACGGCTCTAGTGGGCTGAGCAAAGGATAGTATTTATTTGGGATAAATAGAACAATGGCTCCTCATCATTTTGAGTACTCGGCTGCCCATCGCTTAGCTAGGATATCACGCAAGTGTCACATTTTCAATGAACTCCACACTTTTTTGATGAGACTGTCTCCTTCCTATCTCTCACTCTCTCTTTATTTCTCAAAGGTCTTAACCCCCCTTTGAATGGGTTGCCCATGCTATCCCATTCGTTAAGTCGAGTCATTTATCAAATGAAAAAGAATCCCTAAAAGTAATAATCATCCACAAGAGTATGAGACAAAGGGGATAAACCAAAAACTACCCATTTTCATTTAAAAATATTATTACATGGCATGCAATGTTTATGTAAAGAAGATATGCGAGAAATAGACAGACGAAAAGAAAATAGACGAATTTTGTGAAAACCTCCCTTTTTTTGTAGACCTCTTAGTCAGAACCCTTAACAGGGTTTTGAAACTATGCCAACGACTTTGGTATTTCATTCCCCGAGTGTATCACCAAATGAAGGAGGGTGAATTGATAGATCTTTTGCAGTGTTTGGCATACATTCGGAAGTTAAGAGATTCTTTTATAGCTATGCACGGGTTTGATAGGACTTTGCAAACGGTGAAGCGTCCTTTTGCATGGACAATGGTTGTCGCGGCATGGTGTGGAGGTAACGTCTTGTTGATGGATGGTTAGTTCTTCTTACTCCCTGATGTAGGTTTGGCCTCTTCTAACAACTATCCTTCCATGAGTTTGAATTTGATGGGGTACTAGAGGGATTCCATGAATTCAATTTTGCTCTCTGACCTACAAAAAGAAAAAGAAAAACAGAATGTAGTCAGCATGTGGAGTTGGAGGTTCTACGCGATGCATATCCTATGAAGGTCCCTTCTTTGAGGGAATCTACTCATGATGACAAGTCCATTTTGGAGGTGGGGTTTTGCCCCTATTATGCAATACAATACCTCTTTGACATGGGCTGATTGATGTTTCCTTATTTGGGCAATCCCACCTCCATGGACTGAGAGAGACTTGGGCCTTTCTCAAGATATGGTTCTACGCATGCCATAAATCCTTAGGGTTTAAAAACCCTTAGGAGTTTTGATAGGTTTGATTAACATGAGATTGGATTGCTCTTTTCTCTCTACAATTGATTAGATGTATGAGAATGAAATGACTTGAGTTTCTTGGAACTCTTGTCTTGGAATGGATATGGGTGCATGAGCATAAAAGAAGTGAACGTATAAACAATATGATGATAATAAGTGAGTGATTTAGAAAACCCCCTTCTTATCTTGCTTTTGCCTTCGATTATCTTGGTATTTGGAGATGAGGAGGGGGGAGGACAGAAGACAAGAAACAAAAGAGAAGTTAGTACCTTGATTTGAAGATTTCTACGCAATGCATGTCCTAAGGGTGCCCCTACTTGAGAAAGAAACTAAACATGATGTATTTGCTCACTTTTGGAGATAGGGGTTTTGCCCCTGTATACAGATACTTTACCGTCAGATGTGAATCTTCTTTCATTCGTACGTTCATTTGTAAAAAGCAAAGGGATACAACAGAGTACACTTTAATGGGGGGAGAGGGAAACATTTTTCTGTGGACTTCCTTCTATCTACTTTTACATATGAAATCCTACACTACTCTTGAGTCTTCGGATTCGCCTTCTTTGGATTCAATGTCGAAGACGTCGCTGAGAGACCTTGTTGATTGATTTCCCCTTGTCTTGTTGGCAACTCTATCTCCGTTAGCATAGAGGGATTGGGGCCCCTCTTATGGGATGACTTGAAATGTATGCAATGATTCCTTAGGGTTACATGGGAACTCTTAGGTTGGGGTTGGTTTAATGCAAGGGGGAGTAACTTTGGTGTCACTCTCTTTGGGTTGATCATATACATGAGAATGCAGTAACTTGAGTTACTCTAGAACTCCCGTCTTGACATAGAATATGGAATGCATGAAAATGGATGCATAGAGTATAAGGAGAGAGAATGCAATTGAAGTAAATATGCATGCATGAACAGTTAGGCAGGCATATATCAGTAAGAGTATAGTTATTATAACAACAGGAATAAACAGATATAAAGGAAAGTAAAAGTGGTTGCCCTTTCCTCCATGGTTTTGGAAAACAGTGTGCATGTCTTAAATCCGGCAAAGGTTCAGCTATGCATGGTATCAATATGAGCATGAGGTTGAGGGTTTACTAATACATCCTACTAATGCATACTAAAAAGACTCAATTTCTGGATATTCAAACCTAGGCCCACTCCCTGAGGTGGTGCCATGATTGGTTAGTGATCCAAGCAGGGGAATCATTAAGAGGCCTTAGCGAAGAAACTGACACAACATCTTGCCCATAACTAATATACCGTTCCCCCTTCTAACTAGAAGGGACAGATCAGGGTAAAGAATGCAAGTATGTAGAATGCAAGTGCACGTGCAGTGTGTGTGTGATTTTTTAAAGTGGAGGAAAGAGCCCAACAACTCCCATTCATCCTGTTCATCACATTCATTCATGCAAAACAATTAGTATGACATAAAACAATAATGGAAACAAAAGCCCACCTACAAAACAAAGGTGCAAGAGTTAGTATGTGGATGGCAAACTTGATGCAAGATAATATGAATGGAGTTAAATACATGTTTTTGAAAACAACTTTGAAAATTTGATTTTAAAAATTAAAAGTGGATAAAATTAGGCAAGTTAATTGAAGACTCTACATGGGTGAAGGGTAAAGAGACATGACTATGGCCTAATCCTTTAAGTGTCCCCAGTGGAGTCACCAACTATCGTGCTCAGATTTTTCGCACTCGAGAAATACACACATAAGCGGAAAAAATAATGTACTCTCTCGATAGAACTCATCCTCCTAGAAGAATGAGTGCGACTAGGTTTGAATTGAAAATTTGATTTGAATAAAGGGCTTTTGGAAAACAATTGGAGTCACTACCTAACTTGATTAAGGTGAGTTAGGTCACCTAAAAACTAAGCACAATCCGAAGATTACACTTAGCGTTTTTTGGAAAAGGTTTTTGAAAACTTCGTCAAGAGAGTTTTTAAGAAAACGGGTTGTTTGGTAACCTTTGAAAATATATAAGCCCTTTTTGAAAGTAACCTCATTTTGGTCTTTGAAAACAATGATCTAGGTTCGGAGGTTGGTTACATGTAGAGAAGACGCACTAAGCCATCAACCTACCCCGCCCTTGCGGTACCAACATGTTTATTCACCCTAGATTCACCCATTAATGTCTTCGATTAATATATGTCCAAAACTATTCACTTTAGAAAAGAATCTTTAAAAGAATGATACATGATATGCAAGTGTAAGAAAAAGATTTGATTGTGAAATAGACTTGAAAAGACGTGATTCGATTTTGAAAATAGATTTGAAAAGATAGATTGGATTTTTGAAAGAAGGTTTTTAGAAATTGAAAATAGATTATGGAGTTGAAGATTTGAAAAAGGTTATGACCGCACCCATGAGGGTTGCCTACATATCACTTTTGAGGAATCAGGTCAGCCGTAGTTCGGACAAGAGTCCGATAGAATATTGTGATTTGAAAAAAAGAGATTTTTAAAAGGATTTTATTTGAACTTAGAATAGAAGATTGAAAATTGAAATTTGGAATTAAAAAGATTGGACTTGTTTTGGAAAGATTGAGATTTAGGAAACCTAAACTTAAGAAAGATAGGATTTAAGAAGGACTTGAGATTAAGGAAGATTTGACTCGAATGTTATACTTGGAAGATTAGGAAATTGGAATTTAGGAAAGATTCAAATTAGGAAAGTTTCATTTGAGGAATGTTTCGATTTAGGAAAGGTTTCAGTTTAGGAAAGTTTCAAATTAGGAAATGTTTCATTTTAGGAAAGTTTCAAATTGGGAAAATTTTGATATTGGAACGTTTTGAAATAGGAAAGTTTCCTCTTTACGAAAAAGTTGATTTTTGGAAAGATTTGAATTGGGAAAAGTTTGATTTAAGAAAAATTTGGAATTTGAAAAGTTTATAATTTAGAAAGTTTTAGCTTAAGAAAGTTTCGAGTTTAGAGAGTTTTAACTTAAGAAAGTTTTGAATTTGGAAATATTCAAAATTTAGAAAGTTAAGAATTTTAGAAAGATTCGAAGTTTGAGTTTTAAAAATATTTGAAATTAAGGAAAGGTTTGAGTTTAAGAAAGATTTGGAAAATTTAGAATTTGAAAAGTTGAGATTTGAGAAAGGTATGGAATTAGGAAAGGTTGGAATTAGGAAGATTAAGAAGCTTAAAGTTTAAGGAAAGATTTGAAAGTTTAAGTTTTGGAAACTTAAGGTTTATGAAAGTATGAGATTAGGAAATGTTTGAATTTAAGAAACATTTGGATTTTGTTTCTAAGAAAGAGATGATTTGATTTTGTTTCCAAAAACGGAGGATTGAATCTAGTTTTCTAAATGAAAGATTGGATTTGGTTTCCTAAAGAAAAGCTTGGATTTGACATGGAATTGGAAAGATGAAGTTTTGAAAATCTTAGATTTTGGAGTAGAAAATTGGATTTGGAAATATATGGTTTTGATGTAGAAAATAGGATTTGGAAACCTAAAGTTTGAGGCCAAAATAGGAAATTGGAAATTATATTTTTGGAAAGAAAATTAGGGTTTCCTAACCATAGCTCTAGGGTTTAACTTGGACTCCACGAAAAGAGATTTTGGAAAGTGAATTTTTAGAAATGAAGATTTTTGAAAGGAGATCTAAAAAAATGAGTTTTTGGAAAGTGAATTTTCAAAAGAGAGTTTTGGGAAAGGGATTTTTTAAAAGAGTTTTTAGAAAAGAGATATTTGGAAAGAGTTTTTAGGAAAGAGAGTTTTGTGAAGAGAAGTTTTAGAAAGCAATTTTTTGAAAGGAGATTGGAAAGAGTTTTTAGAAAATATATTGGAGAGGAGATTTTAAAAAGTAGATTTGAAAAGGGATTTGGGAAGGATTTAAAAAGAGATTTTGGAAAATAAGTTTGAAAAGCAATTTGGAAAGGGATTTGAATGTAGACTTTTGCAAGCATCTAAAAATATCTCACTTTCCTAAAACGGTTCTAACCATAAGAAGGTTAGAACCATTCTACGATTGTGGTTTTGAAAACAAGGATTTGAAAATATGGACCATATTAGTCACTTTAAATGTAACACTTTCCTAAAGCAACCCTAACCATGAAAACGCAAGAATCACCTTAGGATTGTGATTTTGAAAATAAGTTTTAAAGAAGAAGGTTTTAATGCAAGTTTTGAAAACGAATTTTGGAGAGATGCATGATCATAATATGCACAATGCAAGTTGGGGTCGTCAACATACAAGGTTAAAGGCTTCACCACATAATCAAGGGGGCCGAACCCACATGGTCTCCAGTTAGACTAAGAGAAAGCCCCAACACAGTGACTTTCAATAGCCTAATCCTACACATAAATCGAAGAGTCCCTTGTTTCTAGCATGCAAGAAAAGGGGGGAAAGAAGATGTGAGATTAAAATAGAAAAAAACCCAAGTGGGTTAGGAGAGAGAAGAGGGGGGTGGGAATTGCGTAAACGTAAATAGGAAGCCTACTATGTGTCTTCTTTTATTTTCTTTGCTTTGCGTGCTTTCTTCACTTTGATCTTTGCTTGGTTGCGCGTCGGTCTTCAAGCTTGCTTTGATCTTTGGGAGGTTCGAAGTTGCAGCACTTCAAGTCTTCAATGGAGGCTTTGGAGGCTAGTATATGATTGTATATGAGTGTATGTCTACTAGCGTTTAGTGTATAGAGGCTAGGGTTTGGAAAACCTAAAGAAGGCTAGGGTTTAGGGAGGCTACAAGCTCTGTGTATCGAAGAGGAGAGTTTTTAGACTGAGTTTGCAAACCCTTTTCATGCTAGAGGAAGCTCTGTATTTATAGACAAAAGATTGACCTCGTGCTAGTTGCAGTGGTGCCAGGAAAATTTTTTTTCTAGCGCCACTAGGAGTGGAGCCAGCCACTTAGAAAAGTTTTAAGGTCCACAAGCAACATATCTTTAGAAGATTTTGGCGCCTGTACTAGTGACTACCATGTAATTTTTAGTCTTGCTTTACTAGGAGTGACTTCGGAAGCTCCGGGAATTATTTAAAGGACCAGGAATGGCTCGGAAGGGCAGAAAGGGACAAGAACCCGTAGAATAGCGTCTCGAGGGGTAGTAGACTTGAAGAATGATGAAGGGATGTGTTGGAAAGGTTGACTGGGCCATTAGGGGCAAAACGGTCAATCGGGCCGAAAAGCTAATGAGATGGACTCAGAATATCCCAGAATAAGACTCAAGGGTTGGAAATATTACTTAGAATATTCTAGGTGGTTACCGGTTTGATAACCAGAGCCGGTGTGATTTGCAATGGCGACTGGCTCACCAGGGGCAAAATAGTCATTTTGCACCAGGTTTGCCGGAACTGACTCAGAATGATCTAGAAATGTATCAGAAGGCCGAGGATACTATCAGAAATATCCCCGAGAGGTTACCGATTTGATACCCAAAGCTGGTGTGGTTCCCGAGGCACTCGGATGCCTAAGGGCAAAATGATCATCTTGACCAGAGGGTCTCAGAATTAGCCCAAAACTGATTGGAAGGTAGCTAATCATGCCAGATAGTCTTTGGGATAATATTGGAAGAGTGGACTTACTATTCTAAGGACTTGGGTACTTTCTCAAGAAACGTACCGAAAATGGCCCTAGGGGCAGTTTTGTCATTTTTCACCAGAGTGGGCTAGCAGGTACTGCTGTTGACCTGGGTTTTGAGTGTTTCCGTCACTCTGACGATGGTCCCGTGACATAAGGGTTTGTCGGCCATTCCCTATATCGACCTGTTTATGAGTGTTTCTATCACTCTGACGGTTATGATGTTTACGAGTATTTCGGTTACTCTAACGGATCACAATCATTCCAAAGACTGCCTGGTTTTAGGAAGTTGCTTGGTGGACTTAGCACCTGAGGAATCAACTTTCTTAGAAGGCGTGCCAAAACGGACATTTCTTCATTAGTGGGCTAACAGGCGTCAAAGGTGGACCGTTCTACCATCTCGAGGACTTGAGGTCTCATCTTGGTCGACGGGATTGAAGGGACTTACCGTTCCAAAGAGTTCTCTCAGAAACGTGATGAATTTAATTGGAATTGGAATTGAACTTGGAATTGAAAAAACGGGGACTTATTGTCTTTGAAAAGACATGCCCACTGGAATTGGACCAGACAATGCCTCCAAGGGCATTTTGGTCATTTTGCCTCTATTTGGGCCCAATGGACCCGCGAAGCGATTGATTGACATGATTAAACATGAAACGCTTATTTAAATTGGGATATGCCCATATTGACTTGAATACAAGGTTGGACAGACTGGAGACTACTGAGCAGGAAAAAATGGGGAGCTTACATTAGGGTTTTTGAAAAAGGTTTTGGAAAACATCCTTAAGATAGGGTTTTTTTTTGAAAAATAGGTTGTTTGGCAACCTTTGGAAAAATCTAAGCCCTTTTTTTTTTAAAATAACTCCTTTTATGGTCTTTCAAAAACAGTAATCCTAAGTTCAGAGGTTGGTTACGTGTAGGAAAGACGCACTAAGCCATCACCTTACCCTACCCTTGCGGTACCTATATGTCTATTCACCCTAGGTTCACTCATTAAGAGTCTTTTATTAATAAACACCCAATACTATCCACTTTGGAAAAGAACTTTGAAAAGATGTTTGACATGATGCATGATATGCAAGAATTTGATTTTATTTTGGAAAGTAAATTTGAAAAGAACTTTATTTGATTTGAAATGGATTCGAAAATATAGGTTTGATTTTAAAAGAAAGTTTTAGAAATTGAAAATAGAGATTTAAAAACAGATTTTTGGAATTAGAAGTTTGAAAATAGTTATGGAATTGGAAACTTGAAAAAGGTTGTGAAAATAGATGCTTGAAAAAGGTTGTGAAAATAGAAGCTTGAAAAAGGTTGTGACCGCACCCATGAGGGTTTCCTACGTATCCCTTTTTGAGAATCAGATCAGTCGTAATTCGGACAAGAGTCTGATAGAAAATTTGGTTTGAAAAGAGTTTGATTTGAAAAAGAGATTTGATTTGTAAAAGGGTTTGATTTGAACTTTGAATAGAAGATTTGAAATTAAGGTTTGATTTGAAATTGAACTTGAGGATTTGAAATTGATTTTGATTTGGACAAATGGAACTTGGAAGAAGAAATTGGACTTGATTTGGAAAAATTAAGATTTTGAAAACATCTTAACTTGAATTGACGTTTGAAAAACCATCTTGGTTTAGAAAAAAAATTTTGAAAAAGAGTTGAAAGCTCCTTAACTTTAGGGTTAGGGTCGAACTAGGGTCTAGACATCCTAGGACTTAGGGTAACCTAGGGTTGATGCATGTAATTGAATTGAATTTGATTTGAACTTAAGAAGCTTGATTTTGAAAAGTTTGGTTTTGGAAAACCTAGACTTAGAAAAGATAGGACTTAAGAAAGACTTGAGATTTAAGAAAGATTTGATTGAAAAGTTTAATTTAGAAAACATGGAGAGTTAGAGTTTAGGAAAGATTGAATTTAGAAAATCTTGAAATTAGGAAAGTTTCAAAATAGAAAAACTATATTTTAGGAAAGTATCATTTTAGGAAAGTTCCAAATTATGAGAGTTTAAAATAAGAAAAGTTTTGAATTTGGAAAGTTTTAACTTAAGAATGTTTCGAATTTGAAAAGTTTCCTTGTTAGGAAGGATTTGATAAGGTTTGAGAAAGATTTGGAATTTGAAAAGTTATAGAATTAGGAAAAGTTTGGGTTTAGAAAGATTAAGAAGCTTAAAGTTTAAGGAAAATTTTGAAAGTTTAAGTTTTGGAAACTTAAGATTTAGGAACATATTAGATTAGGAAGGATTGGAATTAAGAAAGATTTGGATTAGGAAGGATTGGGATTAAGAAAGATTTGATTTTTATTTCCTAAAATAAAAGATTGAATTTTATTTTCAAAAAGTGGTGATTTGATTTTGTTTCAAAAAATAGAGGATTTGATTTAGTTTAAAAAAGCGGAAGATTTGATTTGACATAGAATTGGAAACGAGGAATTTTGGAAAACTTAGAATTGGAAGGATATTGATTTGATATGAAAATTAGGATTTGGAAATCCATAGATTTTGGTATGAAAACTAGGTTTTCTAAATCTAAGATTTGACGTAGAAAATAGAGATTTTGGAAATCTATGTTTTGAGGCAAGATTGGAAATCACGTTTTAGGAGAGAAAATTAGGGTTTTCTAACCATGACTCTAGGGTTAAACTTGGACTCCAAGAAAAAGGAATTTTGAAAAATAGATCTTTTTGGAAAGAGAGATTTTTAAGAAAGAGATTTTTGGAAAGAGTTTTTAGGAAAGCAAGTTTGAAAAGAGATTTTTGAGAGGATTTAAAAAGAGGTTTTGAAAAGTAAGTTTGAAAAGCAATTTGGAAAGGAATTTGAATGTGGACTTTTGCAAACCTCTAAAAATATCTCACTTTTCTAAAATGATTCTAACCATAAGAAGATTAGAATCATTCTAGGATTGTGATTTTGAAAACAACAAGGATTTGAAAATATGGACTATGAAAATCATTTTAAATGTAACACTTTCCTAAAGCAACCTTAACTATGGAACGGCTAGAATCACCTTAGGATTGTGATTTTGAAAATAAGTTTGGAAAAAGAAGATTTAATGCAAGTTTTAAAAACGATTTTCGATGCAAGTTTTGAAAACAAGTTTTGGAGAGATGCACAATCATGATATGCACAATGCAAGTTGGGATCGTGAACATACAAGGTTAAAGGTTTCACCACATAATCAAGGGGGCCAAACCGACGTGGTCTCCGATTAGACTAAGAGAAAGCCCCCGACACGGTGACTTTCAATAGCCTAATCCTACACATGAACCAGGGAGTCCCTTGTTTCAAACGTAAATAGGAAGCTTACCTTGTGTCTTTTTCATTTTGCTTGCTTTATTTTCTTTGTTTTACTTTGGTCTTCAAGAGCTTCCAAGTTGCAGTACTTCAAGTTTTTAATGGAGGCTTCGAAGGCTAGTATATGAGTGTATGTATGGTGGGGTTTAGTGTATGGGGGCTATGATTTGGAGAACCTAAAGAGAGCTGGGGTTTGGAAAGCCTTCGAGTTCTATATATCGAAGAGCAGAGTTTTGAGACTGTGTTTGCGGACCTTTTCACGCTGGAGGAGGCTCTATATTTATAGATAGAAGACTAAACTAGCTCCTGCTGCAGTGGCGTCAGGCAAAACTTTACACACAGACCGTTTTTTGGCTTGGCACCACTATTAATGGCGCCAGTCACTTAGGAAACTTTTAAGGTCAACAAGCAACGTATCTTTCAAAGATTTGGGTGCCTGTACTAGTGACTACCATGTAATTTTTAGTCTGGTTTCACTAAGAGTGACTTCGGAAAGTCCGGGAATGATTTAAAGGGCCGAGAATGGCTCAAAGGGCCAAAAAGGGATAGGAACCCTTAGAATAGTGTCTGGGGGGTAGTAGACTTGAAAATTTATGTCAGGATTTGTTAGAAGGGTTGATCGGGCCATTAGGGGCAAAACGGTTAATCGGGCCGAAAAGTTACCGGGATAGACTTGGAATGTCCTAGAAGAAGGCTTGAGGCTTCGAAATATTACTAAGAATATTCTCAGACTTTTTCAGTTTGATACCCAGAGCCCGCGTGATTGGAAAAGGCGACTGGCCCACCAGGGGTAAAACGGTCATTTTGCATTAGATTTGCTGGACTGACTCGAAATGACCTAGAAATGTATCAAAAATTGAGAATACTATTAAAAGTATTCTCAAAGGGTTACCAGTTTAATACCAAGAGCCGGTGTGGTTCTCGGGGCGCTCGGATGCCTAGGGGCAAAATGGTCATTTTGACCGGATGGTAACAGAATTGGCCCGAAACTGACTGGAAGGTACTTGAATGTGCTAGATTGTCTTTTAGGACAATCTTGGAAGTGTGGACTTACCACTTTGAGGACTTAAGTACTTTCTCGAAAAAGCATGCTGGAAAAGCCCTAAGGGCAGTTTGGTCATTTTTCACCGGAGGTGGGCTAGCAGACACTGGTGTTGACATGGGTTTTGAGTGTTTCTGCCACTCTGATGGTCTGTGTCGAGTTGGTTTCCAAAGGTATCTCGTCCTTTGGTAAACATGTCACGGCTAATAGGCGAGTTCGGTCCCGTGACATAAGGGGTTTATTGGCAATTCCCTATGTCGATTTGTTTACTAGTGTTTTCGCCACTCTTACGTTTGCGATGTTTACGAGTACTTTTGTTACTCTAACGGTTTGTGATCATTCTGGAGACTGCTTGATCTTAGGAAGCTACTAGATGGACTTATCGCCTGAGGAATCAACTTTCTCAGAAGACGTGTTGAATAACAGACATTTCTTCATTGGCAGGCTAACAGGCCCTAAAGGTGGACCGTTCTACCATCCCGGGGACTTGGGGTCTTGTCCTAGTCGACGAGTTTGAAGGGACTTATCGTTCCAAAGATTTTTTTAAAAAACATGCAAAGCTGGAGGGTTTTACCATCTGAGGGATCAACTTGCTCGAAAGACTTGCCAAATTCGATTTGAACTGGAACTAGATTGGAATTTAATTTGAATTGGAACTGGACTGGAATTAGATTTTAATCTTGGAATCGAGACTAGAAACAGGGACTTATCGTCTTTGAGAAGACGTGCCCACTAGAATTGGACCGGATAATGCCCTAAGGGCATTTTGGTCATTTTGCCTCTATTTGGGCTGGACGGGCCCGTGAAGCAATTGATTGAATAGATCACGTCTAGAAAACTGGTTTGAACTGAAACGTGTCCATATTGACTTCAATACAAGTCTGGATGAACCGGAGATTGCTGAGTGGGAAAAATGGGGTGCTTACACCCGCCAGGCCTAATAGAAGCAAAATAACCAAAATACCCTTAGAGCATTGCTCGATCCAATTCTAGTTGGCACATCTTCTTAAAGACTGTTAGCCCTTATTTTAACCTAAATTCCAATTCCAATTTCTATCCGAGTCAATCCAACTCAATCCGGCCCTTTATTCAAGAAAGTTAATTCCTCAGATGGTAAATCCATCCAACATGGCAAGTTTACCGAGAAAACTCCTAGGAACAATAAGTCCCTCCAAACCCATTGACCGGGATGGAACCCAAGTCCCCTAGATGGTAGAGCGATTCATTTCTGGCACCTGCTAGCCCACCAACGTAGAGTGTCCACTATTCGACATGCCGATCAGGAAAGTACCTATGGCCCCAAGACAATAAGACCATGCAGCAGCTTCTCGAGATTAGACAGTCTCCGAAATGAATGTGTATCGTCAAAGTGACGAAATATTCACAAACATTGCAACGGTCAGAATGGCAAAAACACTCGCAAATAGATTGACATCGAAATTGCCAATAAACCCCTTATGTCACAGGACCGAACATCCTCTTAGTCGTGACACATTTACTGAAGGACGAGATACTTTTGGAAACCAACTCGTCACACACTATCAAAGTGACTAAATGACTAAATTACCCCTTGGGCCTCACCAGTACGCTTCTTGAGAAAGTTTCTAAGTCCTTAGATCGGTAAGTCCACCTTTCCAAGATTATCCCATAGACAATCAGGTATGTTCAAGTGCTTTTCAGTCGGTTTCAAATCAATTCTGAGACCATCCAGTAAAACTGACTATTTTTTCTTTAAGCATCTGATTACCTCAGGGAACCACACCAGCTCAGGTATTAAACCGGTTACCTTCTAGGGATGCTTCTAATAGTATTCCCAACTTTCTAGTACCTTTCTGGACCATTCTTGATTCATTCCAGCCGATCCAGTGTGGAATGACTGTTTTGCCCCTAATGGGTCGGTCGTCTCTTCCAATCATACTAGGTCTGGATATGAAATTGTTACCTCTGAGACACTCTTTGGGTGTTCTCGTCCATCCCCGACCTTCCAGATCATTTCCAAACTTTCCGAAGTCACTTCTAGTAGAACCAAGCTAAACATTGCATGGTAGTCATTAGGACAGGTACCCAAATCTTCTACCTTGCATCCCAAGGGTCAAAAGATCTGTTTTTTGCTACCTCAAAAGTTTCCCAAAGGGACAGGCGCCACTTGGTTTGGCTCCACTATTAATGGCGCCAAGCTTAAAAACCAATTAGTGCCACTATAACAAGCGCCAGTTTCTATTCCAATTGCCTATAAATATAAACCACCCCTTACGGAAAAAGGATCCTCAAACTCAATCCAGGAACGTTATCTCACTAAAAACAGGCTTCGAAACCCTAGTGATATATTTAATGTGGCCATCAAAGTCCAGAGTTTGAGTTCAAACCCTAAATTGTTTTTCAATAAATTACAATTTTATAGTGATTCTAGCCACTCCATGGTTACGGTTGCTTTAGAAAAGTGTTACATTCAATGGGATCATCAATGTCGAAATGTTGTTTTCAAACCCTAATTGTTTTCAAAATCATAACTCTAAAATGGTCCTAATCCATTCATGGTTAGAATTATTTTAGGAAAGTGAGATATTCAAGAGACTTGCAAAAATTCATATTTAAACCTTTTCAAAATAGTTTTTGCAAATCTACTTCCTAAAAAGCTCTCTTCAAACATCCACTTTTCAAAAACTCTTTCTCTTGGAGTCCAATTCAAGCCCTAGAATCCATGACTAGGAAACCCTAATTTCTTTCTTAAAATCATGACTTCCTATTTGTCTAAAATCACAACTTTCCAAAACCTTTTTCTATATAAAATCATAGATTTCCAAAACTAAAACCTTCTAATTTCAAGTTAAATCAAATCTTTCAATTTTGGAAATTAAATCAAATCCTCTATTTTTGGAAATACTATCCAATCCTTTGTTTTAGGAAATAGAAATCAAACCTTTCCTAATTTTAATATTTCTAATTTCTAAAACTTCCTTTTTCAAAACTTTTCAAAAAATAAAACTTTCCTTTCTCAATTGAGATTTAATTTTTTTCAAGTGCTTTGTATAAACCCTACGTCTTAGGATTGCAAAAATCCTAAGTTACGTCAATCCTAGGTCAAACTTTTTCAAACTCAACTTTCTAAATCCAATTTTTAAAATTTTTCCAAATTCCAACTTTCCTAATTTCAAACTTTAAAATCTTATTTCCAAATTTCAAATCTTTCTAAGTTCAAATCTTTCTTAAATCAAGACTTTCTTAAAATAGATATTTCTAAATTCAAATCTTTCCAAAATCAATTCTTTCCTAGTTCAAAACTTTACAAAAATAAACTTTCCTAAAAGGAACTTTCCTAAATCCAACTTTTCTAATTTGAAAATTTCCTAAATCGAAACTTTTTAAAAAACAAGCTTTTTAAAATTAAACTTTTCGAGTTCAAATAAAACCTTTCCAATTTAATTGCATGATTCAAACCTTAGGTTACCAAAGTCCTACGATGTCAATACCCAAGTTGAATCTCTAACCCTAAGTTAGGAAACTTAAACTCAAGTCCAAATCAAGATGATTTTTAAATTCCAATTTAAATCAAGATGATTTCAAAACTCAACTCAATTTTTCCAAATCAAGTCCCAGTTCGATTTTAAATCAAAGTCAATTTCAAATTAAAGTTCAAATTCCAATCTTCTAATCGAAGTTCAATTCAAACTCTTTTCAAGTCAAATTTTCCAAAGACCCCAAAGTATTTATTTTTAATCGGACCATGAGTCCAAACTACAACTAACTTAATTCCTAACAAAGGGATACATAGGCAACTCTCATAGCTGTCATCGCAACCTTTTTCAAGTTTTTAATTTTCACCACCTTTTTCGAACCTCAAATCACTTTCTTAAGTTTATTTTCAAAATCAAATCATTTTCTTGCATTTGCATGTCATGCATCATATCAAATCTTTTACAAAATTTTTTTAAAAGTGAATGTTATATCTCTTGTCTATAAATGCATTTGGAGGCTTGTATATAAAGCCCTAAATTCATTTCATCAGTTGGAGATTGTTGGAGCTTCATTAAATGCGCGCCCACTTCAATATGACGTTTAAAAATATAGCCGTTAGTCCCCAGGTGTTGACACTTGACTTTCATGTGTCAACACATCAAGTCTGCATTTCTCAAAATTTGTCCACTGTCTTTATGTATCGTCACATCAAACCCAAGTGTCAACACATCATCCAGAAAATGTCCTTCATGCTTTTCTTGATCAATTTAGCTTCAAATAATCTGAGAATGTTCAAGGGATCTTCTTTTTGAGGTATGATGTTTTTCAAAAATACTTAAGATCTTCAAAGGGTCTTTTCTTTGGAGTATGATGATACTTCAAAATCTTCAATCCAAGAATGTCTTCAATTCAATTTGGATTGAATTCACTTTGGTTTCTTTTAAATCTTCTCTTGGATTCTTCAAGGAGTCTTTGCACATATGATGAATTTTTCATTTGAATCAACTTCAATCTCTTTGAGTTCAACTCACCTTCATTCTCTTCGAGTTCACTTCAAATTCATGTAGTCTTTAGAAACTTGATGAAGTTTATTTTTGAGCACCTTTAATACACATCAACTTTAATGAATCTTCACAGCTCTGATGTAGTTCTCTTTTGAATTCTTTGTAGAGATATTTTTTTTTTTTTTTTTTGTAGACATAATGAATTCTCTTTTTGAACACCTTCAATCTGTTCGAATTCAAGTCATCTTCATTTATCTTTTCACACTCAATGAAGTCTTCCTTTGAGCACCTTCAATTCAATTTGAATGTAAATCATCTGTTTGAAGTTTGAATGGGTGCAATTGTTCTGTTTTGATGCAAGGCTTGACTTTTGGTGCATTGATTAAACTTGTAAATGTTGTGCATCCATTTTGATATGAATTAGACTTTAAGTCTAAATTATAATCCTTATTAATCTACACACTAATTAAATGTATTATTAAACTAACACTAAGTTTAGTTATCATCAAAATCAAGGTGTAGAGTCAACAATCTCCCCCTTTTTGATGATAACAAAATCTTTGCAAAAACAAGCATTATAAGATAAAGTGAAATAGATGAAATCAAATTTCTTACTAGAGAAAACTCCCCATTGGTTTTGTAACTGATGCTTTCAAGATAAAAATATCTTTTCTTTTGTTTAATTAGCAAAAATAAATCTTATCTTTCAAAAAAGAATTTGTATAAGTTAATTCCAAAATAATGTGAGGGAAAAAAAATTCCTTTATCATGTTACTCCCCCTAAAAACATGCTGTATAAGGTTTCATAGGCTATATCATGCAACTTTCATTGTTTCAAATATTCATCAATTATCTATCATTTAGCAGCAATCAATACTCAATATTCATCATTTCCACTCTGCATTTGAGGGATTTCTCCCCATTTTACTTCAGTTCTTCTCTCTCTTTTTTGTCAATTCATCAAAAAGAGAAAAATATATATATAACAAAAACAAGTACAATAACAAAAATATCTTATAACAAGATAATTTGTATAATTAGGGAAGCAAGCAAAGCATATAATCAACAAGGCCTCAATGCTACAACAACATAGTCAGATTTTATTAAAAAAAAACATTAAAAGAGTAGTCAATGATCATTCACAAAAGATTACAAAAGAAGTCTTTGAGGATGACATGCCATCCTTTAACAAAAATGCATACATGAGAAAACATGAAAATGCAAATGCAAAATGAAAGTGTAAACAAAAGATGGATAGGGAGAGGGGTATGGAGAGGAGAGGTTAGTGAGGAGAGGCTGGTGGTGAGGTGGTTAGGACAAGGGGTGTACCTTTGGTCTTTGAGAACTTCTTGCCTTCCCTTGTTCTTAGCCCATACTTCTTAGGAATAGTAGGAGAAGCATCAAATTCTGTGGCAGAGGAGTCTTCCTCTTCTTGGCCTTACTCCTTTCCTTCAAGCCCTTCTTCAGTATTTCTTCTTTTTTTACTTTCTTCCTCTACTTCATCCTCTTGTTCTTCTGCTTCGCCTTCTTCTTTTTCTCTTTCTTCTTCTCCTTCCTCACTTTCTTCATTAAATTCACATCTTTCTTAAGACTTTTCAATTGTTTCAGACCACTGTCAAGTTTCTGGTTGTTGTTGTGAATAATATCCATTAGATTTCTCATGAATTTTTCAACATAGGTGGCCTTTAGAGATTGTGCTAAGGGTGTTCTAGGTCCAGAGGGAACCCATTGGCCATTCACTTTCTTATACCCCATCTTGCCCAATGTATACTTGTTATATTCATCACTATAGGGGTCAGGTTTTTGTAGTTTTTATCTGATAGGTCTACTTGAAAGTGTTTGAAAATCTTGGTGAGCAACATAGCATAGGGTAGGTTTTTGGCAGAAATGGTGGAGGTATGGGCCATGTTTATGAGAATGTATTAGGGAATATCAATTTTAGTGTTTGTCAGGAAAGCCCATAGGAAGAACAGATCTTTTTCGCTCACATGCTCAAAGCTTCCAACTTTGGGTAGAAATATTTTAGAGACAAAGTGGTGTACCAACCTTAGTTCTATTCGTAGGTTATTGGCTACAGGTAGGTTGGTTTCAGGCATATCTTGACCATAAAAGGACATATAATTGTTCTTTTTTGATTATGTTCTCAAAACACAACTCTCCGCCATATCCGGTTCCCATAATTTCAGATAGAGTGTACTCATTTAGGGTGATCTGTACCCGCGTCACAGAACTAGTCAATTCCACACTTCCAACCTTCTTCAATAGATTTGAGTAGAAGTGCATAACCAAATCAGGGTATACATTCTCTCGAATCACAGTGTAGAGTTTCCATCCCAAGCTAGTGAGGGCGGGAGGAAATTCAAAGTTCTCATTCTTAAAATATTGACAGTTAATCCATCGTCTAACCAGAACTTTACAGAGAGAGAAAGTGTTTAGAAACCTATCTTGAGCTATTTCGTCTCTGAAGTGTATAGTATCCTAGTCATCGTGATTGTAAGCACCCCATATTTGCCCGCTCGGCAATCTCTGGTCCGACCGGACTCATATTTAAAGTGACATAGACATATTCAAGTTCAAATCAAATTTTCCAGACTCAATCCAATCAATCAATCACTTCGTGGGCCCACCCAGCTTAATAGAGGCAAAATAACCCAAATGCCCTTGTGACATTACTCGATCCAATTCCTATTGGCAAGTCTTCCTAGAGACAGTAAGCCCCCATTTCAATCTCAAATTCAACTTTAATTCTAGTTCCAATTATAGTCCAAGTCAATCAAACTCAATCTGGCTCGCCTGTTGAGAAAGTTGATCCCTTAAGCAGTAAAACCATCCAATTTGGCACATTTTTTGAGAAAACTCTTTCGAACAGTAAGTCCCTTTAAACCCATCGACCAGGATGTGACCCCAAGTCCCCGAGATGGTAGAACAGTCCACCTTTAGCGCCTGCTAGCCCCCCAATGAAGAAATGTTCATTATTAGGCACGTCTTTCAAGAAAGTTGATTCCTTAGACGATAAGTCCACCTAGCAGCTTCCCGAGATCAGGCAATCTCCGGAATGAACGTAAACCATCAAAGTGGTAGAAACACTCGTAAACATCGCAACCATTGGAGTGGCGGAAACACTAGTAAATAGATCGACATTGGGAATTGCCAACAAACCCCTTATGTCATGGGACCGAACTCGCCTCTTGGCCATGACACATTTACCAAAGGATGAGCTACCTTTGGAAACCAACTCGTCATAGACCGTCAGGGAGATGGAAACACTTAAAACCTAAGTCAACATCAGTGCTTGCTAGCCCACTTTGGTAAAAAAATGACCAAACTATCTCTTGGGCCATTTTTAGCGCGCTTTTTGAGAAAGTACCTAAGTCCTCAGAATAGTAAGTTCACCTTTCAAGGTTGTCCAAAAGACGATCTAGCATGTTTAAGTGCCTTCCAGTCTGTTCCGGACTAATTTCGAGACAATTCGGTCAAAATGATCATTTTGCCCTTGGGCATCCGAGTGTCTCTAGAAACCACACCGGCTTTGGGTATCAAACTAGTAACCTCCCAAGAATGCTTCTTATAGTATTCCCGACCTTTCATTATCTTTTTGGATCATTTTGAGTCAACTCCGGCAAACCCGGTGCAAAAATGATTGTTTTGCCCTTGGTGAGCCAGTTGCCTTTTCCAACCACACTAGCTTTGGGTATCAAACCGGCACTCCCTTGGAGCACTCTGGATAGTGTTTCCAACCGTCAAGTCCGCTCATGGATTATCCGAGTCCATTCCGGTGATTTTTCGGTCTAGTTGACCGTTTTGCCCCTAATAGCCTAGTCGCCAATTCCGACCTTGTTTTTCAAGTCCGGTGCCCCTAGGACACTATTTCAAGGGTTTTTATAGATTTTCGGCCTTCTGGACCATTCCCGGCCCTCCGGCACATTCCCGGACCTTTCAAAGTCACTCCAAGTGGAGCTAGGCTACAAAATGTATGGTAGTCACTAGGACAAGCGCCCAAATCTTCTGCCTTGCATATTAAGGGTCAAAGATATTTTTCTTGCCACCCTAAAATATTTCCTAAGTGGTTGGCGCCACTAGTAGTGGCCTCAAGCCAAAAATATCCTCGCGCCACTAGTAGTGGCGCCAATTGGATTTTAAGCCTGGCGCCACTACAACAAGCGCCAGGTCAATTTTTTATCTATAAATACAGAGCCTCCTTCCTACATAGAGGGGGTCGGCAATCTAACTCCAAAAACTCTCTCTCTTAATATACAGCCCTCAAACTCTCTCCAAATCCTAGTTTTCTTAGGCTTCCTCAAACCGTAGCCCCCATACAATTTAACCTAGCATACATACACTCAATACACGCTTATACGAGCCTCCAAGCCAACCATTGAAAACTTATGGTGCTGTAATCTCAAAGTTCTTGAAGATCAAAGCAAAGTAAACCAAATAAAGCAAACAAATCAAAGAAGACACAAGGTTGGTTTTCTGTTTACGTTTACGCAATTCCCCCTCCCCCCCCCCCCCCCCCCCCTCTCTCTCTCTTTCCTAATTCACTTAGGTTTTCTTCTATTTTAATCCCCTATCTTCTTCTTTTCTCCCTTTCTTGCATGCTTCAAATAAGGGAATCCTTGGTTCATGTGTAGGAAGAATAGTTGAAAGTCAACGCGTCAGGAGCTTTTCTCTAATTCAACCTAACACCATGTGGATTCGGCCCCCTTGATTATATGGTGAAACCTAAACTTGTATGTTCACGATCCTACTTGCATTGTGCATATCATACTCATACATCTTTTCAAAATCGTTTTCTAAACTTGTTTTAAAAAACTTGCATCAATATCTCTTTCAAAACTTGCATTAAAATCTTCTTCTTCCAAACTTGTTTTTAAAATCACAATCTTAAGGTGATTCTAGCTATTCTATAGTTAGAGTCGCTTTAGGAAAGTGTTATATTTAATGAGACCAATATGGGCCACATTTTCAAATCTTTGTTGGTTTCAAAACCACAATCCTAGAATGGTTCTAATTTTCTTATGGTTAGATTCAATTTAGGGAAGTGAGATATTTTTAGAGATTTGTAAAAGTCCATATTCCATTCCCTTTCCAAATCACTTTTTCAAATCTCTTTCCAAATTTCTTTCCCAATCTACTTCCTAAAATTTTCAAAAATCTCCTTCCTAAAAACTTTGTTTCCAAAAGTTCCGCTTTCTAAAAAACTCTTTTCAAATTCTTTCCCAAAAACTCTCTTGAAAAATTCACTTTCTAAAAACTCTCTTCAAGTTTCTTTCCTAGAAACTCCCTTCAAAAGATTTACTTTCCAAAATCTCCTTTCCTTGAAGCCCAAGTCAAGCCCTAGAGCCAATGATTAAGAAACTCTAATTTCTACTTTCCTTTTCCACATCCAATCATAACTTTTCAAAATTCTATTTTCTACATCAAACTCTTAGGTTTCCTAAACCTCTTTGTTATTTCAATTCATATTTTCTAAATTCAAGTTTTTCAAGTTTCATCCTTT
Organism: Euryodendron excelsum; assembly: GCA_033060915.1. Taxonomy (NCBI): domain Eukaryota; kingdom Viridiplantae; phylum Streptophyta; class Magnoliopsida; order Ericales; family Pentaphylacaceae; genus Euryodendron; species Euryodendron excelsum. The sequence goes on along the minus strand of CM065379.1, from coordinate 18,954,695 downwards.
CTAATTTCAAGTCAAATCTAGTCTTCCAACTTAGGAAACCAAATCCAATCCTCAATTTTTGGAAACAAAATCAAATCATCTCTTTTTTGGAAATAGAAATAAAATCTTTCTTAATTCAATCAATTCCTAATTCTAAACTTTCCTAATGTCAAACCTTTTCAAATTTCAAACTTTCCAATCTTTCTAAACTTTAACATTTCCTAATTTCTAAACTTTCTAAATCTTTCTTAAATCAAACTTTTCAAATTCTAAATCTTTCTTAGATTGAAATCTTTCTAAAACTTTCCAAAATTTAAATTTTTCTAAATTCAGAACTTTCCTAATTCCAATCTTTCTAAATTCGAAACTTCCCTAAGTTGAAACTTTTTAAATTCAAAACTTTTCTAATTTGGCACTTTCCTAAAATAGAAATTTTTTAAGTTCAATCTTTCCTATACCCTAACTTTTCTAAATCTATTCCAAGTCGAGTTTTTCAAATCAAATCAAACTTCTTTTCAAAATCTTTCTTAAAATCAAACTTTCCTCATTCGAATCTTTCCTAATTTAAACCTTTTCTAATTCGAACATTTTCCAAAATCTAACTTTCTTAAATCAAAATTTTCAAATCTAAATCAAACATTCCTAATTCAACCACATATTCCAATCTTAGGTAACCTAAACCCTAAGAGGCCTAAACCCTAGTTCAACCCTAACTCTTAGAGTTAGGAAGCTTCGACTCCTTTCTAAAAACTCTTTTCTAAACCAAGATGGTTTTCCAATTTCAATCCAAGTCCAAAATGTTTTCAAAACTCTACTTCTTCTTTTTTAAATCAAGTCCAAACTTTCTTTCAAAGTTCAAACCCTTTTTCAAGTCCAATTTCAAATCAAATCTCGATTTCAAATATTCTATTCTAAGTTCAAATCAAACCCTTTTCAAATCAAACATTTTCAAATGAAACATTTCAAAAAAAACCTCAAAGTGTTTATTTTCGATCGGACTTTTGTCCGAATTACGATTGACCTGATTCCCAAAAAGAGATACGTAGATAACCCCTATGGGTGCAGTCATAACCTTTTTCAAATTTCCAATTTTATTTCAAGTTTCTAATTCTAAAATCTATTTTCAAATCTCCAATTTCATAATCTATTTCCGACTTCTAAAACCTTCTTTCACATTTCAAATCAAATCTTTTCAAATCTATTTCCAAAATCAAATCTTCTTTTCAAATCTATTTCTAAAATCAAGTCTTTTTCTTGCACTTACTTATCATGCATCATATAGTTCTTTTCTAAAGTGGATAGTATTGGACATTTATTAATCAAAGATTCCAAATGAGTGAACTTAGGGTGAATAGACATATAGGTACTGCAAGGGCAGGGTAGGGTAATGGCTTAGTGCGTCTTTCCTACACGTAACCAACCTTCGTATCAAGATAACTGTTTTCAAAGACCAAATGGAGTTATTTTCAAAAAAGGGCTTACATTTTTTCAAAGGTTGCCAAACAACCTATAGTCCAAAAAACCCTCCCTTGAGGAAGTTTTCAAAACCTTTTCAAAAATCCTAAGTGTAATCTTTAGATTGTGCTTAGTTTTAGGTGACCTAACTCACCTTAATCAAGTTAGGTGGCGATTCCAAATTGTTTTCCAAAAGCCCTTGTTCAAAGTCAAATTTTCAATTTAAACCTAGTTGTACTCGTCCTTCTAGGAAGATGAGTTCTAACAAGAGAGCAATCTATTTTTCTCACTTGTCTTTTTCGGGTGCGAAAAATCGTGGAACGACAGTTGGCGACTCCATTAGGGACACTTAGAAGGTTAGGCCAATATCATATCTTTTCACTCTCACCCATTTGCAGTCTTTGATTAATTTGTCCAATTCTATCCATTTCAAACTTTCAAAATCAAGTTTTCCAAGTTGGTTTCAAAAAAAAAAATAGACATGTCATTGTTTGCACTCTTTTCATATTCATTCTATCTTGCATTAGGTTTGTCATTCAAGTACTAACTTTTACATATTTATTTTTGTAGGTGGACCCTTGTTCACATATTTATTTCATGTTATATTAACTACCATGTATAAATGAATGTATGGAATGGATAGGATGGATGGGAGTTGTTGGGCTCTTTCCTATAATTTTCAAAAATCATACACGCACTGTACGTGCACTTGCATTTTGCATATTTGGATTCTCTACCCTAATATGTCCCTTCTAGTTAGAAGGGGAAATGGTATATTGGTTGTGGGCAAGATGCTGTGTCAGTTTCTTCGCCTACGGCCTCTTGATAATTCCTTGGCTCGGATCACCAACCGATCATGGCACCATCTTGGGGAGTGGGCCTAGGTTTGAAGATCTGAGAACCGAGCCTTCTTAGGATGCATTAGTAAACCCTCAATCTCATGCTCATGTAGACACCATACATAGTCGAACCTCTGCCGGATTTAAGACACGCACACTAATTTCAAAACCATGGAGGAAAGGGTAACTGCTTTTACTTTCCTCTATATTTGTTTATTCCTGTTGTTATAACGACTATATTCTTACTGTTATTTTTACTTTGCAATGGCATTCTCTCTACATCCATGTTCATACATACAATATTTCATCCCAAGACCAGAGTTCCGAAGTAACTTAAGTCACTGCATCCTTATGCTCATGGAGATAGGATTGCCGACAAGACAAGGGGCAATCAATCAACAAGGTCTCTCAACGGCCTCCTCGACATCAAATCCAAAGAAAGCAAATCTGAAGACTCAAAAGTAGTTTAGGATCTCTAATGTAAAAGTAGATTGATGGAAGTCTAAAAAGAAATGTTTACCCTCCCCCCATTAAAATGCACTCTGATTTGTTCTTATATCTTACACTTAAAACCCAATGTACCCCTTTCCTTTTCGCAAATGAATGTACAAATGAAATAAGGTTCCTGTTTGACCGTAAAGTATCTGTATACAGGGGCAAAACCCCTATCTCAAAAAGTGAGCCAAGGCCATCATATTTAGTCTCCCTCTCAAATAGGGACACCCTAGGGCATGCAATGCATAGAGCTCTCTAAAAACCAAAAACTAACTTGCGATTTATGTCCTTGTTTTTCTGCTTCTTTCTTTTTCATTTACAAATATCACACTATAACGAGTCAACATTGCTCCCAAGAAAGGTCAACATCCACCTAGAGACCCTATTATCACCCGACAAAGAGCATCATTTATGGCTACTAACCCAGAAAAATCATCCCAAGTCTTTCGAGAGGAGGTTAATGAAATAAGGACCAAGATTGATGAAATGTTCAAGCTCATTCAAACTATGGCCATAAAAGATGCTATTGCAATCCCATCATCATCCATGACTTCTTCCAAAGACCCTGAACCCACTAATCTAAGAATTGTGCTTCAATATGATGATGCTGGAAAGAACAAAGAAGATGCCAAGGGGGCTAATACTGAGGCAGGAGAAACCATACTGCTCTCACCCCTATGAAAAGGACTGCCCTAGACCCTCTCAGTTTGAAAATCCAAGGGCTAGAAGATTTGTTGCGAAGTCTCCACGGCCGTGACACTTATGGCTTTACTTCCTGTGACAAGTTGTGTTTCTTCATAGACCATTCGAGACTTGTCAAGTTCAAAATGTCTGACTTTCAGAAGTATGATGACACTAGTAACCCATTTGCTCATCTTCGCCTGTATGCTGGGGCACTGAGTGGTCATGGCAACGATCCGTAACTCCTCATGCAGTTGTTCCAACACATTCTCACTAGGTCTGCTCTATAATGGTTCGCCCATCTAGACCTAAGGAAGATCACCACTTGGATTGAGTTGGTCAATGCAATCAAAGCCCAATATTGTCACAACATCGACCTCACTTCCGATCGGTGGTCTTTGATGATAATGAGTAAAGGTGAGAAAGAAAGCTTCAAGGGCTATGCCTTTAGATGGAGGGATGCCGCTACACAAATCAATCCCCCACTGGAAGAAAAAGAGTATGTGCAATTGTTTGTGTGCACTTTCCAAGGCATATACTATGAGAAGCTTTGTCCTAGAGTGGGGAAGAGCTTCTCTAAACTCATCATGCAAGGGAAAATGACAGAAAATGGTCTTAAGACAAGGAGGATTACTGATCCCTATGTAAAAATTGGAGAAAGATAGGCCAATATAGCCAAGAAAGTGGTCACTACAACAGGAGTAATCAAGAAGGAAAGCGAGATGTCTGCCATCTTACCTGTTCAACCACCTTAATATCATCCACCACTTCAGTCTCACTCTATCTTACCCATGCCCACTCTAAGCATGCCTGCTCAAGCACCCAATATTAACCTTTCTGGGCCACGTCCTAATTTCAATAGGCCCGTCCGGCATTTTCGTAACTTTGATGCTTTAGTCTGCACCCAAACTGAAGCCTATCATAACCTCTTAAAGAATAACATCCTCAAACCCATACCAGTCTATCCATTGCCAAGTCCCCTACCCCCCAACTTTAACAGCACCCTCACTTGTGAGTACCATTCGAGCAGCCAAGAGCATGACACTGAGAGTTGCTTCTCCCTTAAACATAAAATCAAAGACTTAATTAACAACAAGACCATTGATTTGAAACCGGTAAACCCTACTACAACCCCTAATATGACCACTAACCCTCTGCCGGACCACACAGTCAATGTGATACTAGTAGAAATAGAAGATGAAGGAAAGTTAGATGAGACCATGGCTAAGGATTATGAAGAGGATTGGGAGGCTGATGAAGAGAATGATTGGGAGGAGGATCTCTCATGGCTGTTGATGGATGGGGTGCTGAGTTTCTGCCCCCAAAATATGCCATGGCTGAACATCGCTTATTGGAAAACCCCTGGCTAGTGACTGAGTTCGACTATGAAGACATGGGCTAGAAGTTAAAAGAGCCAAAGGCACCAACAAATCCATTCAAGTTGGAGGGAGGCGAATTAGCCATCCTATTTATGGAAGAGCCTGCTGCCAAGGACAACAAAGAGGTCAATAAAGCTAACAACTGGACCGTTACTGCCAACACGCCCGGAGTTCTAAAAGAAGCTTTTGCCTGCCTTGCCTTGGCTGGAAGCTACGACTGTGGATGGAGTGTGGAAGATGTGGGCACCCTTCTAAAGCCCAACTGAGAAGGACTCTCCACAAAAGTGTACAAGAGAGGGGTATTTTCACCTACTTTCTTTCTATCCCTTTTATTTTATCCTTAAATTAATGTCTGCATATCCATTCCTTTAAAAGAACTATATGCTTGTCACTAACATAATAAAATGATAGTTTTTCATTCATTGTTGTTATTTTATATTTCTCTTGTGAATGGGGAATGTTTCCTACACAAGGGGCATGGTCTATCTTATCGAGGATCTAACTTGAAGGAATGATAGCATGAGTTACCCACTCACCAAATGATCAGCTTTTCGAAGAGAGAGAGGTTAAGGATGAGTGAGGAAGCCACCCTAAGGCAACACTTGCAAGACACTGAAGCTAAGCGATGTGCGGCAAGATTATCAAGATGAAGAGGAGCCATCTTTCATTTGCTCATATAAAAAAATGTGTTTATATTCCCTTTGCTTAGCCCAATAGTGTCTGACAAAAAGTAAGAGTTTCCTTGTCAACCCTGATCCAAGACCATCCTCCCACATTGGGGCAGGCAGATAACTGAGAACTCTAGGAATGTCGTCCATCTTTTATCATGCTGGGGTAACATTGAAGGCTTTATGGATCAAGCAATTTAGTTCAAAGTGAAGAGAGGCCCTCATTTCATTTCTCACTCAGTCTGAAGCAACCCTTATCAAACTCGTTGAGCCATTTACCTTTTTTGAGAAAATCCCAACCTAGGGATCGCTGCCCGTAATAGGTTAGAATGAATTAGTAAGGAAAAGGTCTAAGAAAAAAGGGTTGTAGAAGAGTTCGTTTCATAAAAGGAAAGAAAAGAAATGAAGAAAAAAAAAGAAGAAAAGCAAAGGAAAAGAATTACCGAGGGGCAAGAGGCCAAAAAAAAAGAGCATATCTGAGAAAAGGCTTGAAAAAAGTCATATTTGTGCCACCTTGAAAAACGTATAGAAAGGATAAAAGAAAAAAGAGTCATGTTTATATAGAAAGGTCGAAAGAAAATAAAATAGTCATTTCATCCTGAGAAATATATAGTAAAGGCAAGAAAGAAAGTTCAAATATGATCTTAGGTGAGAAAGAAGCCCAATAAAAGCTGTAGGTTTGACCTTTTACCTTTTCTTGTTAAACCCCAAGCCATGATCTACATTACAACCCTATTAAAATCTACTCTGATTGATAATTGATTGCTTGATCTAAATGAGCCAAGCGTGTTGGTAAAATTGAAGAAGGATGCTAACCCTGCTGGAAAAATAATCAAGGATGGTATGGATCTAAGCCCCTACTGAAAGCGACATCAAATTTGAGCCTGCATATTCCATTATTTCGAAACCCTATAGCTTAGCCTACATTATAGTCCTAAAACAAAGTCTCCTCAAATTGAAGAACTGGCTACTCATCGCTCTGCTAAAGGGTAGGTAAACTGTTGCCAAAGCCCCGAAAGTTGAAAGTTCCAACCAAATAATCCTATACACTAACCCAAGGTAGAAATTAGAGGTGGTCAAAAGGTTGAGAAGGGTACAAAGTGCTATTATCCAGTCAAGGTAAGGTTGAACCAAAAGAGAGATCAGACCCCTGATAAGGAAGGAGTTGCCATTTCAAGGATATATAATTTGATGGCTTTCCATTCATTGTATTAATTGTTACATCCCTAACATACGTATGTATTTCTGTAAAAATTTTGGCATGAGTTTTGCATATATAGGACATAGTTCCCTATGGAAACAGAAGTCACCAATGATAGTTTAATATCATCTCATGTAATAAATATATGCCGTCAGTATTATCCCTGTACATGCATCTGTTCATATACCTAACTGTGTAAATATTTTTGCATGTTCATGCATCAATACGTACATCTAGCTGTCTAGAATCATAAACATCCACCCCATGTAAAATTTACAAAAGTAAACTATCTCACGATGAATACATTTACAGGATAGACTACAGGAAAAAGTTGAGCCCTATATCAAGGAGCACTCGTCAAAGGTTGAAGTCAACATCCAGATCAAAATCACCAAAACCTGGATCCGGAGGAGGCGGATAGCTACTGGAAGCATCGACATCCTACAAAAAAGGAAGAGTTTTGAATCAGCAAAAGTGGATGAAAAATTGCAGAACAAAAAGAAGAAGGAAAAGGACAACATACCCCGCCGCCGCCCATCTAAGCTAACCACGCTGACAAAAAAGCTACCTCCACTTGGAAATGATCCCTCTCCATCTGGAACTAGTCCCTTTGGTCCCTCACAGTGGTAAACTTAGCTTGGGGCACTTTTCCTCCAGCTCAGAGCCACAAGTCGACCACCTCCTGGCCAACGGCGTACCTACCAACTACCACCTCGAACTGAGTAAAGGCACCCACAGAATGAGCTCCAAAGTGTGTGGTATAATCTATCGCTGGAGGAAACAAGAACCCGGCACCTAGCTCCCGGCTAGCGCTCCTGATAGGGAATAGGAACTCCCTTCACCAAAGCTTCAAACATGTACTCTGGTGGATCTTCTGCTAACCTGAACTCCTCATGAAACTGGCGCCAGTGCCGATCTCCTAAGTAGGACTCCCAGGAATCATCGCTGAGAAAGGAAGCCCTCGATAGGGACAATGGGACCAAGTACCTCACCATCTCATAATGGACTGATCCAATGAAGGGCCACCAAGTCACGTCCCTCACCTCAATGAGCTCCAGGTTAGCCTGGGTCATCACAAAGTCAGTAATCTCTGAATGCTAGGCTACCCAGTCACGAGCCCACTGCAAAGCACGGAGATAAAGGTCATCCTCAATAACCTTGGGACGACAGACTGGTAGGTACTCATAACTCCACCAGACAAGAAAGGGCCAGAAACCAATCAGACTGCCCCAACAGGAAGTCTGAACCCACATCAATCGAAGGAAGCAGCCGAAGGACAAGGACCCCCAATCCAGCTCAAACAAAGCCTCAAAATCAGTTACTATGCTCACTAACTGAAAAGGGACAAGCAACTTGTTATTATTACAAAAGCAGCTGAAGATAATGTATAGAATAAGACGCTGCCTCTTGATGTCTCGTCGGGTAGGTGGTGGCTCGACAGCAAAGGTACTGTCATCCCGACTGAGCCACGAGACTGGGAAGGTAGAATGCTAAGGAGGGGCAAGTTCAATAAAATGCATGCGTCGGCTCTACTGACTAACTACAAGGTGATCCGCCAACCGACGAAGGAAAGCCCCGTGATGATGGCCCAATCCAATGGAGTGGGTTCTAACTCGAAGCCCATAAAGTGGAAAGTCCCGGTCTCCCCGAACCATCTCTCAATCAAAGCTAGCACTAGATGTTTGTTCAAGCAGTTAGCCTGTAGTCCCATAAAGGCTCCGAACCCAATCTCTGGTAAGATGGAGCCACCCACTGCATTGTACTGAAGAAAAGATGAACAGCCCCTCTGAAAGATATGTGTCCCTGTGGAGGAGGCAAATGTTATCGTGCGTAGATGCTAGGATGATAGGCAAGGTCTCCCAGCGGTGGAATATCTGGTATCTCCGAATCACCAAGATCAGGATTTGTCTGTCTATGTCTAGAGGAGGCCCTCCCTTAACCGATCACCTGATTGCCAAGGCCCAATACCTCCTCCTTTGTATCTATCTCCTCCTCAAAGGCTTACTCAACTGGAGGGAAGGGGTTGACTAGAGGTCTACTCCCCCGTCCGCTCTGCCTGGAAGATGCCTGTCCAGCAGATCGCCGACAACCCCTAGATCGACTGAAGCTGCTAACAGAGTTATCCGGGCCTCCTTCCCAAAGCAGTGTCTACTCTCGGAACCATCATCGCACATGTCTACCATCCTGAAGGTCAAGGTAACGATATCGACATAAGGTCAGTATAACTCACGAAGGTAAAAGAGATAAGAAGTAAAAAGAAGAAAGGGAAACAATGAAAAAAAAAAGATTTCAAATGATAAGTCAAAATGAATTTCTTACATATTTTGATTTTAAAATTCTACTTTCAAGTCAAAATGAATTTCTTATACATTTTTTCTTTTAAAGAAAAAATTCCAACTTTCGAATCAAAATGAATTTCTTATACATTTTGCTCTCAAAAGATTTTCAATTTCGAGCCAAAATAAATTTTTTAAACATTTTACTTTCAAATTCTAGGTCACAACAAATTTTCTACAATTTTTGTACAAAATTTCAAAATGATTTCTAATTCAAAATTGACTTTCAAAATTAAATCTCAAAATTTTACAATCAAAGTCCATCCCAAGCTTTTACTCCAAAAGAATTCTATTCCAATCAAGGCTTTCTAAAACTTCTTCCTTCGAGAAGTCTTCTTCGAAATTAAAATTTCTTAAGTTTTCAAATCTTTCAAAATTTCTATTCTCAAATTTTCCAAAGTCAAAATCCATTTTCAATTCTTCCAGAAAATTTTCCATAAAAGCTTTCATTCAAAAGTTTTTCTAAATATTTATTCACATAGTTTTGGGCTCCCCTGAGTTTTTCGGGCTCTTCTCCGCCAAAAAGGCCCTGCCCTTAACAGTTTTATATCTTTTTCCTTCAAAAAGATTTTATTTCAAAAATTCTTCAACTCTTTTTTGAATTTCAAAAAATCTCGACAGAGTTCCGCTTTAAAATGGTCCCTACAACACCCATGATACTACAACCAAACACAAATCATATACTTCATAGTATCACAATCACATAGCACCAACACCCACACACATTTTCAGGGTTTCCAAATTTTCAAAAGACATATTTTATGTTTCAAAAAACTAATAGATTCCAAGGTTGCCACAAAATTTCTCAAGATTGTTTCAAATATTTTCTAAAATATTTCCACATTTTTCTAAATATTAAACTCTAAATAATTCCATCAATTTCTCAATTTCTTCTTTTTTTCAAATATTTTTTTATTTTTTAAAAAATCAAAAATTCATCGAGTTTTCAAAAATCACGAAACTTCACACGATTGTTAAACACATTTTTTTTAAGGCACATAGGATAAAAATCTAGCCAAAAAACTCAATACCCAAAGCTGTAGAGATAAATCCCTTTACATAATCATGCAAAATTGCTCTAATTAAATCAAACAAGCATTAAAACACCAAAATAACATCATTAGAGCGTTCAAAACACATCAAAGCATCAAATTCAACTGTTTACATGATTTAAATGGAGTTCTATACGTCAAAATCAATACAATACAAAAATCTTACCTCTTGGATTTCTCCGGTGAAATCTTCTTATCTGACAACTTTTTAGTACTCAAGCTTCTCTCTTTACAGAACACTCAAAATAGCTCTCTACTCTTTAAACCTGCAAAGCTTCAAACTATAAGTTTGCTGGTTTTAATCCCAGGCCTAGCGCCACTAGCAGTGGGGCCAAGGCAAAATTAAGCTAGGAGTGGCACTAGTGTCAAGTTCTAGGCAATTTGTCTTTTTCCCGCCAAAACTCGATTTCGGACATCCCTTTGGGTCAAATATCCATTTTCAAGATTTAATTTCCAAGAATTTTTCTACAGTCCATCCCTCTGATCGCCTTGCGGTGAACATGGAATTCTTACTTTATTATTTTCTGTCTTCGACAAGCAAAGACAGAAAAAGAGGGGGAGCTGTAAGCACCCCATTTTTGCCCACTCAGCAATCTCTGGTCTAACCGGACTCATATTCAAAGTTACATAGACATATTCAAGTTCAAATTAAATTTTTCAGACTCAATCCAATCAATTGATCATTTTGTCGACCCGCTGGGCCCAATAAAGGCAAAATAACCGAAATGCCCTTGTGGCATTACTCGGTCCAATTCCTGTTGGCACCTCTTCCTAGAGATGGTAAGTCCCCATTTCAATCTCAAATTCAATTCCAATTCCAATTCCAGTCCAAGTCAATCAAACTCAATCCAGCACGTCTTTCGAGAAAGTTGATCCCTCAAGCAGTAAAACCATCCAATTTGGCACTTTTTTTAAGAAAATTCTTCGGAACGGTAAGTCCCTTCAAACCTGTCAACCAGGACGTGAGCCCAAGTCCTCGAGATGGTAGAATGGTCCACCCTTAGTGCCTGCTAGCCCGCCAATAAAGAAATGTTCGCTATTCGGCAAGTCTTTCGAGAAAGTTGATTCCTCAGACGATAGGTCCACCTAGCAGCTTCCCGAGATCAGGCAGTCTCTGGAATGAGCGCAAACCGCCAGAGTGGCAAAAACACTCCTAAACATCACAACCGTCCGAGTGGCGAAAAAACTTGTAAACAGGTTGACATTGGGAATTGCCGACACACCCCTATGCCACGGGATCGAACTCACCTCTTGGCCGTGACACGTTTACCAAAAGACAAGATACCTTTGGAAACCAACTTGTCATAGACCGTCAGAGTGACGGAAACACTCAAAACCCAGGTCAACATCAGTGCCTGCTAGCCCACTCCGGTAAAAAATGACCAAACTGTCCCTTGGGCCATTTTCGGCATGCTTCTCAAGAAAGTATCTAAGTCCTCAGAACGGTAAGTCCATCCCTCCAAGATTGTCCAAAAGATGATCCGGCATGTTTAAGTGCCTTCTAGTCAGTTCCGAACTAATTCCAAGACCATTCGGTCAAAATGACCATTTTACCCTTGGGCATCCAAGTGCCTCTGAGAACCACATCGACTCTGGGTATCAAATCGGTAACCTCTTGAAAATGCTTTTTATAGTATTCTCAACCTTTCATTATCTTTTTGGATTATTCCAAGTCAACTTTGGCCGACCCGATGCAAAAATAACCGTTTTGCCCTTGGTGGGCTGGTCCCCTTTTCCAACCACACCGGCTCTAGGAATCAAACCGGCACTCCCTTGGAGCACTCTAGATAGGGTTTCCAACATCCAAGTCCGCTCATGGATTATTCCAAGTCTATTCCGGTGGTTTTTCGGTCTAGTTGACCGTTTTGCCCCTAATAAACCGGTCGCGAATTCCAACCTTGTTTTTCAAGTCTGTTACCCCTGGGACACCATTTCAAGGGTTTCTACCCATTTCTGGCCTTCTAAACCATTCCTGGCCCTCTAGCACATTCTCAGACCTTCCGGAGTCACTCCTAATGGAGTAAGGCTAAAAAATGCAAGGTAGTCACTAGAACAGGCGCCCAAATCTTTTACCTTGCATATCAACGGTGGAAGATACATTTTTTGCCATCCTAAAATATTTCCTAAGTAGTTGGTGCCACTAGTAGTAGTGCTAAAGGGATTTTAAGCCTAGAGCTACTGCAATAGGTGCCAGGTCAATTTTTTGTCTATAAATACAGAGCCTCCTTTCTGCATAGATGGGGTCGGCAATCTAACTCCAGAAACTCTCTCTTTATATACAACCCTCGAACTCTCTCCAAACCCTAGTTTTCTTAGGCTTCCTCAAACCTAGCCCCCATACATTTTAACCCTAGAATACATACACTCAATATACGCCTATACGAGCCTCCAAGCCGACTATTGAAGACTCATGGGGCTAAATCTCAAAGTTCTCGAAGATCAAGGTGAAGTGAAGCAAATAAAGTGAACAAATCAAAGAAGACACATGGTTGGTTTTCTGTTTACGTTTACGTAATTTCCGCCCTCTCTCTTCTCTCTCCTAACCCACTTGGGTTTTCTTCTATTTTAATCCCCTATCTTCTTTCCCCACTTTCTTGCATGCTTGAAATCAAGGAATCCCCGGTTCATCTGTAGGAAGAATGGTTGAAAGTCACCATGTTTGGGGCTTTCCTCTGATTTGACCTTAGACTATAAGGATTCGGCTCCCTTGATTATATGGTGAAGCCTAAACCTTGTATGTTCACGACCCAACTTGCATTGTGTATATCATATTCATGCATCTTTTCAAAATCGTTTTCTAAACTTGTTTTCAAAAACTTGCATTAAAATCTTCTTCTTCCAAACTTGTTTTCAAAATCACAATCTTAAGGTAATTCTAGCCATTCTATGGTTAGAGTTGCTTTAAGAAAGTGTTATATTTAATGAGACCAATATGGGTCATATTTTCAAATCTTTGTTGTTTTCAAAACCACAATCCTAGAATGGTTCTAATCTTTTTATGATTAGAGTCGTTTTAGGAAAACGAGATATTTTTAAGAGATCACTTGTAAAAGTCCATTTTCCATTCCCTTTCCAAATCGCTTTTTCAAATATCTTTTCAAACTTTTTTCCTAATCTATTTCCTAAAATGCTTCAAAAAATCTCCTTCCTAAAAACTTTCTTTCCAAAAGTTACACTTTCTAAAAAACTCTTTTTAAATTCCTTCTCAAAAGCTCTCTTGAAAAATTCACTTTCTAAAAATTCTTTTCAAGTTTTCTTCCTAGAAACTCCCTTCAAAAGATTTACTTTCCAAAATCTCATTTTCTCGAAGCCAAGTCAAGCCCTAGAGCCAATGATTAGGAAACCCTAATTTCTACTTTCCTTTTCCACATCCAATCATAGCTTTTCAAAATTCTATTTTCTACATCGAACTCTTAGGTTTTCTAAACCTCTTTTTCATGTCAAATTATATTTTCTAAATCCAAGTTTTCCAAATTTCATCATTTCTAATTTCATGTCAAATCTCGTCTTCCAACTTAGGAAACCAAATCCAATCCTCAATTTTTGGAAACAAAATCAAATCATCTCTTTTTTGGAAATAGAAATCAAATCTTTCTTAATTCAATCTTTTCCTAATTCTAAACTTTCCTACAGTCAAATCTTTCCAAATTTCAAACTTTCCAATCTTTCTAAATTTAAACATTTTCTAATTTCTAAACTTTCTAAATCTTTCTTAAATCAAACTTTCCAAATTCCAAATCTTTCTTAGATTGAAATCTTTCTAAAACTTTTCAAAATTTAGATCTTTCTAAATTCAGAACTTTTCTAATTCCAATCTTTCTAAATTCGAAACTTTCCTAAGTTGAAATTTTCTAAATTCAAAACTTTCCTAAGTTAAAACCTTTTAAATTTAAAACTTTCCCAATTTGGCACTTTCCTAAAGTAGAACTTTTTTAAGTCAATCTTTCCTAAATCCTAACTTTTTTAAATCTATTCCAAGTCGAGTTTTTCAAATCAAATCAAACTTCTTTTCAAAATCTCTCTTAAAATCTAACTTTCCTAATTCAAATATTTTCTAATTTGAACCTTTTTTTAATTCTAACATTTTCCTAAATCTAACTTTCTAAAATCAAACTTTTCAAATCTAAATCAAACCTTCCTAATTCAACCATGTATTCTAATCTTAGTTAACCTAAACCCTAGGAGGCCTAAACCCTAGTTGAACCTTAACTGTTAGAGTTAGGGAGCTTCGACTCCTTTTTAAAAACTCTTTTTTAAACCAAGATGATTTTCCAATTTCAATCCAAGTCCAAAATGTTTTCAAAACTCTACTTCTTCTTTTTTAAATCAAGTCCAAGTTCTCTTTCAAAGTTCAAACCCTTTTTCAAGTCCAATTTCAAATCAAATCTCGATTTCAAATCTTCTATTTCAAGTTCAAATCAAACCCTTTTCAAATTAAACATTTTCAAATGAAACTTCCAAAAAAACATCAAAGTGTTTATTTTCAATTGGACTTTTGTCCAAACTACGACTGACCTGATTCCCAAAAAGGGATATGTAGGCAGCCTTCATGGGTGCGGTTATAACATTTTTTAAATTTTCAATTCTATTTCAAATTTCTAATTCCATATCTATTTCCAACTTCTAAAACCTTCTTTCACATTTCAAATCAAGTCTTCTCAAATTTATTTCTAAAATCAAATCTTCTTTTCAAATCTATTTCCAAAATCAAGTCTTTTTCTTGCACTTACATATCATGTATCATATAGTTCTTTTCTAAAGTGGATAGTATTGGACATTTATTAATCAAATATTCTAAATGAGTGAACCTAGGATGAATAGACATGTAGGTATCGCAAGAGTGGGATAGGGTGATGGCTTAGTGCGTCTTCCATACATGTAACCAACCTTCGAATCTAGATAACTGTTTTCAAAGACTAAATGGAGTTATTTTAAAAAAGAGCTTACATTTTTTCAAAGGTTGCCAAACAACCTACTTTCCAAAAAACCTTCCCTTGAGGAAGTTTTCGAAAACCCTAAGTGTAATATTTGTATTGTGCTTAGTTTTAGGTGACCTAACTCACCTTAATCAAGTTAGATGGTCACTCCAAATTGTTTTCCAAAAGCCCTTGCTCAAAGTCAAATTTTTAATTCAAACCTAGTCGCACTTGTCCTTTTAGGAGAATGAGTTCTAACAAAATAGCACTGTGTTTTTCTTACTTATCTTTTTTGGGTGCAAAAAATCAGAGTGGGACGGTGATATAATGAACTTCCTTTAATTGATTCTTGAGTTGGTGTTCTAATCCTTTGCCATTTCTAACTTCTAGCAGAAGACCTCGTAGGGTTTTGTTGCCTCTATTCGATTTTGGGAGCCATTTTGATAGTCTGAAGCTTGGAGAAAGATAAAGAGATTTGGGATAAATGGTTAGGTTTTGTGAGAGAAAGATTGAGAGGGAATTGATTAGAGTTTCTAAAGATATTGAAAGAAGGTTTGTGATGGTTCATAGGTGACGGTTGGGTTTTAGTGCAAAAAAAGTGAGAGAGAGAGAGAGAGAAACATAGCTTGAGAGGGAAAGTTTAAATGTGTGTAAAAGTGTTTATAAAGTGGGCTATTATAAAACATAGAAGCCCAACTCATGTGTCAACATATGAACTTGATATGTCGATACATGTGCATCAACAAGTTATTTTTTAGTCCACTGTCATGATGTGTCAACACATAAAAAATGGCGTGTCAACACATGCAACCAAACTGGGTCATATTGAGTGGAAGTGAATCCAGGAGATGGTTTTTCAATGAGGAGTGAGAATATGTTCTATTATGAGTCATGCAATGAATTATGAAAGCAAGCAATATAACTCATACAATCAATCAACACATTTGTTCACAAATAATATAAAGATCACATATGAAACATAAACAATACGAATTTCACTCAATTTTGACCAAAAATCAAGACAGAGGATCACTCATTCCCAATTCTCTTCTTATCATACGAAACCTATCTTCACTTAATGGTTTTGTAAAAATATCAACTAATTGCATGTTTGTACTTACAAAATCGAGTTTAATATCACATTTTTGCACATAATCTCGTATGAAATTATATCTAATTTCAATGTGTTTTGTATGAGAGTGTTGAATGGAGTTCTTAGTCAAGTTTATAGTACTAGTATTGTCACATCTAATAGAAACATGATCAAACAAGATACCATAATCTTCTAACTGTTGTTTAATTCATAACACTTAAGCACAACAATTACCAGCTGCTGTATATTCAGCCTCAGTTGTGGAGAGGGTAACTGAATTTTGTTTCTTGTTATACTAAGACACAATCATGTTGCCTATGAGTTGACAAGAGCCACTTGTACTCTTCCTATCAATTCTACTCCCCACATAGTCAGCGTTAGTATAAGCAGTCAAATTAAAAAATGTACCTTTCGGATACCATAATTCAAGATTAGGTATATGCTTGAGATAACAAAAAATTCTTTTCACAGCAATCACATGAGACTCTTTAGTATTTGATTGAAATCGAGCTCACAAGCAAATACTGAATATTATATCTAGCCTACTAGCAGTTAGATATAATAAAGAACCTATCATGCTTCTATAAAGCTTAGTCTCCTGATTTACCTTTCTCATTGCTATCCAATTTTGTTGTAGTACTCATTGGAGTACTTATAAGCTTTGCATCTTCTATGTCAAATTTCTTGATCAAGTCCTTAACATACTTGGCTTGGTTGATAAAGATGCCTTCTTTTGATTGCTTGATTTGAAGACCAAGGAAGTAATTAAGTTCATCCATCATGCTCATTTCGAATTCTCCATGCATACACTTAACAAATTCCTTACAAAGCAACTCATTAATAGCACCAAATATAATATCATATACATATATTTGTACTAAAAACATGTCATTGTTTTTTATCTTGATAAAAAGAATGGTATCTATTTTTCTTTTTGAAAAACCTTTTTCAATAAAAAAACTTGCTTAATCTTTCATACCAAGCCCTTAGGGCTTGCTTCAAACTAGATAAAGCTTTTGTTAATTTAAAAATATGGTTAGAAAATTTTGGATCTTTAAATCCGGGGGGTTGCTCAACATATACTTCTTTGGTAATAAAACCATTTAGAAAAGCACTTTTAACATTTATTTGATACAATTTGAAATCTTTAAAATATGAGAATGCAAGTAACAATCTAATGGCCTCTAATCTAACCACCGGAGCATATGTTTCATCAAAATCAATGCCTTCTTCTTGGCCATACCCTTGAGCAACAAGTCTTGGCTTGTTCTTCACTACAACTCTGGATTCATCTATTTTATTTCTAAAAATCCATTTACTTCCAATGACAGGGTGATTATTAGGCCTAGGAACAAGGTGTCATACCTCATTCATTTCAAATTGATTCAATTCCTCCTGCATAGCACTAATCCAAAACTCATTATTTTCAGCATCATTAAAACACTTGGGTTTTATTTGTGGCAAAAATGCGAGATGATTACCTATATTTCTAAGAGATGATGGAGTTCTTGCTCCTTATAAAGGATCACCTAAGATTTGTTCCGTATGATGGTTATGCACAAATTTTCATTCCTTAGGTACACCTTCATTGATCTTTTATTGGCTTGTAGAGGCTTCTTGCACTTCGTTTTCCTTTTGTGATTCTTCATTTGAGCTTGGTTGAACATCCAATCTTTCTATATTTTTCTCTACCTCATCTACATCATCACTTATAACATTTCTAGAAAGAGAGTTATGTTCATCAAAAGTGACATGGACTGATTCTTCGATCACTAAAGTCCTCTTATTAAAGGCTCCATAAGCTTTGCTATTTGTTGAATATTCAATAAATACACCCTCGTCAGATTTTGCATCAAACTTGCCAAGGTTGTCTTTATTGTTATTCAATACAAAACATTTGTATCCAAAGGCTCTGAAGTATGAGACATTTGGTTTTTTATCTTTCCAAAGTTCATAAGGGATTTTGTTCAAAAATTTTCTAAATAAAACTTGATTTAAAACATAATAAGTTGTGTTGACAGCTTTAGCCCAAAAATATTTTGGCATACCATTTTTACAAAGCATGGTTCTACCCATTTCTTCCAAAACTCTATTTTTTCTCTCAAAAACTCCATTTTGTTGAGGTGTTCTAGGAGCTAAAAAGTTGTGGTCAAAACGATTTTCATCACAAACATATTTCAAAGGGTTTGTAATCGAATTCCCCTCCATGATCAGTCATTCTAGAAGTGATTGAAAAAATTTTTTCGTTTTGAACCTTTTTACAAAATTTTGTGAAGAAAACAATTGTCTCATCCTAGTGAGTTAAGAAGAATGTCCATGTAAATTTAGAATAGTCATCAACAATAACAAGTGCATATTGTTTCCCACCAAAACTTAAAGTCCTAGTTGGTCCAAATAAGTCCATATGCAATAGTTGTAGTGGTCTAGAAGTGGTCAACATGTTCAAATATTTAAAAGAAAAACGAGTTTGTTTGCCCAATTGATAACCATCACAAACTCTATCCTTGTCAAATTTTATTTTTAGAAGTCCTTCGACCAAATCATTTTTAGACATTTTTGAAACTATGCTCATGCTAATGTGACCAAGTCTTCTATGTCATAACCAACTTTCATCACTATTCATAGCAGCAAGGCATTAAACTTTGAATAAAGATAAGTTATTTAGATAAAAAATGTACATGTTGCCTTGTCCATGTCTAGTGAAAATAGTCTTGTCACTATTAATATCAATCACATCACATTTAGATGATTCAAATATAACCTTGCATCCTTTGTTACAAAGTTGACTAATGCTCAAAAAATTGTGTTTAAGTCCTTTAACAAGCAAGACATTTTCAATAGAAGTGGAAGTGTTCTTATCAACACTACATATACCGATGATTTTTCCTTTGCTATTATCACCAAATGTGACAAGTCCTCCATCTTTTGGTGAGAGAGATGTGAATTGTCCTTTATCTTTCGTCATGTGTCTAGAGCAGCCATTATTCAAGTACCAATGGTCTTTCTTGGATTTAACTTGAAGGCACACCTACAAAACATTTCATTTGACTTTAGGTAACCAAACCATCTTGGGTCCTTGGGGGTTGGTCCTCAATGGCCTTCTAGGGACCTATGCATTGTTAGGGGCAATAGATTTTTGCATAGCATAACATCTACTAGAAATGTGTCCTAGTTTATGATAATAAAAGCATGAAATTTGTTGTTTTCTAGTGAAAGAAACAAATCTGCCTTTTGAAAACTTTCTTTTCTTAAATGGATCAAAACCAAGTCCAGCTTTAGTGAGTATCGTTGTTTTCCCAAGATAACATTCAATTTTTATTTTCCATTTACAAATCTGAAAAGTGTTGTTTCCAAATGTTTAACTTTATCATTTAAAATTTGGTTTTCCTTTGAAGAATCCTTTGGAAAAAAGTTTTTCTTAATTTTTTCTTTCAAAATGCAAACTACAGCTTTTAATACTTCATTTTCTTTTTAAAAGTCCTCATTTTCCTTGGTAAGAGTAGAAACCATCTTTTTTAGGAGTCCATTTTTTATTTCCATCTTTTTGAATTTGTAAAGTAAATCATCGAATGCATCTTGTAGTTCATTGAAAGTAAATTAAGATGAGTTTGAGTTTGATACTTCATTGTCTTCCTTATGGGCTATGAGACAAAGATTAGCCATCTCTTGAGGTTTGACTTCTTCTTCGGAGCCAGACTCTTCATCGTCGTTCCATGTCATAGTTGTCATTGCCCTCTTCGCTTGGTTTTTCCTTCCTTTCTTTCTAAGAAGGGGGCATTCAACCTTTATATGGTTAGGCTTCTTACATTCATAGCATATAATGTTTGATTCTTTGCTAATATCTCCTTTGGCCTTATGCTTCTTTCCTCCTTTCCATTTCCTCTTCATAAATCTTCTGAATTTTCGTGTGATGAGAGCAATGTCTTCATCATCATTCTTATCACTGGTCGGTTCCTCTTCTTGGCTAGTGGACTTGAATGCTACCATCCTCCTTTTCTTTTCTTCATCATCTTGGACATGTTGCTTTTGAGTTAATTCATACGTTATGAGGGAGCCCAAGAGCTTTTCAAGAGACAATGTGTTGAGGTCCTTTGCTTCTTGAATTACTGTGACATTAGCTTCCCAAGTCTTTGGTAGAGATCTTAAGATCTTCTTTACCTGCTCATTGTTAAAATACACATTTCCAAGAGATTTCAAACTATTTGTAATATCAGTGAACCTTGTGAACATTTTGGTAATAGATTCATCTGGTTTCATTTTAAAAAATTTATAATTGTGGACTAAGATGTTGATTTTAGATTCCTTAACCTGATTAGTACCTTCATGTGTTACCTTTAATCTATCCCATAGTTCCTTAGCTAATTCACAAGTAGAAATGCGATTGAATTTATTAGGATCAAGAGCACAATACGAAATATTCATGGCTTTAGTATTTGATTGCAAAAGTTTTAAATCATTTGCATCCCATTTGGATTCGGGCATAGGAACATTAATCCTCTCCACTTTCATTGTAGGAATTTTGGGACCATTCAAGATAATTCTCCATAATTCATAGTCAACAGATTGTATGTATATTCTCATTCTATTCTTCCAATAATTGTAATTGGTGCCATTAAACATAGGTGGTCTGTTGGTGGATTGAGCCTCACCGAGAGAGCTTCCAAGATTGGTTACCATGGATCTATTCCTAAGATGTTAAGCCTGAAACAGGAATACAAGCTCTGATACCAATTTTTGGCCCAAAAGGCAATCCAAGAAGGGGTGAATTGGGTTTAAAAATAAATTAAAGCAATTAAGATTAATTAAAACTAATCTAATTAATGAAACAGTAGTTTAA
This sequence comes from Euryodendron excelsum, assembly GCA_033060915.1. Taxonomy (NCBI): domain Eukaryota; kingdom Viridiplantae; phylum Streptophyta; class Magnoliopsida; order Ericales; family Pentaphylacaceae; genus Euryodendron; species Euryodendron excelsum. The sequence continues at coordinate 18,933,764 of CM065379.1, read as the reverse complement.
GATGTATGTAATGCAATGTAGACAATAATGAAATGAAATTGAGCATAAGAATGCACACCAAAAATTACCGAGGTTCAACCACAATTTGTGGTTTACTTCCTCCACTATGCAATCTCCAATTACAAAGTAGATGCTGATTTTCAAAGTGTTCAACTCACTTTTACACAAGAACTTCTTCCCAAGTTCTTCCAGCTACCAAGTGGTTTTGTCCAAGATCCACTTTAACTTACAAGTATTTTTTTTTTTTTTTGACAAGAGAACACTCTAACTCTCACTTACAAGTGTATAAAAGATATACAAATAAAATACAAACTCTTTATGAAGAGTGAATGAGAATTAAATAGCTCAACTAACTACCAACTTGAAGACAAAAGAGAATTTTCAGATTTTTCAACTCAATCAATAAGTGAATATTGTATCTCTTGTCCATAAATGCATTTGGAGGCTTATATATAAAGCCTTGAATTGATTTCCCCCGTTAGAGGTTGTTGGAACTTCATTAAATACACGCCTACTTCAATATAACGTTTCAAAATATAGCCGCTAGTCCCCAAATGCCGACACTTGACTTCCATGTGTCGACACATCAAGTCTGCATTTCTCAGAATTTGTCCACTGTCTTCATGTGTCGATACATCAAACCCATGTGTCAACACATCACCCAAAAAATGTTCTTCATGCTTTTTTTGATTAGTTTAGCTTCAAATAATCTGGGGATGTTCAAGGGATCTTCTCTTTGAGGTATGATGTCCTTCAAAAACACTTAAGATCTTCAAGAGGTCTTTTCTTTAGGGTATGATGATACTTCAAAGTCTTCAATCCAAGAATGTCTTCAATTCAATTTGGATTGAATTTACTTTGATTTCTTCTAAATCTTCTTTTGGATTCTTCAAGGAGTCTTTGCACACATGATAAATTCTTCATTTCAATCAACTTCAATCTCTTTGAGTTCAACTCACCTTCAATCTCTTCGAGTTCAAGTCAAATTCATTTAGTTTTTAGAAGCTTGATGAAGTTTACTTTTGAGCACCTTTAATACACATCAACTTTAATGAATTTTCACAACTCTAATGTAGTTCTCTTTTGATATCTTTGTAGAGATTTTTTTTTTTTTTTGCAAGCATGATGAATTCTCTTTTTGAACACCTTCAATCTCTTCGAATTCAAGTCATCTTCATTTAGTCTTTTCACACTCAATGAAGTCTTCCTTTGAGCATATTCAATTCAATTTGAATGCAAATCATCTGTTTAAAGTTTGAATGGGTGCAATTGCTCTATTTTGGTGCAAGGCTTGACTTTTGGTGCATTGCTTGAACTTGTAAATGTTGTGCATCTATTTTGATATGAATTAGACTTTAAGTCAAAATTTAAGTCTAAATTATAATCCTTATTAATCTGCACACTAATTAAATGTATTAGTAAACTAACACTAAGTTTAGTTATCATCAAAATTAAGGTGTAGAGTCAACAATCTTTTTAAAAATCCCTTATTCAAATCAATTTCTAATTCAAACCTAGTCGGACTCGCTTTTCTAGGGGGATGAGTTCTATCAACAGAGTACCGTATATTTTTTCCACCATTCTCGAGTGCGAAAAAATTAGGGCATAACACCCAACCTACACAAAAATGGTGATTTTCAATCTCAACTCCAATTCTACTTACATATGCTTCAAAATCCTAAACCTAACCAAATGGGACTCAAAAGGGTCTTCAATCACAATATAACACATATATATACACACATATAAGAGGCTAGGGTTCATACCTTCTACCAAGCTTTCTCATGCGTCAACAATGGCTTCTCTAGTTAGGGTTAAGCTCTCTAATCTTCATTTTTCCTCTTGATCTCCTCTTCTCTTGCTCTTCTTCTTCTTCTTCTTCTTCTTCTTCTTCTTCTTCTTCTTCTTCTTCTTCTTCTTCTTCTTCTTCTTTTCTTGTTCTGTCTCTCTCTCTCTCTCTCTCTCTCTCTCTCTCTCTCAGAGGCAAAAAAGCACCAGCAAGTTGTGTGCGTGGTGTGCATGTGTGTATCTAAATATCTATTAGAAGACTCCCATGGAAAATAAGCCTATAGTTCTGTGAACACCCTATTTTTGCCCGTTTGACAATCTTTTGTTTGTCCGGACTCACATGCAAACTGACACAGACACAACAAGTCAAAACTAGTTTTCTAGACTCAATCCAATCAATAAATCATTTCGTAGGCCTGTTGGACACAATAAAGGCAAAATAAGCAAAATGCCTTGGGGCATCGCTCAGTCCAATTCCAGTCGACACTTCTTCCTAGAGAAGGTAAGTCCCTTTTCTAACCTCAATTCCAGTTTCAATTCCAATTCCAGTCCAGATCAATCAAACTCAAACCGACACATCTTTCAAGAAAGTTAATCCCTCATATGGTAAGTCTATTTAGTTCAGCATGTTTACCAAGAAAACTCCTCAGAATGGTAAGTCCCTTCAAACCTGTCAACTGAGACAAAACCCAAGTCCCCGAAATGGTAGAACAGTTCACTTCTGGCGCCTTCTAGCTTACCAATGTAGAATGTCCGTTATTCGACACGTCTTTTGAGAAAGTTAATTCCTTAGACGATAAGTCCATCTAGCAGCTTTCTGAGATTAGGCAATCTCCAGAATGAATGCACCCTGTCAGAGTGGCAGAAACACTTGCAAATATCGTAACTGTCAAAGAGGCAGAAACACTCACAAACAGGTCGACATTGGAAATTGCCAACAAAACCCCTATGTCAAGAGACCGAACACACTTCTTAGCTGTGACACGTTTACCAAAAGATGAGATATTTTTGGAAACCTACTTGTCACACATCATTAGAGTGATGGAAACACTCAAAACTTAGGTCAACACCAGTGCCTGCTAACCTACTCCGGTGAAAAATGATCAAATTGCCCCTTGGGCCTTTTTCTGCAGACTTCTCAAGAAAGTACATAAGTCCTCGGAGCGGTAAGTCCACCTTTCTAAGATTGTACTAAGGACAATCAGACATGTTCGAATGCCTTCTAGTCAGTTCTGGACCAATTTTGAGATCATTCAGTCAAGATGATCATTTTGCCCTTAAGGCATCCGACTGCCTCCAGGAACCACGCCGACTTTGGGTATCAAATCGGTAACCTGCCGAGGATGCTTCTAATAGTATTCTTAACCTCCCAACACATTTTTGAATCATTCTGAGTCCATTTCAAAAATACTAGTGTAAAATGACTATTTTGCCCTTAGTAGGCCGATCGCCTTTCTCCAATCACACCGGCTCTAGGTATTAAACCGGAAATCCCTTACAACACTCTAGATAGTGTTTCCAACCTCCAATCCTTCTCATGAGACATTCCAAGTCCATTCCGGTGATTTTTCGATCTAGTTGACCGTTTTGCCCCTAGTGGCTCGGTTGACCATTTCAACAATCTCGATATTATTTTTCAAGCTTGTTACCTTCGAGACACTATTTCAAGGGTTTCTACCCATTTCTGGCCTTCCAGATCATTCCCGGCCTCTAGAAACTTTTTTGAACCTTCCAGAGTCACTCCTAGTGGAGCCAAGCCAAAAATTGCATGGTAGTCATTAAGACAAGCACCCAAGTCTTTTGTCTTATGTATCAAGAGTCGAAAAATACGTTTCTTGCCGCCTTTAAAACTTTTCTAAGTGGCTGGCGCCACTCTTAGTGGCGCTAGTAGGTTTTTTGACCTAGCACCACTGCAACTGGCGCCAGGTTATTTTTGTGTCTATAAATACAGACCCTCCCCTTGCATAAAAGGGTCCGCAATCTCAATCTAGAAACACTGCCTCTCTGAAAACAGAGTTCTAATCCTTTCCAAACCCTAATTCCTTCAAGCCTCTTCAAGTCCTAGACTCTATACACTCTCACCCTAGCTTATACACACTCCATACACTCATACACCAGCCTCAAAGCAAGCCATAGAAGACTCAAGTGCTGCAAGTTTTAAGCTCTTGACGTCCAAGTCAAACAAAGCAAACAAAGCAAGAAGAATCTGAGGTTGGTTTTCTTTTTATGTTTATGTAATTCCCCTTTCTCTCTTCTTCCTCCTAACTCACTTAGGTTTTCTTCTATTTTTGATCACCATCTTCTACCTTCTTTTCTTGCATGCTTGAAACAAGGGGTTTCTAGTTCATGCCTAGGAAGAACTATTAAAACTCACCATGTCGGGGGCTTTCTTCTACTTCAACCTTAGACCGTGTGGATTCGGCCCCCTTGATTATGTGGTGAAGCCTATCCTTGAATGTTCATGACCCTAGTTGCATTATGCATGTCATTTTTATACATCCATTCAAAACTTGTTTTCGAAGAGGCTTTTAAAACTTGCATTTAAAATCTTCTTTTCCAAACTTGTTTTCAAAATCACAATCCTAAAGTGATTCTAACCATTCCATGGTTAGGGTGGTTTTAGGAAAGTGTTATATTCATTGTGACCATCAAAGTCCATATTTTGGGATGTAAACCCTAAATTGTTTTTCATCAAAACTATAATCTTAAGATGATTCTAGCCATTTCATGGTTAGGGTTATTTTAGGAAAGTGTGATATTCAAAGTGGTTATTACAGTCCATATTTTAAATCCATGTTGTTTTCAAAACTACAACCCTAGAATGGTTTTAATCCTTACATGATTAGAATTGTTTTAGGAAAGTGAGATATTCAAAAAGTTTTCAAAAGTCTATATTCAAACCTCTTTCCAAACTTACTTTTCAAACTTCTTTCCAAAAGCTCTCTTTAAAAATCCACTTTCTAAAAACTCTATTTAAGTTTCTTTCCTAAAAACTCTCTTTCAAAGATCTCCTTTCTAAAAACTCTTTTTCTTGAAGTCCAAATCAAGCCTTAGATTCTATGATTAGGAAACCATAGTTTCTTTTTTAAAATCATGACTTCCTCTTTTGCATCAAATCATAGGTTTCTAAAATCTCTTTTTCCTCCAAATTATAGATTTCCAAATTCAAGATTTTCAAAACTCAACCTTTCCAATTCCAAGTCAAATCTAATCTTCCAATTTAAGAAACTAGATTAAATCTTCCAATTTTGGAAACAAAATCAAATCATCTATTTTTGAAAATAAAATCTAATCTTCTACTTTAGGAAACAGAAATCAAATATTTCCTAATTCCAATTTTCTCTAATTTCAAACCTTTCCAAATCTCAACTTTTCAAGTCTTTCTAAATTCTAAATCTTTCCAAAGCAAATCTTTCTAAATTCAAAACTTTTCTAAATTGAAATATTTCCAAAATCAAAACTTTCCTAAAATGAAACTTTCTTAAATTCAAATTTTACCTAATTTGAAAACTTTCCTAAAATGAAACTTTCCTTATTTGAAAACTTTTCTAAAATTCAAAGATTTCTAAAATCTAATCTTTCCTAAACCTTAACTTTCTAACCTCTTTTCAAATCAAATAATCAAAGTCAAATCTTTCCAACCATTCCAAGTCAAGTGTTTCTAAATCAAATCAAATCTCTTTCCAAATCTTTCTTAAATCTAACTTTCCTAAGTCAAACTTTTCTTAAATCCAACTTTCTAAAATCAAAATTTTCAAATCTAAATCAAATCTTTTCTAATTCAATTACATATTTTAACCTTAGGGTCACCTAAACCCTATGATGTCAAACCCTAGTTCAACCCTAATCCCAAGTTAGGGAGTTTCAACTCTTTTCTAAAACTTTTTTCCAAAACCAAGATGGTTTTTCAACTTCAATCTAAGTCAAAATGTTTTCAAAACTCAACTCCTTTTCTAAATCAATTCTAAGTTCAATTTTAAATCTTTTATTCCAAGTTCAAATCAAACCCTTTTTCAAATCAAACTCTTTTTCAAATCAAACTCTTTTCGAATCATATCTTTTCAAAATCAAACTTTTTCAAAAACCTTAAATTATCTATTTTCAATCAAACTCCTGTCTAAACTATGGCTAACTTGATTCTCAAAAAGGGATACATAGGCAACCCTAATGGGTGCGATCACAACCTTTTTAAAATTTTTAATTCCAGAACCTTTTTCAAATTTTCAATTCTGCAACCTTTTTCAAATCTTCAATTCTACAATATATTTCAAGCTTCAAATCTTCTCTTCAAATCTCTTTTCAAAGTCAAATCTTCTTTTCAAACCTATTTTCAAAAATCAAATTCCTTTCTTGCACTTGCATATCATGCATCAAGTGAAATCTCTTTTCAAAATTCTTTTCAAAAGTGGATAGTATCGCACATTTATTAATCGAAGATTCTAATGAGTGAACCTAGGGTGAATAGACATGTAGTTACCACAAGGGCAAGGTAGAGTGATGGCTTAGTGCGTCTTTCCTACACGTAACCAACCTCCGAACCTAGAATCACTATTTTCAAAGACCAATATGGAGTTATTTTCACAAAGGGCTTACATCTTTCCAAAAGTTGTCAAATAACCTATTTTCTTAAAAACCATCTCTTGAGGAAGTTTTCAACATCTTTTCAAAAACCCTAAATATAATCTTCGGATTGTGCTTAGTTTTAGGTAACCTAACTCACCTTAATCAAGTTAAGTGGCAACTCCAAATCTTTTCCAAAAGCCCTTATTCAAAATCAATTTTCAATTTAAATCTAGTCACACTCGTCCTTCTAGGAGGCTAAGTTATAATGAGAGAGTATCGTGTTTTTTCCACTTGTGTGTATACTCCTCTAGTGCAAAAAATTGGAGCGCGACATGTTCTCACACCCAACACTTACATTACCCACATAAGTAATAAATGGTCAACTTAACTTCAAAAACAAAATAAAAAAATGCAAAATTCTAGAACACTATATTAAATTACAAAATAAAGGTTCAGAACATCACATCCTTCCCCCCTTGAATAAGTTTGGTCCCCAAACTTGTTACAAGTCATTTTTCAAACAATTAGGGATAACTCTCCCCGATCTCATCTTCATGCTCCCAAGTAGACTCTTCCTATGTATGGTTTTGCCATAAAACTCTTACCAATGGAATGACCTTATTCCTATGAACTTGGTCACGAAAATCAAGAATCTTGATCGGTCTCTCACCGTAGCTCAAATCATAGTTCACAGTCAAAGTATTATGATCAATGACATGCGTCAGGTTATGGACGTATCGTCGAAGTATAGAAACGTGAAAGACGTCATGAACTTGTGAAAGTTCCAATAGAAGAGCAATACGAAAAGTGACGAATCCAATCTATTAGAGAATTTCAAACGGTCCTATGTACCTTAGACCTAATTTTCCATTCTTGCCGAAATGAGTTATCCCCTTAGAAGAAGATATCTTCAAGAACATATGGCTCCCTTCTTCGAACTCTAAGTCTCGTTTTCACACATTCGCATAACTCTTTTGGCGAATTTGAGTAGTTTAGAGTCTTTATCAAATTATCTTGATCTTGTCAGTGGTTAGTTGCATGATTTTAGACCCTAAAATCTTTCTTTCTCCAACCTCGGCCTAACAAACTAGAGACCTACATTTCCTTCCATGAAGCATTTCATAAGGTGCCATCCCAATGCTCGCATGAAAACTATTGTTGTAGGCAAACTCCACTAATGGCAAATGAATTTCCCAACTTCCTTAAAAACCGAGTACCCATAATCGCAACATGTCTTCTAAGGTCTGAATGGTCCTTTCTGACTATCAATCAACTTGAAAATGAAAGGATATGCTGAACTTCAACTCTGTGTCTATAGCTTTTTGCAAACTCTCCCAAACTCTCGACACAAATCTTGGTTCCCTATCTCACACGATTGAAACTAGTGTGCCATGTAAATAAATGATTTCCCCAATATAAAGAGTTGCATACTTTGCTAAGGAGTAAGTAGTCTTCACTAGCAAGAAATGTGTGAATTTGGTAAGACGATCTACAATGACCCAAATAGCATTATAGCCTCGTGGTGAGTTTGGTAACCTGATGACGAAATTTATAGTGATGTGCTCCCATTTCCATTATGATATTGGTAAAGGCTATAGTAGTTTCGCCAGCCTTTGATGTTTTGCTTTGACTTATTGACATTGTAGGCATTGTGACACGAACTTGGCCATCTCGCTCTTCATTCTTGGCCACCAAAATGTTTTCTTCAAATCCTGGTACATTTTTTAGCCTCCTAGATGCAGAGTTCATGTGTGAGCCTCGTCTAAAACTCGCCTCTTAATCTTGAGTATATCTAGAATGCATAAGCAATCTCTAAACTTTAGGGCTCCATTTTGCAATGTGAAGTCAAGCTTCGGATTTGTTCCCATCTCTTCATAAATCTTACACAAGTAAGGATCTTTAGGTTGTTGTTTCACAACTTCAATCAATACCGATTGAGTGACCATGGCTGCGAGCATCATATTCCTACCTGAGGTGATGATTTTAATCTTTGATCTCTCTAAGTCAATGAGCAATGGTTCTTGTGGCGTAACAATGCACGCTAGGTTGGTAGTAGATTTTCGACTCAAGAAGTCGGCCACCACGTTGGCCTTGCTTGGATGGTACTGAATGAGGATGTCATAGTCTTTGATCAATTCGAGCCATCTTCTCTGTATCATGTTCAGCTCCTTCTGTGTGAAAAGATACTTCAATCTCTTGTTCGGTGATGACTTTGCATTTGACTCCATACAAATAGTGATGCCAAATCTTTAATACAAATACCACAGCTGCTAACTCGAGATCATGTGTCGAATGGTTCTTCTCATATGGTCGCAACTGTCTCAAGGCATAAGCAATCACTTTCTCATGCTGCATCAAAACACATTCCAGTCCTTTGTGTGAAGCATCGCTGTAGATTACAAATCCATCAATTCCAAAATGTAATGCTAGAATTGATGCAAACACCAGTCGGTTCTTCAATTCTTGAAAACTCTATTCCTTCTTTTCGTTTCATTCAAATGGCGTGTTCTTCCAAGTGAGCAGTGTCAATGGAGTTGTAACTCTTGAAAAGTCCTTCACAAATCTTCAATAGTACCTAACTAAGCCCATGAAGCTTCTGATTTCGTTCACGTTTGTCAGTCTCGGCCAATTCACAATGGCTTTAACCTGGTGATGATCAACAGACATTCCATTAATGTTGATGATGTGCCCCAAAAATGCCACATGTGATAGTCAAAATTCATACTTTTTCAGCTTAGCATACAATCTTCTATCTCGTAGAGTTTGAAAAATCATCCGTAAGTGGTGCTCATGTTCTATAAGACTTTTATAATACACCAAAATATCATCATTGAACATAATAAAAAAAATAATCATGAAAGGGTTTGAAAACCTGATTCATCAAGTCCATAAATATGGCCGGCACATTAGTGACTCCAAATGGCATGACTAAGAATTTATAGTGACCATATCTGGTTCGAAAAGTCGTCTTCTCCACATCACTTGCTTTAACCTTTAGTTGGTGATAACCCGACCTTAGGTCAATCTTCAAAAACAATTTAACACCTTGAAACTAATCAAATAAATCCTCCACTCTGGACAGTGGATACTTGTTCTCAATGGTGACCTTGTTCAATTCCTGGTGGTTGATACACAATCTCATGGTTCCATCTTTCTTCTTCACAAATAGCACGAGAGCACCCCAAGGTGACACATTAGGACGAATGAAACCCTTTTCTAACAAGTCTAGGAGTTAAGCCTTTAACTCCTTCAACTTTAGAGGGGACATACGGTAAAGAGCCTTAGAAATAGGTTTAGTACTTGAATTAAGATCAATATTAAACTCAATATTCTAATCCACTAAGGAATTAGGCAAATCATCAAGGAACACATCAGGGAATTCCCGAACAACATGGATATCTTCCAAGGATAGTGGAAAACAGTGTGTCTTAACAACGCTATGCAAGAAGGCACAATTTCCTTTTTTTTTATATTAAATGACATGCTTGCATGGACAAAATGAGATAGGGAGGAAGCACAACGCCAACTCCCTCAAATACAAGTCCCAAAAGGGTAGAAAAATAAAACATAACTCGCTTAAATTCACAATCAATGATAGCATGGTGAGAGGATAACTAATTCATTCCTAAGATGGCGTCAAAGCCGTGCATGTCTAAAGGTATAAGATTCACAAATATGGATACATCATTAACAAGAATTTCACAAGAATTATAAATCCTATCACATAACATGGAATCTTCAGATGGTAAAGGTACAAATAAAACATAATTGAGAGGTGTTGAAGATGTATGCAAGTGTTAAGCAAAGAAGAATGAGACAAATGAATGCATGGAACTGGAATCAATAAGGATATGGGTAGGTCGACCACAGATGGGAAGTATACCTAACACTACATAATCGGTGGTAGGGGTATTTCCCTGGATAAGTGCAAAAGCTCAACCCTGTCGCATCTGATCCTCTCTTATACCGGCTGTAGGCTGCTGTACTGATGCTAAAACTGATGTACTAGACCCTTGTGCTCTACCATTTTTTGGGCAATCCTTCACTTGGTGCCCAACTTGGCCACACCCATAACAAGCGCTGCTTTCAAAATAACATGGACCCCGATGCTTCTTCTAACAAGTAGGATATGTCGGTGCTTCATTGACCGTACTGCCTCCTCAGTTCATGGTATTCCCCTGTGGGGTAAACGACTTACTACTAGAAGATCCTGAACTCTACCATTTTCAACCTTGCCATTTCATTTGGTCACTTCCTGCCCTCTTTTTGTGCTTTTCTCGATATTATGCCATCTTATGAATTTCCCTTTCGGCAATCACAACCCGTTGCATAACTTATTGATAGGTTTCAAGTCATAAGATGTCCATTTTGTTATAGATATTCCATTGTAATCATATCTCAAACTTTCTTGCCTTGTAAGTCCCTGATGATACTATGTGTGGAGCGTACCATGATAGTTTCATGAATTTGGCATTGTATTTTGCCACATTCATATCTCCTTGGGTTAGGGCAAGGAACTCGGTGATTTTCTGATCTCTGATAGTTGTGTGGAAATATTCCTCAATGAACACTTCTAAAAATCTAGGCCACAACCATAGTGGCTTTATCATCTCTTTCAGTATCCACCAAACCAGTACGGCATCATCAAAAATAAAGGTGGCAAAGGTCACCTTATGTTCTTCCGTGCAAGATAGTACTTCAAACACTCTCTCAATCCCCTTGAGCCAAGACTCTATAACCATGGGATTGAGAGTTCCTATTAAAGTCAAGGGTCTCAGTTGTTGGAACTACTTAATAGTGGTGCGTGCCACTATTTCCACTTTCGGTACTTGCACTACAGGTAGCTCTAGTACGTTGGTAGTATTGCTATGTGCATCTTGGGCCACTTGGACAAGCCCGGCTACAATCCTTTCTATGCATTCCATCCAGTTCTCAGGCGGTCTTGCCCCTCTATAACCTCTTCCTCTTGGTGGAATAACTAGCTATATGTATACAAATGAATGGTTAAGTACTAAGCATAATACTATATATAATACACCCTTGCATGTCACTACACATATTACATATGTCGCGTCCTGATTTTTCGCACTTCAAGATGATGTGTGAAAAATACACGATACTCTCTCGTTAGAACTCGTCCTCCCAAAAGGATGAGTGCAACTAAGTTTGAATGGGAAATTGATTTGAATAAGGGCTTTTAGAAAAGATTTGGAGTCGCCACCTAACTTTGTTAAGGTAATTTAGGTCACCTAAAACTAAGTAAAGTCCGAAGACATAAACTTAAAGTTTTTGAAAAGGTTTTAGAAAAACTTCCTCAAGGGAAGGTTTTTCTTTTTTTATTTTTTTTTAAGAAAACAGGTTGTTTGGAAACATTTGAAAAGATTTAATTCCTTTTTGAAAATAACTCCGTTTTGATCTTTTAAAACCAGTGATTCTAAGTTTGAAGGTTAGTTATGTATAGGGAAGATGCACTATGCTATCACCCTATCCTACTTTTGTGGTACCTACATGTCTTTTCACCCTAGGTTCACTCATTTAGAATCTTCGATTATCCAATCTCCAATTATATCCACTTTAAGAATTTTAGAAAGAAGTTTGAGCCATCACTTTAAGGACGACATGATGCATGATATGCAAGTGCATGAAAAGAATTTTGGAGAAAGATTTTAAAAAAAGGGAATTGGAATTTGAAAAAGGTTATGACCGCAACCATGAGGGTTGCCTACGTATCCCCTTGTTGGGAATCAAGTCAGTTGTAGTTCGAACTCGGGATCCAATTGAAAATAGACACTTTGGGGTCTTGTTTGATTTGAAAAGACACTTTGAGGCCCCCAAGTTGGACTTAAACTTTGATTAAAAGATTGAAAATTGAACTTTGATTTGAAATTGAATTTTGAAGTAGAACTTGGACTTATTTTGGAAAGTTTGAATTGAATTTTGAAATCATCTTGACTTGAATTAGGGTTTTAAAACCATCTTGATTTAGAAAAGAGTTGAAGTTTTCTAACTTAAGGTTAGGGTTAAACTAGAGTTTTGGCCTCCTAGGATCTATGTAACCTAGGATTTAAACATGCACTTGAAATAGAAAGATTTGATTTTAGGAAGTTGGATTTTAGGAAAGTTCCAAATTAGAAAAGTTCTATTTTAGAAAAAATTTCATTTTAGAAAATTTTTAATTTGGAAATATTTGATTTAAGAAATGTTTGAATTAAAAAAGGTTTGAATTTGAAATTTGAAAATCGGGATTTAGAAAGACTTGATTTAAGAATAATTGAATTTGAAAAATTAAGTTTGGAAAGGTTTGACCTAGGTTTGAGGTAACTTGGGATTTAAGCAATCCTAGGACCTAGAGTTTTTGCAATGCATTTGAATTGAAAAGATTGAATTTCAATTGAAAACGAAAAGTTTTGTTTTTGGAAGGTTTTAAAAAGGAAAGGTTTTGAAATTAGGAAAGATTGACATTAGAAAAGATTTGATTTCTATTTCCTAAAATGGAATATTAGATTTTTATTTCCAAAAATAAGATATTTGATTTGACATGAAATTGGAAAGTTTTGGTTTTGGAAATCTATGATTTTATGTAACTTTTTGAATTAAGAAATCTATAATTTCATGTAGAAAATGGTTTTGAAAATCTATGATTTTATGCAAATAGAAAATTATGATTTTATGTGAGAAAATTAGAGTTTTCTAAATATGGACTCTAGGATTTTGACTTAGACTTCAAGAGTTTTTGAAAAGTAAATCTCTGAAAAGAACTTTTGGGAAGTGAATTTACAAAATTTATTTTAGAAAGGTTTGAATGTAGACTTTTGAAAGTCTCTTAAATATCTCACTTTCCGAAAACGATTCTAATCACGAAAATAGTAAAACCATTTTAGGGCTATGACTTTGAAAACAACTAGGGTTTGAAACCCTAATATGAATTTTGATGGTCTCTTTGAGTGTAACACTTTCCTAAAATAACCCTAACCATGAAATGGCTAGAATCACCTTTGGGTTGTGATTTCTTGAAAAATAATTTAAGATTTGAACTCAAATTTGGACCTTGATAGTCATATAGAATATAACACTTTTCTAAAACAACCCTAACAATGGAATGGTTAGAATCATCTTAGGGTTGTGGTTTTGAAAATAACTTTAAAAGAAAATATTTTGAATGCAAGCTTTGAAACCAACTTTTAATGCAAGTTTGAAAACATACTTGAATGCATGATTATGATAGCAACAATGTAATAAGGACATGAATATACAAGGTTAGGCTTTACCACATAACCAAGGGAGCCAGACCCACACTTCTTAGGTGGAACTCAAAGAAAATCCCTGACACGGTGATTCTCTCCAAGGCATTTCCACACATGAACCGGGAGGTCCTTTGTTTCAAGCATACAAGAAGAAAAAGTAGAAGATGGAGATTAAAATAGAAAAAAATCCAAGTGGGTTAGGAGAGAGAGAGAGAGAGAGAGAGAGAGAGAGAGAGAGAGAGAGAGAGAGGGATTGCATAATTTAACTAGAAACCCTACATTGTCTTCTCTTTGCTTTGATGCTTTGATGGTGGACTTTGCTTAGACTTTGGGAGTTTTGAATGTGCAACACTTGATTTTCAATGGAAGTGACTGGAAGGTATTAGAATGTGCTATATTTTCTCTGGAACAATTTTGAAAAGGTGTACTTACCACTCTGAGGTCTTAGGTACGTTCTCGAGAAGAGTGTCAGTGGGGCACAAATGGCAGTTTAGTCATTTTTCATCGAAATAGGCTAGCAGGCACTAGTGTTGACTCAAGTTTTGAGTGTTTCCATCACTCTAGCAGTTTGTGATGAGTTGGTTTCCGAAGGTATCTCGTCTTCTGGTAAACGTGTCATAACCAAGAGGCATGTTCGGTCTCATGACATAGAGGATTTGTTGGCATTCCCGATGTCGACCTATTTGTGAGTGTTTCCGCCACTCTGACAATTGTGATGTTTATGAGCATTTCTGTCACTCTAATGGTGTGCATTTATTTTAGAGACTGTCTGATCTCAGGAAACTGTTGGATGGTCTTACCAGCTGAGGGATCAATTTGCTCGAAAGACATGCCGGGTAGCAAACATTCTACAGTGGCAGGCTAGCAGGCACTAGAAGTGAACTACTCTACCATCTTGGGAACTTGGGTTCCATCTTGGTCAATGAGTGTGAAGGGACTTATCATTCCAAGGGATTTTATGTTTTCTTGGTAAACGTGTTGTGCTGGATGGACTTACTGTTTAAAGGATCAACTTTCTTAAAAGACGTATCGGATGGAGTTTGATTGGTCTGGACTGGAATTAGAACTGGCATTGAGGTTGAAATATGAAGTTACCATCTTTAGGAAGACATGCCAACTGAAATTGGACCAAGCAATACCCTAAGAGCATTTTGGTCATTTTGGCTCTATTAGGCCTAACGGGCCTTCGAAGTGGTTGTATAATATTCTGAACATCTATTATCTGATTTAATTTGAATTTTCTAAATTCTATATTATTTTAACGTGCTATTAGGTCAAAATAACTCATGGTAATGCATGTTGTAGCATATGTCTTTTGTGGGAGACACATAAGATTTATTCCCATAGGTGTCTTTTAGACACACACACACACACACACCTGTAACACACACCTGCCAAATGAAAAGGAAAGAAGAAGGTGTGAAGAAGAGCAAGTGAATATAGGGAGAAGAGAAGGAAGAAGATTGGAGAAGCTCAATCCAAGCTAGAAGAAGCCATTGTTGAAGCTTGAGGGAACTTAGAAGAAAGGTATAAACCCTAATCTCTTGTACATGTATATACATATGTGTTGTTGTGTTTGGAGACTCTTTTGAGTCCCATTTGGTTATGTTTTGAGGGCTTGTAAGCATATGTTGATGGATTAAGAGTTGGGGTTGAAAACTCCCAAATTTGTACATGTTGGGTTTGAGATTTCAAACCCTAGATCCCTTTCATTGGCTTATTTATTTTGCTCCATTTTAAGATATTGTAGTCTTCTTGGGTCAATTTTTGGAACTCTAGAAGCATTGATAGAGTTTGAGAGAGGTTTGATTGAGCTTAGTTAGGAAAAACCCATTTTCTTCACACCAGTCGCAGGCTTGTGTGCCAGTGCATGCCCTAGGGTGCCTAGTGGCATGGGTACACTAGTCGAGGTGTGCCAGTGCACACCCTAGAGCACCTAGTGGCACGAGTACACTGGCCGAGGCACACCAGTGCGAGCCTAGTGGCGCGGGTCACTGGCTGGCTTCCACACTATTTAGTAAAACGAGCATAACTTACTCTAAAAAACTCAGATTGATGCAGTGTTTGAAGCGTTGGAAAATAGACTTATAGACCTTTCTACCCATATAAATTTTGTACACTAATTCCTTATATATTGGGAGATATTGAATTTTAAAGTTGACCTAAAATTTTCATCAGCCACTTTATTTTTCAGAATTTTAGTCCATTTTTCATATAATATAACTTCTTCATTTGAAACATATTTTTGACTCATGGCCTATGAAATTAAAGGCCTTTAAGCCTATTTTCAAATGAAATTGACCTAAAATGTAGGTTCATTGTTTTGATGTGAATGAGATGCAATGAAGGAATTGGTGTTTATAGATTCATGTTTTAAACCTCCACTTTTATGTTCTTGCATGCATCGGAGTCTTGTGTTTGATGCTTTTATGTACTCTATGTGTAGGAACACCCTTGTTTAGCACCAATTCTCAAAGATAGAGGTGAGTAACGATATGCCATGACTAAAATGCTCTTACTTGCCAAATGTTTTAAGTTCAAGTCCATATCATGTAATGTTTTTTATAAGTTTTCAATGCATCAATGTTTATGTTCAAGTATAAATATCATACCTTAAAATGCATGAAAGCTATACTTATGTTATGAATCGAAACCCATAGACTACAATGTTTAAATGAAAAAGATGCAAAGTTTCCAAATGGTGCTAACTCGAGATCTTTTCATGGCAAGACCTTAAACTCACTTGATAATCCTATGGTAGGGGACATGAAATAAACTATTAACATGTTGGGAGACATCCCTTGGCTTCAAGAGCCTATGCATGACCTAAAAGGGTTACTATAGAATATAGCTTATATGTCGAGTTGTAGCACACTTATACTTTTAGAACAAGAACCAAAATATGTTCAAATGTTTATGACAAGCTATGCTATGTTTTATTAAGAACAAGATACGTTGCATCTCTCTCTTATGATATTATGATTTAAAACTCTACGTTGCTAATGATTAAGAGTAGCTCTTAATGACTAAGCCTACTATGATTGAACCTTGCTCTCATAATTGGCCTAAAGCAATCTATGATGCTAATGACTGAGGGTAGCTCTTAATGACTGAGCCTACTATGATTAAGCCTTCCTCTCATAATATGTTACTAATGAATTGAGCATAGCTCTTAATGACTAAGCCTAGCTCTCATGATTAGCCTAAAGAGCCGTACATCCCAAGACTAGAAAGACCTCTTAAATGGGGTAAGGAAGTGCTATAAGTTGGCCTAAAGAGACTTATGTATAACCTTTACGGTTACTATGTTGGCCTAAAGAGTCTTATGTGTGACTTTTGCGATTACTATGTTGGTCTAAAGAGCCCTATGTGTAACCTTTAAGTCTACTAATATGGAGCTTAGCTCTGATGTGAAAACATAACACACTTATGTTTTAGAATGAGAAATATGATTTGTTCAAATGCTTCATGACAAGTTACTTATGTTTCCACAAATATTAATGTCACGGTGTGTCTTTTCTTTTTACGGTATTTTGTTATGCCTTATGTGATCATGTTACAATTTGTGTTTCACTCCTATGACACTATATTTGAAATGTTATAACATTTCATTATGAAAGGTTACGATATAATGTTTTAATACGATTCTTACGCTACTTATATTTTTAAATCTACGCTTTATACGTTTTCGAGAACAACGATATTTGATGTGTCTAATGTTATACGACAAGCTACGATATACTTTTACAAGTCTAGGATATGTTATGCTCTTGACAAGCTATGTCATGCTCTACGAGATCATACTACGACATGCCTCACTCTTTTATGACATTATGTTTTGGAAATGATAAAATGTTTTAATATGAAAGCCTATGCCGCATGTGTTTTCAAGCTTACGCTTATACATTTCTAAGTTCATGCCATATCTGCATAAATGTTTATCTATTGTCATATACAATAAATAGAAATGTTAGTCTATGGTATTTTATGCTCGTGAATTATTGTTATTCACTAAGCGTTAACTTATATTTTTTAAAAATATTTTCAGGCAACCAAACTGGGAGGCCTTAGAAAGAAGCCCATTATGTAGATATTTGGACCGCAACCCATAGGCCTTATGATATGTAATGTGTATATGGGCTGGACCTTAATATTTGTAATATTATAATGTTATAACTATAGTGGCCTTCGATAGGCCCATTTTATAGTATGTTATGCCTTTGAGATTAGGAACAGCTTTGCTATGTATAAAACATTTTATTTTAAGTTCATAAAATCCTATTTCTGTGATTATAAATCTTTTAAACGATAAATGCACAAGTATTCAACCTATTTATGTAATGCGCCCTAAGATAGCCTTGCTATTGGCCGGTCATGTACCCTAAATCTGGATAGGCCAGGTTATAGGGCGTGACAGGTTGATTGACTGGATTGAGTCTGAAAAGTCGATTTGGGCTTGAATGTATCTATGTCATTTTGAAAGTGAGTCCAATCGGGCCAAAAATTACGACTGGGCTAAAATAGTGTGCTTACAATATACATATACACGTAACATATTTTCAATTCAAACCTAAAACTCTATATAGACATGACTCAATCTTACGGCGTCAACCTATGGCTCTGATACCACACTGTCAAGCCCTGTAACCTGGCCTATGCGAATTTAGGGTGCATGATTGGCCAGTAGCTTAGCTATACAAGGCTGTGTCTCGTAATTTGGTTGAACACCTGTGCATAATCATTTAAAATAATACATAATTACAGAAATAAAATTTATAAACTTGAAATATTACGTATGTCATACATGGCACAGCTGTGCTTAAACTCAAAGCCAAACATATCATATAGGCCTAGCCTAGGCCACCACAAATATATCATTTATAAGTGGATTAAAAAATGTTATAGGGTCCAGCCCCAAATAACACATTAAATATCAAAAGGCACGTGGACCATAAATCGAACATCCATATAAAGGGCCTCCTCCTAAAGTCTCTCAGTTTTGCTACCTGAAAATATTTTTAAAAACGTAAACTATACGCTTGGTGAATAACAATGATGCATGAGTGTAAAATACCATGAGCTAGCATTCATATCTAATGTATAAAATAATAGAGAAACCACTTATGACATAAACTTTCATATTGAAACATTTACTCATTTCAAGTCATAGTATTATAAAAATGAGATGCATCGTAATATTATTTATTGTCAAAACATAGCATAACTTTTCATATAACGTCAGAACATATTATATCTCATTGTTCAAAAACATATATGCACTATAACCTGACATCAGAGCTAAGCTCAACATTATCAACCTTAAAGGTCGCACAACATAGTGGCATAAAGCTGAGGGGCATCTCCCAACAAACTGATAGATTATTTCACGTCCCCATCGTAGGACAACATCATTGCTAGTTTAAGGTCTTGCCGCGAAAGACCTCGAGTTGGCACTAGTACTTTTGAAATCATGCATCTGATTCATTAAAACATCCTAGTCCATGGGTTTCAATTCATATCATAGGTAAAGCTTCATATGCATTTCAAAGCATGATATTTATACTTGAACATAATCATTGATACATTTAAGGTAGTGGAAAACAATGCATAAAATATATTTGAACCTGAAAGCATTTGGAAAGTTGTAGATTTTACTCGTCTCTAATCTCGAGGGTTATGCTTAATAAAGGTATTCCTACATGTAAAACACATAAAAGGGTCAAATACATTGACTCTGTGCTTTAACTTGAAGAGAAAAAGAAGAAAACTCATAGAGAATGGGTGTTGAAGTGTTAAAACTAAAGGGTAAAAGGGTTAGTATAACTAATAAAAAAAAGGTAGACACTTCTAACAAAAGGGTTAACTCATGGGGCAAAGGAGTCGACTCTTTTTGTTAAAAAAATGAAACTCTAAACTTTCTAGACAAAAGGGTCGACTCCTGAGGCAAAAGGATCGACTCTTTTTCTGAAAAAGTGAAACTGTGAACTCTTTGGACAAGAGGACTCCTAAGGCAAAATGGTCAACTCTTTTCCTTAGAAGGTGAAACTGTGAACTCTCTAGACAGAAGGGTTGACTCCTGGGGTAAAGGGGTCAACTCTTTTTTTGGGAAAAATGAAAACCCACTCGAAAATCTTCAAATCTCACTCAACTCAAACCAAACTCCGTCAAAACTCTCACAAATTCTTTCAATATTTTTAGGGTTCAAAGATTGATCTAAGAAGACCACAATAACCCAAAATGAAACACTTTAAACAAGTAAATCAAAAGAATTAGGGTTTAAATCTCAAACCCCAAACATACACAAAAATGGTGGTTTTCAACCCCAACTCCAAATCCACGAACATATGCTTCCAAAACCTTAAAACTTAACTAAATGGGACTCAAAAGGGTCTCCAATCACAACATAACACCTATATATACACACATATAAGAGGCTAGGGTTCATACATTTCTACTAAGCTTTCTCAAGCTTTAACAATAGCTTCTCTAGCTAGAGTTGAGCTCTCTAATCTTCTTTTATCCTCTTGATCTCTTCTTCTTCTTCTTCTTCTTCTTCTTCTTCTTCTTCTTCTTCTTCTCTCTCTCTCTCTCTCTCTCTCTCTCTCTCTCTCTCTCTCTCAGGCAAAAGTGCACCAGCCGGTTGTTCGTGTGGTATGCGCATGTGTATCTAATATTTATTTAAAAAGTCCCATAGGAAATAATCTCTTGATTCTCACACCCAACACTTACATTACCATATAAGTAATAAATGGTCAACTTGACTTTAAGAACATAATAAAAAAATGCAAAATTCCAAAAAAATCACATTAAATTACAAAATAAAGGTTCATGACATCACAGTGTTTATATTGATCCCCACTTGTGTTAGTCTTATACGTTTAACGAAAATGGCTACCTATGAGTGTGAGTGTAACTACCATTGTCTTATAAAACTTACACTGTTGCTTTTGACAAGAGGAGAAAACTACCTACTCATGTGTGTAAAGCCACCATTGGTGTGTGACTCAAAGTTCTATTGCAGAGATAGTATTGGACTTGCATTGCAACTTTTGAGGGGGAGTTAATATTTTATGCATGGGATGAAATAGGTTTGACTTCTAGGTTATGAGTTTCTTCAAATGTCTCATCATGGTATGTCATTTAATATCACACATAGAGTCTTCATTCTCATTGGTCTCTATGAAGTTCATGGAAACACATTCATGTTGTCGTTGATATGCTTCTGATCACCTTATAACCAATTATATTCATTCTTACCTGATTATATGCATGCTTGATGTTGAGCTTTTCACACAAATGATATTTTGATAGTCATGAGTTTATACTTGCTCATTTATGATAGACTTTTCTAATATGAGATCCACAGGTTTTTCAAATTGAAGACTACGTCCAATAGTTTGTTGATTGTGGAATTTCAACATTTTTTGCTGGACTTCGCAGCCATTAAATGAAGTGAGCCAACTTTGCTTGACTTCACTTCACTTCACTTCGCAGCAACGAATCGTGAATGTGGGAATGTTTTAAAAAGCCAAATTGTTCATTATTTTGCCCCAAAATCTCAGATTCCATGATAGCAATAAGATGCAATTATGTGTTTGATGTTATGGATATTTCTCTTATGTGCTCATGTTTCTCTCTCATTTTCTATGTTTGCTTTGACATTTTGTTCTAAAAAGGGAGAGAATATTGTTTTGCTTGGTTTTAAAACTTTGCCTTTGCTATTGTTTTGATTATTCTATACAGGGGGAGACTTAATTACGTTTTGTCTTTGCTTAGGATAATCTCTTGTTTCCCTTGTTATGCATGAATGATATTTTCCTTTATAACTTATATATCTTTAGTCTTTGAGTTGCAAGCCTACTTGATAATCCTTTGTCAATTCGAGACAAAAAGGGGAGAGAAGATATATGTGCTTACATGTTATTAAGGGGGAGGAATATGTTTGAATACTTGTGATATATGTTTTCTTTACTTTATTCCTCACATGTGTTTGATAAGTTCGTGTGTTTTGAGTTTTTGTGCAAAGGCAGATATCAAGTACTAATCTCTTCATTCTTGTGATATATGCTAAGTTATAATTCTAACTATTCTTTGTAATCCATAGATTAGATTGTTAGGTCTTATTTATGTTGGCTAATTTCATAGACTGAAACATTTTCCTCATAATTCGCATTTCTTCATTGTAGTGTTTGAAGTGTTGCAAGTCACAAATAATCAACACTAGTATGTGAGCTGAATGTGTTTATCATCCACGTATATGCTAGAAAGTGTATGGATGTACTTAATAGGAGATTTGAAGCAAGTCAGAAAATTTTGCTTGCCCTCGCTTTCCCTTACTTGCCCTCACTTCAAGATGCAGAGAGGAGTCTCTGTTAGGGAACTTCGCTTGTCCTCACTTACCCCCGCTGCCATGAGACACGCGAGACTATTGTTATAGGAAACTCGGGAAAATTGATTTTGACAAGGATTTTGACCAATTTGAAAGTCTGAAAACCCTATTATTGGAAACTCGAAAAAATTGATTTTGGCAAAGATTTTGACCAATTTAGAAGTCTGATAACCCTACAATGCATCCACTATAAATATAAGGCTATGAGAAGGGAAAAAGATAAGCTTAATACGTCTAAGACCTCTGAGAGATTGATTGCAGAAGTTTCTTTGAATTCAGGGTGATCCCAAATATTGTTGAGAGAACCACATAATGTGAGATTTTATAGAAGAAACTCTCAACCTTATTCTTAGCAAGGTCAAGCTTTATCATTCATTGGTTGATATCTTGAAGGAGTTCAAGGCAGTAGTGGATTTGAGTTCAATTTTTAAGGAATTTCAAATGTGTCGTGGAGCTCGACACTCAATTGAGCATTGAAAAATCGTATCAAAAAATAGATACATAATTGTGGGATTCGGTTAATACAAGAAGAGCACACTCATAAATGTGTGGATTTGGCACCCGAGATTGGGATTGTCTAGGATTGGGTTGGAAGTTAATTGTTTTGTATTCATTATTTATAGTGCTTGGCTGACTGAACTAGGTTCCGTAATTTTCTACCCAATTGAAGTTTTCCGCACTAAAGTATTATGTGTCAATTGTATGATTTATTTAGTTTGCTTATTTTGATATGCGTTGTAGATGCACTTGACTATAGTTGTTATTATCATAATATTAGATTAATACTAATCCTTTAGCAAAGTCATAGCTCAGACAAGATTGCTTTCATAGTCTTCACCAACCCCTTCAACGTAATTTAGAAATAGTTAATAAATTTTTGTAGTCTGCATGTTGTACCATATTATGCTCATGGTGGTGCGTAGGCATGTCCAGACTCAATCCGATAAATTCAGACCAGATCCGATAGACCCATCTGTTAATCCAATAATTTTAAATCCGCTAGATCCGGTAAGTTTCGGATTGGACATGTGTAGATGCCACATATCCAAGTGTAGACCGATCTGATTAGGGATCCCTAACAAATAATATTTATTGTTTCTGTTTCTGATTGAGCCTAGGTCTCTCAGCCGATTTCCTTCTCTACAAGTCGCCATCGCTGGCCACTGTAGCAAGCATACATTCATGGCAGGGCTTCCATCTATTTCTCTTCTCTCTCTTCTTCTATAACCTAAAGCTAGCGTTTGTACAGATTGTGCTCTCAAATTCTACTCTAACGCTCCTCTCTTCTTTCTGACCTTTATATTCTGCGTGTGTGGAAAGGAACGACGGTCGCACATGACCTTCGTGACCGAGAAGAAGATGAGGCCTCACTGGATTCGCATGAAGGCTGCCACCCTCGCTCTGTGCGTTTTCCCTCTCCAAATTCAACAAACTTGTATTGACATCTATATATATGTATAGATCTTTCAGGTACAATGCAAAACGGTGCACTGGTGCTGTACAAAGCTTGGGTTCTGAGCTGGAGTGGAATCAAAGATTAAAGAGTCCTTAATCAGAAATTATATTAATGGTTTCTTAGCCTTCTGCTTAATTTGGAAGATGGTTCGATTCATGTTGGAACCCAACAATTAACTCACACTAGAAGATGGAAATTGCAATAGAACTCTCTCCAATTTGGGATGGAGACAAACCACAAATACAATCAAATTTCGTACCCATTCTACTTGTTTGTGGACTTATTTAAAGGAAACTAAACCAACGGCTACTTCCTAAATAATCTCAACTGACTTCCTAAATAAACTCAACAATATTTCCCATCCTTGTGCCTAAAGACAAGCATTTGGTGGGCAACTGACTTCCTTTAAAATAGCTTCAGCTCATGTGCCACCACCCAACTGAAATGGTCCACCCTGCTCTGCGGTCAACACAGCCAGATATTTTGGATTTGCCTTCCTGATTCTTTGGGGTCTAACATTTGCCTCCCCTGGGACTTCGACCTTGCCCTCAAGGTCGAACTCGGGAAACTGGTTCTCCATCAGCCAAGCTGGTTCCCAAGTGGCTTCCTCCTCAGGCAAATACTTCCATTGAATTAATACTTCAACTTCCAACCTGGTTCCCTACTTCACCCATCGATAATCCTTAACAGCCACAGGTTCTAGCACCAAAGACCCCTCCTCTGAAACAGGTGGTGCAATGCTTTGTGTAATTTCCCCTGCTCCTATACGCTTCTTAAGGCACGATATATGGAAGACTGGGTGGACTTTCGAATCTTCTGGCAACTCCAACTTATAGGCCACTGCACCTATCTTTTCCAAGACCCGATAAGGTCCAAAGTATTTGGTGGCAAGCTTTTGATTTGCTCTTTTAAACACTGATTGTTGTCGAAATGGCTGCAACTTCAAAAAGACCCAATCATTTACCTCAAAGCTCTCATCTCGACGGTGGTTGTCAGCTTGTTGCTTCATTCGGTTGCTGGCCTTCTCCAAATTCTGCTTTAGTTGCTTGAGGAGTTCATCTCGATCACATAACTCTCTGTCTACCTCTTGTACCACTGCACTTCCCAGTAGATAACTGGTAATAATCGGCGGTGGCCTCCCATATAAAGCTTGGAATGGGGTGAGCCCAATGGCACAATGGAATGTGGTGTTATACCAGAATTCAGCCCAAGGAAGATGGCGACTCCACTGCTTTGGCGCTTGACTGGTCAAGCAGCGAAGGTACTGTTGAAGGCTTCGGTTCACCACTTTGGTTTGTCCGTCAGTTTCTGGATGATAGGCAGAAGACATCTTGAGTTGTGTCCCTTGCAACTTAAAGAGTTCTTGCCAAAAATTACTAGTAAACAAAGCATCACGGTCACTAAGAATGGTGCGAGGGATACCATGGAGGCGAGCCACATTGTCTACGTACACTTCTACTATTTTCTTGGCTGTGAAGGGATGACTCACTCCAATGAAATGGGAATACTTTGTCAATCTATCCACCACCACAAAGATGGTATTTTTCCCATTAGAAGTCGGCAAGCCTTCTATAAAATCCATGGAGACGTCCTCCCATACCTGTGATGGTATCGGCAGAGGCTGTAATAGGCTCGCAGGCGAACGTGAATCAGCTTTATTTCGTTGGCACACATCACAGGCTGCCACATAATTCTGCACATCTCTCTTCATGGCTCTCCAGTGGAAAGCTTGAGCAATCCTCTTCCACGTTCTTAGCACCCCCGAATGGCCACCCATCTTAGAATCATGGGACTCTTGGAGTAAACAAGGTTTAACAGTAGACTCAGGTGGAACCGTGACACGCCCCTTGTACCAGAGCAGGCCATCTTTCCATTCATAATCAGTCATCTTTTCAGGTTCTTCCTCCATGCGACTCCTCACCTCCTGGACCCATGGGCTTTCAGATGTTGCTCTTCTCATTTCTGCCCAAATCATGAACTGAGGATTGGAAATGGCCCAAAGAGTCGGTGCTCCACTCTCCCTAGACAGTGAATCCGCAGTACTATTCTCCTTGCCGGGTCTGTACATTATTTCATACTCATAACCAAGCAGCTTGGTGACCCATTTCTGTTGTTCTGGGGTAAACACTCGCTGCTCTAAGAAGAACCGCAAGCTACGCTGGTCGGTTAGGATTCGAAACTTTTTTCCCAACAAGTATGGCCTCCAACAGCGAATTGCTTCAATAATGGCAAGCATCTCCTTGGAGTAAATGGGCCACGCCTTCTTTCTCGGACCCAAGGCTCTGCTCAAATATGCTACTGGTCGACCTTGTTGAGACAACACAGCTCCTATTCCCACATCCGAAGCATCAGTTTCAATCACAAAAATATCATTAAAATTAGGAATTGCAAGTACCGGGGTGGTGGTCATGGCAGATTTGAGCTCTTCGAATGCTCTCTCTGCCTGTTCATCCCATTGGAACTGCCCTTTCTTCAACAATTGTGTTAATGGGACTGCAATAGTACCATAGTTACGTACGAACTTACGGTAGTACTCGGTAAGTCCCAAGAATCCTCGTAGCTCAGTGACATTGCTGGGCCTCGGCCAATTCTTCATAGCCACGATCTTACTTTCATCCACTTGTACACCTTCGTTGGAAATAAGATGCCCCAAATACTCCACCTTAACTTGCCCAAATGCACACTTAGAGCATTTTAAAAAAAATTGCTGGTTTTGCAAAATTTTAAAGACAACTCTAATGTGTTCCAAGTGTACTTCCCTTGAGCGGCTATAAACCAGAATATCATCAAAAAATACAAGGACAAACTTACGCAATAGTGGCTTAAATATGGCATTCATGGTGGCTTGAAACATTGATGGCGCATTGCACAACCCAAAAGGCATCACCAAGTATTCGTAATGCCCGCTATGAGTTCGGAATGTCGTCTTGTGCACATCCTCCGGATGGACTCGGATTTGGTGATATCCTGCCCTAAGATCCAGCTTTGTAAAATACTTGGCTCCATGTAACTCATCGATCATGTCATCCACCGTCGGAATCGGGAAGCGATCCTTGATTGTGGCTTCATTCAAGGCTCTATAATCTGTACAAAATCGCCACGACCCATCTTTTTTCTTAACCAGTAAAACCGGTGAAGAAAATAGACTATGACTGGGGTGTATAGTCCCATTTTCCAGCATCTCGGCCACTTGACGTTCGATCTCATTCTTCTGGAAATGTGCGTACCTATATGGTCGTACATTGACAGCCGAGACTCCTTCCTTTAATGGTATTCGGTGGTCAATTTCTCTAGCAGGAGGTAATGAGCGGGGTTCTTCAAAAATTGCAGCAAATTCGTCCAAGAGCCTGTTGATGCCAAATGGCACCGGTGCATCACTTCCTTCAACATCCTTAGCTTCCCTGACCATTACAGCAAACAAAGTTCCCCCACCATCTATTTCCTTCTCGAGAGATTGTACTGTAATCTCTGTAGAAGAAAAGTCTTGCTGGCCATGAAGAACTTTGGACTCCCCTTGCCAATTAAATCTCATCGACAAGTTGCGCCAGTCACACAATACCGGCCCCAATTCCACCAGCCA
Organism: Euryodendron excelsum; assembly: GCA_033060915.1. NCBI lineage: Eukaryota > Viridiplantae > Streptophyta > Magnoliopsida > Ericales > Pentaphylacaceae > Euryodendron > Euryodendron excelsum. The sequence continues at coordinate 18,906,744 of CM065379.1, read as the reverse complement.
CTGTATACCCAACACAACATCCAACCCTTGTAGTGGAAGTGAGAATAATGTAACCGAAAAAGAAAAACCTTGGATCTTCAATCGGACTCCTTCATGCTTCTCTTGACACGAAAGTTGTCCTCCATCAGCAATTCGCACATTAAATTTATCGGCAGAGGTGACTGGTAAGCGGAGGTGTCAGGCAACCTTGTTGCTTACAAAGTTATGACTAGAGCCACTGTCAACCAGCACAGTAACAGGTTGCTTACCGATAAATGCCTGCAACTTCATAGTACGAGGTCCCTTCCATCCTGAAAAAGCATGGAGAGTAATTTTCGCTTGCTCCTCTTCTCCTTCTAGCGCCAATTCCTTGATTATTGGACCTATTTTGGGGGCATGGCCACTGGTTTCTCCTGTCTCCTCCTCTCCTCCTTCAATCAAAAATAGCTGTGGGGTCCTGCACTTGTGGCCAGGGGTGAAGCGCTCGTTGCAATTAAAACAAAGGCCTTTCTCCCTCCTTCGCTGCATCTCTTCCCAAGATATGCGCTTAACTGGGGAGCCAACCACCTGTTTCGGAGCTGTTAACACCGCTGGAGGGTGTGGGGCTGTAAGAAGGCGAGGCATTGGCGCAGCTCGGCTTGCTTCTAACCACCCTTGTCGTCGTCTTCTCGTGAGCTGGTCGTCCTTCATTCTTGCTACCCCAATTGCTTCCCTTAAGGTCTTTGGTTTAGCCATACGCACTTCATCTGCAATTTCATCTCGTAGGCCTCCAAGAAAAGTCCCAATGAGAGCCGTTTGGGGCCAATCAACCCTGTTAGCCAATCTTTCAAATTCACGTTGGTAGTCCCTGAGAGGGCCAGTTTGCTTTACTTGGGATAAGGCTTCATCAAAGCACTCATATTCTGTCGGACCAAAACGAGTCATGATTTCCCATTCAAACAAGCGCCAAGTAATCTCCATCCCTTCATCCCTTTGGACTCGCTTGAGCCATTGCCACCATTGATTGGCCTCGCCCTCCAAGTGGAAGGATGCTAGCGTAACCTTATGCTCTTCTACGGTTTCCTGAAAATCGAAGTATTGAGAAGCTCTGCTAAGCCACTCAGTTGGATCCTCACCAGAGAATTTTGGAAAATCCATCTTGGTGAATCGAGGGTAATTGCGTTGGTGGAACCCCTCGTCTCTACCAGATCCTCCCCGAGAAGAAGACACCTTCTCACCATGGTTCTATGACGATTTCTCCCACGAAAGACGAAACCCCGATAAGGAGTCGAGGACCTCTTTCAATTTGTCCTCCATTCCTCGCATCTGAGCTCGTGTCTCTCCTGTCTCGGCCACTGATCGCTGCAAGCCATTGCGCACCTCCTGCAATTCAAACTCCAGTTTCTCGAGTCGCTCCTTATTGGTACCCATTGCGCAACCTGGCTCTGATACCAGATTTGTTGGAACCCAACAATTAACTCACACTGGAAGATGGAAATTGCAATAGAATTCTCTCCAATTTGGGATGGAGACAAACCACAAATACAATCAAATTCCGTACCCATTCTACTTGTTTGTGGACTTATTTAAAGGAAACTAAACCAACGGCTACTTCCTAAATAATCTCAACTGACTTCCTAAATAGACTCAACAATATTTCCCATCCTTGTGCCTAAAGACAAGCACTTGGTGGGCAACTGACTTCCTTTAAAATAACTTCAGCTCATGTGCCACCACCCAACTGAAATGGTCCTCCCTGCTCTGCGGTCAACACAGCCAGATATTTTGGATTTGCCTTCCTGATTCTTTGGGGTCTAATAGTGTGGTTTGGTGATGTTTTTTTTTCTTATTCCTAACATATTCAAATACATGTATATAGATATATATAATCTAGATCTGGTTTTTTCCCCAATTTAAACTGGCTTACTCATCGGAATAGTTTAAGATGAATACTAGAAACCCAAAAAAAAAAAAAGTTATCGGATCGGATTTTTTGGTCTATGTCCTATTATCGTGAATCGGGCTTAAGGCTATTGAATCTTATATTTTAGTTCTGGATCCGAATCGGATTTGAATTCTTACTAGATAAGATCAGGTTCAGATTTAGACGGATTCAAACTAGACTCGGTCGATTGACTCGTCTAATTTTAGTTTTGAGTATAAGGTCACGCTCCTAGTTTTAGTTTAAGGTAACGCTCCTGAGCTAGGAAGTGTTGCTTGATTAACATGAATTCCCGAATTGGACCCCGAGGCGGCCCAAAAGGCTCGGTAAAAATAAGAGATGAGGACTTCCCCGTCCATTCTCTTTGGGAAGGGACGCTAGTAGATTGCTTTCCCAGTCGTCACTCTGACAATCGGCTTCTCTAAATGTATTGCTCTTCCATTGGGCGTTGTCCGTGGAAGGTGGGAAATCTAGACACTGCACTAAGTATTTGGAAAGTGGTATTCGTCAACAGAATTCATACAAAAAAATACTTATTCAGTAGAATGAGGTGTACGCATCCCGGCGTGAAAATTTACATGGCAAGAATAGACAAAAATGCCCTTCCGTTAATGGTTTTTGTTCCACTCTTTCACTCATCGCCATACGAATAAGCATAGCGGAGATGCCATTGGTTAATACCACGAACAAGAAACCATCAGAGCCATATTTGTTCTTTTGTATGCTTTGCTTTATCATTCGTGCTTGGCACCAGCTGGAGATTAGCCAAAAAGGGAGCTAATTTAAAGCTTCAAATTTTAACAATTTTTCACTCTGCCATATCAGGTTACAATCCTACGTAAGTCGCTTGGGTCATTTTAACAATTCTTCACTCTGCCATACAAAGTTACAATCCCTACCTAAGTCGCTTGGTAGCTTCTTATTATTCAGATACTAATGACTATAATTCTCCTGAAAAGTAGTATACATAAGAAAAGGAAAAGAAAAAACCAGAGTAGGCCCTGCAAGGAGTTCTTTGAGAGAATCTAGCCACAATGAGAGTGAAGAAAAAGTCCAGCAAGTAGGTGGTACTAATGTTTTTAGGTAATATTTCGATAATGATATTTTATCCTCCATTGCTTAAATCTTTCTTTATGATCTTTTTCTGTTTGCAAGTTCTCACAACAAAATAAGAATCTTGCTCTATCGGGACGAAGCTTTGCTTCGTTTCTGGTCGCCCCAAACAAATGCTGATAGAACATTGGGTTCACTCCAGCAAATGAAAATTGATCGTGTTCTTACGTTCGACTAATGGAATGAAAAAAAAGTACCCACAATCCCGGTTCATTAAGATGTTTCAATGGTTCTTATATGCCACCAACCTTTGGTTTCTCGTACTGGTACTAGTAGGGCTGCCTCTGGCGCTGTCCATGGAAGGGCTAATCTCTATTTAGATACTTGCAATTCTGGTCAAACTGTGTAAATTGTCTAGACTATTTTGAGGCTAGTAGTGGAATAATTATGATCCTGCCAAATTTTCTAAAAACAGACAACTATGTTTGATCAACATGTGGTCATGGTTGAAAAACTCTCATCTAAAAGAAATGAGTGAAAAGCTTTTGGGATCCTGTCCATCTGTGTTTGCTTTATCCAAATCTCAACTACAGACACAACTTGCGTGGCCAAATCTCTAGAAGAGATCAAATCTATCATGATTTTTCATGTCTTATAAACGAAAATGCTAGTAGCAGTTGCACCTGGCCAACAAGTCCGAGTTGATGCTTGTTATGTTAACTATATCCCACTAGTTATGGACCATAGTTGATATGGTAAGCATCAGCCCGCACTTGATTGATCGGTGCGGCCAATGGTGAAACTGCCTTTGGAATGAGGGGTGTCATGGCACTCCCGACTTTTAATTAACCTTCATGGATATTGTCTATATGTACAAAATATCCAATAAAATTCGATTGCATTGGCAGCCCCTGCAATTAAAAACTCTCCTTAATTAAGGTCTCTAAACCAATAAAATATCAAAATTTGTGTAGAGTGAACTTTGAGTTATACCTAGTTTTTGTATAAGAAACAATTAATTTGTCATTTCTTTCATTTTTTCTTGAGGCTGAATATATAAAAACTAGTTTATTTTTCATATAAAAATTTAGTCTTGTATTATAATATATTCCTCATACTTAAACTTAGAAAAATGTGCAAGGAGATATAAAATATAATAAGAGTAATGTTATACAAACAAAAGTTTTATAAAGACTGACTGGACAATTTGTGATCCATTCATTTGAAACTAAAACACCTATTATTTTGATTCATAATTTCAAAACCACCACCGCCACATCATTTTGGTGGAGGTTTTTGAATAAAAATCTTGTATAAATATAATTTTTCATATAATAATTTTGGGGAAAAAATATTATTCTTCCATAAAATTTACACAAAAAACCTTGCCAGAATGATCTTGCGATGGCTTTTTAAGAAAAAGCATTCTTATGACCGTTTTGTTTTAAAGTGAAAGGCCCAAATTCACTCACATTATTTTGTATTAAAAATTGCATAATTTTCTCTATGTGTAGCATTATTCATTATTTTTTAAATAAGTAAAAATTTTTATTTCATGTTATGGCACCTCCTGGAATAAAATCCCGGTTCCTCCCTAGATGCGGCTGATGTTAGTGCTCCTCTAAAATAAATTAGTGAGTCACGAAGTTGCTTGCACCAATTCATTCCCGAGAATGAAAATGATTGTTATAGTTATAGTTGTGAGAATCGGACCGGATTGGCTAGTTGAATTGGAAATCGGATCTTAAACTGATTTGGTTCAACTAATTTATCAAAAATGTAATTGAACCAGATTGAACCAGCTGATATTTTAAAAAATTGGTGAACCAGTCAGCCGATTTTTTAAAAAAACTATTGATCAGCTTTGACATTTTAAGTCTCTTTAAAAAATTTTGATTTATATGTGGCTCCCAAGAGTTTAACTTAAAAACTAAAAATATAATTAAGCAACACTTACTAATGCGCCAACTGATTCCTTATGTTTTACTTTACAATATAAATTATATTTAAAGTAAAAATATATATATAAATAAATAAAATATATTTAATTTATAACAATAGTTAAACCGGTTAAACTACTGGTTGAACCAATAAACTAGTAGTCTCACCAGTTTGATGCTCGATTTTGATAACTATGGTTATGGTACTACCTTTAAATAAAATAAAAAAAAAAGATTGTTTTGGTTATATTATAATAAATCAAACCCAAGATCCGAAATAAAGTTATTTGGCATCTTCTGTTCAACTTCCATTATGCTTGCAATTGGAATGAAAGTCTAATTTAATCCATCAGCACGTGCAGCAATTATCAAAAGAAGACAACATACACACTTATCTTGACAAGAATTACTACACAGGATATTGTACGAAATAAAAAACGGGTATATATAAATACTCTTCACATCGCAAAGCCAATCATTTTTGAAGTCTTCGTTCATCACTGCTCCATTCCTGAAATGGAAAAGTAGATTGTTTTCAAGCCTTCTCAAGCATACTTATCAGAACAGGACCAGACATCTCGGTTCAATCGAGAATCGGATTTTGAATCGGTTTGGTTTAATTAAAATACTTAAAATGTATAAAAATCGGCCTGAATTAAAAGAATCGGTCGGTATTTTAAAAAATCGATGAACCGGTCAGTATTTAGAGAACCGGATGATTTTTAAAAAAAAAAAATCAAAATAGCATAAATTAAGCATGATTTAAAATCATATGTTTTTTTAGAAACATATTTTTTGTATTTTTTGATGAAAAATATAATAAAAAAGTAAAATATTTAAACTAAAACCAAAAAAAGGGGAAAAGAAAGAAAGAGGAGGATACAAAAAAAAAAAAGACAAGGCAAATAATGCACAATCTTACTTTCCTACTTTACATTGTTTTCTCATTTTAAACTTATGTTTCTATATGCTTGTTAGATTACAATTGGATGAGAAAGATTTATAAAATTTATAAACTATAAACTAAACCAAAAATAAGAAAAATAAAGATGAGAAAGGGAATAGTATAGGATAAAAAAAAGAAAAACAAATGACAATAGGCAAAAGTAATGAACATTATTTTCTTAATAATACATATTATTGCCAAGTTTTACGCCATTTCTTTTAAAAATAAAAATACTAGTGGATACTAGATTATAAGATATTAAATTAGAGAGAAAAATAAATTCACTTAATTGTTTCTATACTTATTTATTTGTATACTTTTTCTTATAAAGTATGTATTTTTATACTTATTTTGAGTTATTGTATGAAAGAGAGTATCATTTAACCCATTGATAATTTTTTTAACTATTATTTTTATTCAAATATATTTTTATTATTTATTTATTATGTAACTGGTTAAACCACGGTTAAACCGATAAACTATTGAACTGGTATCTTGGCCGATTTCATTACCAATTCAGTTCCGATAACTATGTTCTAAAATGTTTATCTAAGGCATTTCCAGCATTCTGTGGAAGAGGAGCTCATCTAGAGAGAGCAAGAGGGCAATCATTTTCAATCTAGAAAATTGTTTTATTTTTACCTTTTGTGTGGAACATAAAATTCCTTGTATGTTTTTTATTTCTTGAATGTAAGATTCAATTTACAATTACATTGTGTTCTATAGATTTATTTTCTATTTTTTTTTACTTAAATGGATGAAGTATTTTGTTTGATCACTCACAGTATTACGTTCCATATGGTATCAAAGGCAATTGATGAAATAGTAAATCTGTTCAAACGTAGTTATCGGCTTCGTCTGACCTCAAGTCACGTGTCCATTGGGCTGAGATGGCAAGAGGAGTAAATCATTCACAACTAGACCTGCCAATTCTGTAACAGTGGATTTTCTTGTGGGAAGGTAGAACATTTATTAAAACATCAGAGCGGATGATTGACTTTGAGAAATCTCAAGTCGCGTCCATACTATATATTATGGTAATATTATAGTAATTTGTTAAGAAGTTTTTGAATTTAAAAGTTTCAAAAAATTTTTGTAAATTGTGAATTTATACATGTGCAACATTATTATTGGTTCATTTTAATATTTTTTTATTTATTCTAAGTTATTCGAGTTTGACTCGTATTTGACTCGTTAAAAACTTATTTAAAATCGGCTCATTATGTAAATAAGAAAAGCTTGAACATATTTTAAGACAAGAAAATCTTCTTAGTTTGGCTCGAAAACACTTATATGCACTAAACAAAAATAAGTTATCATAAGCTTTGTTCAATGAAAACTCGTTTGAGATCAATTTGAACGCTAAACAAACTAAGGTTAAATACATTTTGAAGTTGTTAAGATTATCATATGAAGTTTAAATAACTTAATACTTGACTAAGCTCGGTTCATTTATATCCTTGAATCAGTGGAACATGACCCTATCCACAAACCAAAAGCAAAACAAAAAAGGAGCAGTTTTAAAGTTTTGGGGAAAGAGATTGAGACTGGGGGCTACCGTATTATGGCTAGAGGTGGAACTACACTTGACTCGGAGTTGCTAGGGCATTCCTCGGCTTTTTCTTAACTCTCCTATATGTAGTATATTTATGTATAAGTTGAGTAGATACCTACTATCGGCTCCCCCATAATTTAGAACTTTTCTTAGAGCTCTAATCCAATAAATTTCTTAAGATTTTTATATAGTGGACCATGATTTCTACCCAATTTTTGTTTAAGAAATAATTATTTTGTATTTTTGTCTTCATTTTTCTACTGTGCAATAGAAGTTGGTTTATTTTTCATATAGAAATTTAATCTTGTACTCTAATATATTTCTAGTGCTTGAATTTATAAATGTGTAAAGAAAACTTTAGTATATAGTAACTATATCAATAGGTAAAAAAAATTGTATTTTATTTTAGCAACCCCAATAGAAAATTATGGTTCAACCCCTAATTATGGCTATGTGATCTCTAAACATGGAATAATATAGTATGTGGACTTTATGCTTAAATGTAGGAGTAATTATGATGTAGTGTGACAGTCATAGATATTTTCTTAAAAATAGAGGGCTATGGCCAATACTCTCCATAGGTCGGTTCGTCCCTGCCACAATATACTGCCTATACAAAACCAGAGTGTATAACTATAGTATTTAGTTACACATAGAAGGAGCTGGTTAACCCGTTGGTAAGTGCAGCAACACCCATGTCTTAGGCTATGGTTGGACTCATCCTCTCTTCTTTATCAAGTTTTGGTTACTGATGTACCAAAATAAAAAAATAAAAAAGATTGAAAAAAAAAAAAAAAAAAACATTCGGCAAGTGGAGGGAGTGCTTGACAAACTTCAGTTATTCTGCGGAGTCATTCTGGAGGTGTAAAACAGCATTGTGGAAGGAATAAGGCTGCTAAGGCCAAGAATTTAATTTTGGAAAATTATCCCTCGACATATAAAGTACGAATTGAAAAATTATTTTCTTGCTATTCAAAATTTAATTTTGAGGGCATTCTGGTTTTCGTAAATTGCGCTTGCTTACCTGATATGAAATGGAAAACGCATAACAAGATTTTCTCCAATGTCGAATCATTCCGAATAATGAAATAACTATAACATAAAAGGAACAATGACAACGAAAGAAAACAAAACCCCAGAATAGTTTTAACAATTTTGAACAACCAGCAATCCCTTCATTACATTATTGTTTTTACAAGCGAGTCTTGAATGTCAAGCCAGAACCAACTAACTTTTCTTCAATGTCATTGTTTAAACGTTCCACCATCTCGGGTGATAGGTGATTGACCCAGTCACCCACTTCACCTATCCTAAAAAAGGTCTTATTCGGAATGTCAAGACGATATTTGCCATTCTTCTTCTCGGAGTCAAAAACGGATACACCAGTCTTGTTCACCTCCAACTCTCTCAAATTGTTAAAGCTGCACAAACTCGATATTTGTTCTATCACACCTTCTCTCTCTTCTTCCGAAGTGAACGGAACGCCCATAAACTCGGCTAACCTCTTCATGTGAAGGATGATATCTTCTTTCAGATCCTCGTACTTAAAAAATAACACTTTGTGAGGTCTCCCCAAGCTCTCCTTCCAGTATGATAATACATGGTCCGAGAAAGGCCCATAATCCGTAACACCTCTACAATACATATCGAAAGCATCATTTAACGACAGAGGCTCAAGGTTGTCGGGTCTGTACTTAGAAACAAAGTGCCAGTAAGAGATGAAGGTGTCATAGGGAATGCGACAGAGATAGATAACACGACAACTAGAGTTCCTGATTGACTCAGGCAATGAATGGTATGGGATATGAGTGGAGAAAAGCCTGCGGGATTTGGAGCGGTTTGGAAGATGGTCTTTATTAGCCCCAAGCTTGGTCTCAAGGAAAGGTACAAGTTCGTGAGGGTTGGAAGTGAGCAAGGGGTGTTGAGAAAGAGTGTAGCGTCCCCAATTGGTGATGGCGAACATCAAAGCCTTCAACCAAGTGGTGCCTGATTTGGGCATGGTGCCGAGTATAACGTCAGTGTCCTGAGCTTGGAAGTGTTGTTGGATGGACATGAATTCCTGAATAGGACCCGGCGCGGCCCAAAAGCCTTGGTAAAGATAGAGATGAGGACTTCCCCATCCTCTCTCTTTGGGAAGGGACGCTAACAGATTGCTTTCCCATTCATTACTCTCCCTATTGACTGTATTGCTTTCGCTTTGTGTGTTGTCCATGGAAGGTGGGAAAGCTAGGCACCTCACTAAGTATTAGGAAAGTGCTATCCTTCGACAGAATTTATACACAAAAAAAAAAAAAAAAAACAAACAAACAAACAAACAAACCTTAAGGAGAATGAGGTGTATGCCTGGCATCTGGCATGGCAACTTACATGACAAGAGACTAAATAGACAAAAATGCCCTTCCATTTTTCTTTTGAGTTCCACTCTGTTACTAGGAGTTCCACTCTTTCACTAAATAGACAAAAAAAAACCTTAAGCAGAGTGAGGTGTATTTCTCAGTTTTTTATTAGGACTTGAATTATTCGGAAATTAATGAACGTACTTTTCCTGGAAAGAAGTACACACAAGGCAGGAAAAAAAAAAACTCACACACACACACACAAGAGTAGGCCCTGCAAGGAGTCCTTTGGGAGAATCATGCCACAAAACAAGGAGAAAAAAGTCCAGTACAAAGGTTGTACCAATGTTTTTAGGTACTATATTCGTCATGATCTTTTACCTTCATGCAGTGATGAATTATAGACACTAATACTTGAGTCTTCTGTTTTCCTAGTTGAAAGATCTCATATCAAATGAGAATAGAACATTGGCTTTACGATTGACCAATGGAATGCAAAAAAAACCCCACATTAATCCAAGTCATACTAAGATATTTCAATGACTCATATGCCACCAACGTTCGGTTACTTCGATTACTGGAAAAAAGAGAAATTATTTATTAAATTCGAAACACAACGTTAATACAATGATGTAGTGTGCTCAATCAATTAAAAATAAATTCATTATGTATTTTTTGTTAACTCAACTACATGAATAATAAATATGAACATATTAAAAAAGTTATTATTTTCATTAATCTAAAATTTAAGCCAATCAACTTAAAAATTAGGTCAATCAATTTAAAATAAGAGTATGTGTTTATTTTTAATAGGTTGGACATACCACATCATCAAACTGACATGCTGTTCTGGACCTGCTGCACAATTTTTCAAGAAAAAGGTGATGGAATATAATAATGCACTGCATTATCACATTTGCTTGAATCTTCTTCTATAAAGCCATCTCCTCAATTTTCCTTCTTGCTTCTCATACTTGGAGGGCTGCATCAGGCGCTGCATTATCACATCTGAAAAAGCTTGCGATTCTAAACGTCCTAGTCTTCTTATGTGTTTTTTTTTTTTTTTTTTTTTGTTTTTTAAAAAAACATCTTTTAATGTTGCTTTGATTTGTTATTGGCAATTTATCAGTTCCACTGTGCAAGTTATCTAGACAATTTTGAGGCTACTGTTGGGATAATTATGATCATCACAAAATTTTCCAAACAAAAAAGTTTATATTCTAATTTACAATTATTCAAATCTCAATTTTATATGCTTTTGGGATCCTGTCCATCTGCATTTGCTTTATCCAAATACTAACTGTAGATACAACTTGCGTAGCCATATCTCCAGAAGATATCAAATCTATCATGATTTCTCATTTAATTATAAAATTAGCGAGTCACGAGCGACTTGTTGCTTGCAACAAGTCATCGAATGAAAATGATTGCTTTGGTATTATAATAAATTAAACCCAAATCCGAATAAAGTTATTTGGCATCTTTTGTTCAAAGTTTCACTATGTAATTGGAATGAAAGTCTAATTTAATCCACAGCAACTGTAGCAATCATAAAAGGAGACAATATACTCTTCTTTTGGCAAAATACACGACACAGGATATTGTATGAAATGAAAACGTGTATATATATATATATATATTTATATTTATATAGTTGAAAGCAACATTCCAAGACAAATTAAACACTCATCACATCATAACAATAATTTTTTTAAGTTTCCGTACATCACTACTCCATTCCTGAAATATAAAAGTAGATTTTTTCAAGCCTTCTCAAGTTTGCTTGACAAAATGTTTATTGGAGGCATTTCCAGCATTCTTTGGAGGAGTAGGAGCTCATCGAGAGAGAGAGAGAGAGAGAGAGAGAAATCTATTTCTGAAACCCGAATTCATATATCTCCTTTGTAATTTTCAATCTAAAAAAGTGTTTTATTATTATTATTATTTTTTTTTTTTTTTGTGGAAGATCTAATTCCTTATATGAATTTTATCTCTTGAACGTAAGATTCAATTT